>JASXTE010000001.1:25545605-26145605 GCA_030280995.1 Hemileia vastatrix | reverse complement strand
GAACTTAAAACAAATTTGGAATCAGTGATTCAAAGATACAAGGAACAGGCCGACAAACATCGACAATCTGCTCCTTCCTTTAAACCAGGCGACAAAGTATGGCTCGATGCACGAAACATTCGAACAACACACCCATCAAAGAAACTGGCTGAAAAGCGCTTGGGACCATTCGAAATCGACTCTGAAGTCTCTAAAACTGCATTTCGACTCAAGTTACCTCCTAAATGGCAGGCGATTCACCCTGTTTTCCATGTATCTCTCCTGGAACTGGCTCGAGAAATATACCCGGGCAAGAACCAACCCCCTCCGGAACCGGTCGAAGTAGAAGATCATCTAGAGTGGGAAGTAAGTCGTATCCTTGATTCAAGAATAGGCAAGGGGAAACTTCAATACCTTGTGGAATGGGAAGGCTTCTTCAATGACTCAGACAAAACATCCAGGGAACCAGCCATCAATGTTTCTAATGCCCCTGAACTCCTAAAATCTTTTCATTTGAAATATCCTTTAAAACCAAAACCTTAAAATTTCTTTTATTTAAATTTTCTTTCCTTTTTCTTTCTTTCTTTTTCTCGTAAAAATCTAAAACACCTCTTAAAAGTCTTAGCCTTGTTTTCTTTTTTCTCCTCTTCCTTTTTTTTCTTTCTTCTCCTTCTATAAAATTTCCTCCAAAACCAACTAAAAATAAAATCAAAATTAAAATTAAATAAAATAAAATAAAACAACATAAAATAAATAGAATAAACATAAATAATAAAATAAAATAAAAAAACTCTTAAATCTCTCTAAAATATTTTCTTTCTTTTCTTTTTCAATTCTCTAAATACATTCTTTTCTTAAATTTAAAATTCTCTTTAAAATTTTCTTTCCTAAAATTTATTCTCGCTTTAAAAACTTCCTTTCCTTTGAATCATCAAACATTGTACGACACGACCATTTCCTCGAACTTAACTTCAACATCTAAAATCTCCCTATAAAATTTCTTCAAACAAATGATTCTTCTTTTCAAATTCTCTTTAAATTCTAAATTCTGTGTTTCTGTTTTTTTTTTCTTCTTTCCTCTTCCTCTCTTTTCAACAAAAAAAAATCAACAACTTTTTGCATATAAAAAATTCTTCTTTCATTAAATTCTCAATTTAACAAACTCATCTCAATCACCAACCATTTCTTTTTTTCTCTCTTTTCTTACATAAATTTTCTCTTTTAAAACCTTAAAACTTCCTTCAATTAAACAACTTTTTTTTTCTTTCTTTCTTTATTTAAATGCCTTCCTTCAAATTCTAAAAGCAAAATTTCATTTAAAACTTCTTTTTCTCTTTTTTTTTTCCTTCTCTCTTCCAAACCTTTTAAAAAATTAATAATATTCACCTACAAAAAAAAAAAATATATATATATATAGTAAAATAAAATAAAATAAAATAAAATAAAATAAACCTAAAATACAATTCTATTTTTCTACTTCTTTACATCTCCTTTTCATTTCAAATTTTTTCTTTTAATTTTTCTCAAACCAATCTTTTCATTTTCTCCAAAACTACCCTTATCTCCTTCCTGCATTTCTCAAATACCTCCTCCTCTCCTACCGGAACCACCTCTCCAATCTCCAAGAGTTTCTCTGCCACATCGAAGGAAGCAGCGTCGATAATTGTGTCGACCTCCCCACACAACTCTTCCGTGAACCTTACTCGTTGACCTTGACAAGGTTTCTTCGACCACACCTGGTCCAGTGTGTCTTCAGGTTCTTCGACTACATCTGTGGCTGGAGGGTTTGCCTCAGTTGGTAAAAGCGGCGCAGGCTCCCCAATCGGGTCTTCAAGGGTATTCGATGTCTAAACAAAATTCATCAGTAACCTCATCCTTAAAAAATAACAATTGAAAACTTACCTCAAAGATGGGGTCAGGCTCTAAGAATAACCTTGGTGCCACCTCTACCTCTGCTTCTCTTTCCTCCTCCTCGTCTTCGATGACCACCCGTCGTTTCTTGGGTGCCCACCCTGGAACAGGGACTTCATCTTCATCTTCCTCCACCAACTCGTCGACCTCTTCCTCGACACCCCGCTTCAAACTCGTGGCCTGGGTTACCCAGGTTGTGATGTCGTTATTTAGCTCCTTATCATTCTCCCCCACCGATTGTTCATGTTCAACCGAGACATCCCAAATGTCTTCGACCACCTCTTTTGTTTTAGGGATTACCCAAAACTTGGTCTTGGTAAACCGTTGTTCGATCTCTGCGTTCTTTGTCAACGCATCGTACGCCACTCGTCGCCAACGGCAAAACTCGCATTTCTGGCAAGGGCCTCGAGTCGCCGTACTTTCGACACAAAAGTTTTCCATGCTTTCACAAGCCGTGCAAGTTTGTGAAAATTGTCACGTAATCATTCCCCCATCCGCTTTAGGGTGTGGAGGCGTAGGTGTGGGAGTAAGGAAGTTCATTATAAAAAGGGAAATTAATAAGTGAGGAAAAAGTTATAGAAGAAGGGGAACTAGTGTGAGAAGATGGCTCAAGCTCAACGGAGTTCGCGATTCTTATACCCGGGAATCTGTCACGCGCCACGTGACACTCGAGGCAAAAGCAGCTCATTAAATCAATAATATCGAGTCCTAAATCTATACTCGAAGCGCAGAAAGCAATTCTCCATAGCAACTGCGATTTTCCTTTGTGTACTTACTATTTAACTGCTCTAGCCTAAACTCTAAATCTAAATTAGTCAATCTCCTAATAGGGTGCCTTAGTCTCCTTTTCAATAAGCGACGCACAGCGCTAGGTTCAACAAAATAGTACAGTAGTAGTTTTTCATTAAAGTTTTGTTAATTAATTAAAAAGGGGTAAATTGAGCATAGACGGATATTTAGCGAAGAGGGTCTAAGTGTATGTTATTAATGGTCAATGGTATGGGAATGGTGCAATGGAAGGGAGGTCAATGCGAGGAGGAACAAAGGATATAAAAGGGTTGGGTATTTTGGTTCAATATTCCTTAGAATTAAATTATAAATCGTATTTACATTAATAGTGGTAAATCTTTAAAGTTAAAACATTGTTATTGTATCTTTCTTTCAATTTCTCGATATTCATTTCTAAATCCTAAATATTTGATTATTGAGTTTTCAACCCTTTGTGAGATCTTAAGAATTCCTATTACCTTTGAAACTATTTTATAATTCTTCTCGAACCTGTAGTTCTTACTTCGAGTGACCTTCGAATCACTTCCTCGAATCATTCCTCTGTGCCTCGAAGAAGTTTCTAAATCTCTCATCTCACTTTCAGGAACATCTTCAACCTTGTGCGTAGGTTGTCTGGTGACAATATCCTCTCCTATTTCCTGAAGACACAGTTTCTAGTTTGCTCTCATATTCATTATCTATTTTTTAAAGCTAATAAAGATACAACACTACCTCCAGCTCCTGAATCTAAAATCACCTCTGTATTTTCTCCATTTATTAAAACAGGAATTTTCATTGGTTTACTGATTATAGAATCTTTTGTGATATCAGTGATTATTTTTGCATCTTCAAAATTAGATAATATTCCATCCATAATAGCTAAATTCATATCTACATATTGGATATAATTGGATATCCTCAGGACTGAGTAAAAATTATTTATAAATTATTTAAAGCACATGTAATATACATGCAAAAAATAAATAAAGGTACACAAGTTGTATAAATAAGTGAAATTTATGATTAAATACAATATATGCCATTATATACCTTATATACATGCATATATCCACCTTTTTTAAGTCTTATGTACTTAATGTATCAAAGTTAAAATTTTTAAATTAATTAACAGGTATTTCACAACACAAAAATAAAGCCACAGACTTGACATTAACTCTCAGTAAAAAGGTGTTTTGAGAGCACAATAGGGGGTATCAAAATTAAAAATTTGTAATTATTTAAAAGGTATTTCACAGCACAAAAAGAAAGCCACAAGCATGACATTAATTCTCAGTAAAAAGATGTTTTGGGGGAACAAGATGGCATACCATAAAAAATAATCATGGTTGATTTGGTGGAAAAAAGAGGTATTTTGAAATGGAAGATTTCTAACTTTGATACCCCCTAATATGGCATATTTTAAAAAATAATCATGGTTGATTTGGTGGGAAAAAGAGGTATTTTGAAATGGAAGATTTCTAACTTTGAAAACCCCTAATATTAAGTTGAAATGTGCTAAAGTAAGCCTAAGAGCCTTAAACATAAGTCTACATAATTTTTAAGTAGACTTAGAGCTATTGTTTTCATTGTTTTATGTGAAAAACAAGAAATGTGCTTTAAATCACTTAAAAGTTGAATATATGTGCTATAAATTTAATAATATCAAAAATGAGCCTTGACAGATCAATTTTTCTTAATTAGGAATACTGATTTGGCTACTCAAATGCATAAAAAGAATACTTTTAAAATTTGGTATTTTTTATGCCAGAAATGGTTTCTGTGTACTGACCACATACTGCCTGCATTTTTTCCTGTTTGAATAGATTTATTCTTAGCAGAGTTGGCTTTTCACACTATAATTACCCCACATTCTACACCCCCTGTTGGGAAACGCATTAAAATAGGTAACAAGCGCTTATTTATTGTCCTGATTTAATTATAAGTGAATTGACCTTATTATATGCACTAAATTCATTAATAACCTCAAGCTTGGCACCTTTAATTCACCACCATGCTTAAATTTGCCTAAATTTGTCATGTATTTACCCATAAAAGCTCTTTCCAAGAACTGTATGTTGTTACCCCAGATCTCACATCCTTTTTTGGGTTTCTCAGTGGTTTTTCAGTCAATATTGGCTATTTTTGGATGGGGATTTCACTTAGTATATTGTCATAATTAGCCCCTTTGTTTCTACTGTTGATCCCCCTTAATAATTTGTAATATTTGGTGTTATTCTTTTAATTTTTAGTCTTTTATTTTAAGATACTACATGCATATACTCTCTTTTTTGCTTATTCTTTTAATTTGATGGATTATCCCTATTACTCCAGGATTTTGGCAGGTGATATCATTCTAATTATGTTATCAATCATTCTTTATGTTGTTGGAAAGGTGTATTTGCTAGAATGAGGCGTCATTAGCTGTGTATAGGACTAGTAAATTAAGTAGGTTCATCGAAGAATTATTGGGTATAAAAGGAGGGAGTTTTTGGTCATGTTTTCTACATTCTTTATCATTACAATCAAAATATATAACCAATAAAATTACAATACATATTAATAGTGCTTATAAAGTCTTTGAATAGTATCTGAATTATCACATCTATTTTTCTAGCAACTATAAGATTGTAACCCATATTTAATTAGTGAGATATAAATTACTGAGACCCTTATATTGAGTTATATTTTAATACTTATTAGATTTGTACTACAGTATTCATATAGGACCATTAAAATCTTCTAAAAAACTTGCTATTCAGGCTATTCACATCTCTGTACTTGGACTCAGCCTGACAATTGAGGACTTTTCCTAAATAATTCTGTTGGTTATCTTCTAGTAAGTAAAAATTCAAAAGAGGCTACAAATAAAACCCCTATAGAAATATTTGAATAATTACAACAGTTTGGGGTCACTTATATAGTGACTTCTGAAAAATAAACCGTTTTATATAATAAAAGTTTGATATTGAATCAAAAATTTTACCACAAATTTAATGTAAAAATTATTATTAGTGGGAGCCTGTCAATAGACCAATTAATTTTGTGATCTTTGCAGATGATAAGCCAGATAATAAAAAACTGATTAAATTTTTCTTTTAAAAAGGACTTTAAATCACTTTGTCTTTGTCTGTAAAACTCATTTAATATTTAGAAAGAATATTACTGACAAATATTTTTTTCAATATAAAAACATGGCTATATATTGTAGACAAGTTAAAGTAAGTGACTACTTAAAAGCATATTTGACTTTTGGAACTTATTAATTCACTTAAAAACCTAAAAGTAAGAAATTATATGACTTAAGTAGTGTTAATTATCACTGATAAAACTCCTTTTGGAACATTTAATATCTTATATTTCAAATATTTGATTTAAATTACACATAAAAATGTGTGATAACCATGTCAACATTGTGAGTAATAAGGAAAAACCTTATAGGTTAAGACTCAGAACTGAAAGATCTATTACAGGATGTCCAAATTTAGGGACAGGACTATCCTAAAAAAAGCACCACCCCACAAATATCAGTAGAGGAAAGTGAAAGGTTATTAAATCAGATAACAATCAAGAAATCAAAAAATACCTTACAAGAACAGTTTCACTCCCTCTCTATTCTTTAAAACACTCTCACCATCAAGGTCAACAATATGATTGACCAAATGAACAATTTAGAGAAAAGAGCCACACAGGGCTCTATAGAAGTCAACCAGGCTCTAGTGGGACTAAAGGCTCAACCAACAAAAGTAGTGGCAAACTCTTCCAGTGGCAACAGCAAAACCTCAAGCCCAAGAGAAGGATCAAAAGTTTACAGTCAGAAAATGGAAATGGGATTGGTACTCCCAGAACTACATTGAACCATCATACCAGGGTTCCAGCAATCACCCTTACAGGGGAAAGGCAAGGAAAGGAAGGGGAAATGGAATAAGACCTTTGTACGTCATCTATATTCTCAGGATCAATTATATAATAATAAAAATGAATTACTTATAAGTAATGAGATTGATAGATATATACTGAATATAATTGAAAAGGATTTAAAGGATTATTCATTTGAAAATAGCATTTTAAATATGTCTTTAAATGATGACAATGTAAGTAGCTTTATTGACCACAAAGATAATACTAGGAATATTAAAACAAAGCCAAATGAAGTAAATCTTGAGCCTGATGATGAGTCTTATGAGTTTAACATGGAAAAAATTGAATATTGTTTAAAAGAAAATCCAATGGAATCAAAAATCATTATCAAATTTTTATTAAGAATTGAAAAATTAGAAGAATTCTCTAAAGAGTCAAACAATAATACAGACTGTTTATTATTAAACCTTACACAATTTTTGAGTACTACAGCCAATAGATTAAAAGTCTTTGAAAATTCAAATAATGAATAAATAAATTAAAATAAAATATTAACCTCTGAGATTAAGAATTTACAAGATAAATTAAAACATCCTCAAAATATTATGGCTACCTTAGAGGGATGCGTAAAATTGTCTTTTTCAAATGTGAATGGTAATTTAACTCATGTACCTTTAATAAAGGATAGGTTACAAAGAGTGGGAATTGAAGTAGCAAATATTTTGAAAAATACTGAGAAAATAAGTGACAACATCTCTTATATTGGAAAAATACCACTTCATATAAAAAATTCATATGAAAAACAAATGATTGAAAAAGAAAATAGTGTCATGAGCTCTGAGAATAAAAAATCAGTGAAAGATGAAGTACACAACCATCTATCAAAATTAAGTGAATTACTTAATATTATTCAGGTTATGGAAGCAAAAACTAACCAAAAGAGCTGGCCTAAGTTAGATCAGTACCCATCTTTTGGTGGGGATTCAAAATCTGATTGGCAACAATTCATTCAGAGAATTGATAACTTAAAATTTTCATTCAAATTACCTGATAAAGAAATTACATCAAAATTGATATATTTATTTACAGATGTGGCCTTAATATTGTTTGAATCTGTATTGTATGAGGTAATTAACTACTCCTGGGTTGAATGGAAGACACTAATTGAAAGACAATTTGGTTGCTCAAAATTTAGAATAACTCAACAAACATTGTATGAAAAAACCAGATATAATCTAAATTCTGGGGATAAAACAATGGTATTTTAAATGAATTTAATAAAAATCATGAAAGCCATGGATCGAAAAATGGATTATGATGAGTGGAAAGAAAAAATATTATATAAATTACCTATATCATTCGGAGACATTATTGTAGCTAGAACTGAAACCATCAGAGATACTTCTGGGTTTATTAATATATGCAATGAAATATTATTGAACCACAAATATGAAGCCAGGTATAATCATTATAAGAAAAATGTTGAGGTAGTAAAACCTACTACAAATAAGTTACCAGTCACCACACACTATGGGGGGCAGACTTGCTAGCAAGTCCGCAACCTTGGACCCAAGCTCACCACAGATTGAACAAACATTGAGCTATTGATAAAGGAACCATTCAATCAGAGATGAACACCACTCAGAAGAAAAGTTTTAGGTGAGTGTTCAAGTAGAGTTCAGTATGAGTTCAGTCTGAGTTCCATCTGAGTTTAGGTTGAGGACTTGCTAGCAAGTCCACCCCCTATATTGCGTAGTGAGTGGAGAAGAAAAAACCTTCAGCTTCCCTTGTCCCTAAGAGACAAGAAAGTAACACTTGATACAAATGTAATGAGCCTTGGGTTAAAGGTCACTCTTGTAAGAACAGAATAAATGTTATTGAAAATCCACAAGATTCTGAACCAAGTAATCATGAAGAGGAAAATGAGGAGTCTAGTTATTAAGTTTTATGATAAACTTATTATATTTCAGACAATAAACAATAATAATAATAATAATAGGGGGTGTCAGTTCTGGCAAATCCGCACTTACAAATCCGCACTTAAATTTGACCAAATCCGCACTTAAATAAGTGCGGATTTCCAAAACACACTAGCCCCAATACTGGTGGATTTCAAAATGAAATAAGTCACTTATTTCACTCAAATCCGCACTTTCTCAACCAAAAGTGCTGATTTCACCATCAAGTCCCATTTCACTGATTTGTCAGCATCATCCCATTCATACGCAGCACTCCGCAGCATAACACTTCATAACTCAAAACATCGTACATCACTTACATCTTCATATCATATCATATAAGAGTTATGCCTTACTCACTTTCAAATCATGATAAATTACATAAAGCAATGACTTTCATGGCTCTTGAACTGCTCTTGGACTCTGATTGCAATTCTGATTCTGATCTAGAAGAAGATTTTGTCTTTTTATCAAAAATGGCCACGAAACGTTACCTTCTTCCCAGAAAGCCTCAAGTACTTCATACCCCCAAGTACACCATCCAAACACTTCTTAACCTATCTACACCCAGTTTTAGACAGCTGTTCAGGACTTCTCAGGAATGTTTCCTTAAATTTCTTGAGCTTATTCAGGATCATCCCATATTTCACAATAATTCTCAAAAAGAACAACGACATCCTTCAATTCAATTGGCCATCACACTATGTCGTTTGGGTTCAAATGGTAATGGAGCCGCTTTGAAACGTTTAGAAAATGTCTTTGATTTAGGGTATGGTTCAGTTAACACTTATACCAAACGATGTATCACTGCCATCAACTCCTTGGAATCTCAACTTCTCACCTGGCCAACAAAAGAAGAGCGACTTGAATCATCTCAGGTTATGCAAGCAGAGGGCTTTCCAGGATGTATTGGTTTTGTTGATGGTACTACTATTCCTTTGAGCGAGAAACCTGCTCAAGGTGGAAACAATTACTTTGACCGTAAAAAGAGGTAGATTATTTTTAACTCCTTTCATCCTCCTTGAAACTAACACAAACAAATATATCTTCTTTATAGATATTCAATTAACGTTCAGCTTATATGTGACGTAGACAAAAAATTTATATCATTCTTTGCTGGCTATCCTGGCTCATGTCATGACTCCTACGTCTTCCAAAGAATGCATATTTCAAATGAACCTGAAAAATTCTTTGATGAAAATCAGTATCTTCTTGCAGATTCTGCTTATGTGAATGGAAAGTATGTACTTCCTGCTTTTCGGGGAGCAGCTTCAGAAGACAGTCAAAATGCCAAATTCAACAATCATTTGGCAAAGTCAAGAGTCCGTATTGAACATTCTATTGGAATCTTGAAAGGCCGTTTTTCTAGTTTAAGGGAATTAAGAAGTCCTCTTAGAAATAAATCTGAAATGGAGGCGGTGATCAACTGGATTCTGTGTTGCACTATACTTCATAACCTACTTGCTGACCTCAAAGATCAATGGTTAGAGCTGTATGAAGATGAACAAGTTGATTCACCTCCGACTATATCCAACACTTCTATTTCTCAATCAACTAGTATAAGGGCGAAAATCCTTCCAATAACACTCCAACATTTTTCAACGCAATTTTAATTTTTTTCTCTTTCTCTTCAAATTATCAATTTGCATGTATTATTCACTGAGAATGGTAAATTTTTTTGCATATTTTTTTGGTTTTTGAATTTGCTGTTAAAGTCTTATTTTTTTTTCTCTCTGTGTTTTCTTTCATCAACTCAACATGAAATCGCATATTTTCAGCAAACGCATATTTTTTCAGTCACTCAAAGGTTGGGAAAGAGTTGGAAGGGAAGATTAAGGGTTCCAAGGCATTTTAAATGAAGAAAAGGGTCTGGGAGAGGTTGAGAGGGGTGAAATGGGGATCAAAAGAGGATGGCATACAATGGGGCTGGGAGGATAGCGAAAGGCATGGGGAGGGAAGACAAGCATGTGTTGATAGAATTGAAAGGGATGGAGATTGGTGCAAACAGAGTGTGAAAATAGGAGGATGAACTCTGTTCTTCGGGCGAAGAACAGAGTTCACTTCCATAAAATATTAGCTGAAACATAGTTTTCAATTCTGTAAAAACAGTTGTAAGTAATAGAAAAAGTCACTGATTTTTTTTATATGTAATCCTTGCTTTACGAGGAGACTTTTGTGACGAAGCAGATTTTTGAGTTACCTATAAAAGAGGATGGCATACAATGGGGCTGGGAGGATAGCGAAAGGCATGGGGAGGGAAGACAAGCATGTGTTGATAGAATTGAAAGGGATGGAGATTGGTGCAAACAGAATGTGAAAATAGGAGGATGAACTCTGTTCTTCGGGCGAAGAACAGAGTTCACTTCCATAAAATATTAGCTGAAACATAGTTTTCAATTCTGTAAAAACAGTTGTAAGTAATAGAAAAAGTCACTGATTTTTTTTATATGTAATCCTTGCTTTACGAGGAGACTTTTGTGACGAAGCAGATTTTTGAGTTACCCTTTGAGATTTGGAATGTCTGGGAGGCATTATGAAACTGGAACATAACAAGAAAAAAGATTAAAAAGTAGAAGAAATAAGTAAAAAAGAATGTAAACATGCCTGGTCAAAATATTGAAAATGTTGGAGATTGGTGCAAACAGAATGTGAAAATAGGAGGATGAACTCTGTTCTTCGGGCAAAGAACAGAGTTCACTTCCATAAAATATTAGCTGAAACATAGTTTTCAATTCTGTAAAAACAGTTGTAAGTAATAGAAAAAGTCACTGATTTTTTTTCTATGTAATCCTTGCTTTACGAGGAAACTTTTGTGACTAAGCAGATTTTTGAGTTACCTTTTGAGATTTGGAATGTCTGGGAGGCATTATGAAACTGGCACATAACAAGAAAAAAGATTAAAAAGTAGAAGAAATAAGTAAAAAAGAATGTAAACATGCCTGGTCAAAATATTGAAAATGTCAGGAAGGGGTGTGTGCCGAGGATTGATGGGTAGGTAGCAAGGAAGGTCAGTGTGTCACATGTGACAGGGATGGGGTAAGAAAGGAAGGGATGTTTTGTGGCCAAAATGTTGTTGTGAAAAAAAACGGGAAAAAAGTGCTGATTTGATGTCATAACTGACACCCTTTTTTGAAATAAGTGACTTTTTTGCAAAATTTAAGTGCTGATTTGTAAGTGCTGATTTGGTTTGAAATCCGCACTTAATTTAAGTGCGGATTTGCCAGAACTGACACCCCCTAATATATACAATAATTTTATACTTATATTTATATGTGTCAAAAAATATCTACTTTTTTAACTATATACAGCTACTCCTTCCTTCTTATATAATTTTATACTCAAATGTCTATGTGCTTGATGTTGTGCTTTTCCCTTATTAAATTTCATTAAACAACAAGATAGTGTGATTATTGGATCTGTGATCACGCCTCTCCCCCCTCTTAATCTTTTACTTTCTCTCTTTCCAATATTTAATGCTTTTCTCTTAAGTATTCTTTCCCCTCTAAATGCCCATCTGACATGTATGTTATCCTTAAAATGTAGATACTTTCTTTCTCCCTTTTCTTTTCTTTTCTCTTGATAGTTCTTAATGTCTTTCCATAATGTATAATGTTTACTTTTAATTCTTCCATACCACCTAATACCTTTTACCTTTTTATCTATTACTTGTTCTATTTTCTCAAATATTCTTTGTCTTCTGATTTGATTGTCCTGGCTATTCTTTTCTTTGTAGTAATTAGTAATAAAATTGGATTCATTATTTTTGTCATTGTGAGATGCTGTGTGGATACACATGAAGTTTGCCATAGAAATGTTAACACTAGTGAGGATTGTAAAAGTAAAATATCTTACAGTAATGAAGAACATGAGATATATGTATTAGAAAAGGATATTATGTTCCTGAATGATGCAATAACTCAAACAGATACATCTTTAACTTTCATTGAGAAAGCTGAAATAATTAAAGATGTGACTCATGATACTTACAAAATCAGGCCTATTAGAGCACCTGTTATTATATGTGGAAAAGAAATGAATTCCATTCTTAAAACTGGGGCTTCAGGTAGTGTAGTTTCTGTTAATAATTTAATTAAACTTGATAGTAAGTGAAAATAAAAACTGGAACCTGTACAGACAAAGAACTGGAGAGGTTTTTGTTCAGTATTACATCCAATTGGAAAACATAAAACTGCTATATTCTTTAAATATAATAATAGGGGGTGTCAGTTCTTGAAAATCTGCACTTATCTAAGTGCAGATTTATGAAACACACTATTCCCAACACTAGTGGATTTCAAAAGTGAAATAAGTCACTTATTTCACTCAAGTCTGCACTTTCTCAACCAAAATTTATAGTTTCACCATTCCACACATCTCACTAATTTTTCGGAATCATCTCATTCATATGCAGCACTCTGCAGCATAACACATCATGTCTCTTAACATCATGAATCATCTTCATTTTTCTACCATATAAGATTCATGCCTTCCTCACTCTCAAATTGTGATAAGCTAAATCAAGCAATGACTGTCATAGCTCTTGATCTGCTCTTGGACTCTGATTGCAAATCTGATTCTGACCTTGAAGAAGATTTTCTTTTTTTATCTAAAATGACAACAAAATGTTAAATTCTTCCTAGAAAGCCTCAAGTACTTCATACCCCCAAGTAAACTATCCAAATACTTCTAAACCTATCCATACCCAGTTTTAGACAACTTTTCAAAACTTCTCAGGAATGTTTCCTTAAATTGCTTCATCTTATTGAGGATCACCCCATGTTTCACAAAAATTCACAAAAGCCACAACATGATCCATCAATTCAATTGGCCATCACACTATGTTGTTTGGGTTATAATGGTAATGTAGTTGCCTTGAAACTTTTTGAAAATGTCTTTGATTTAGGCTATGGTTCTGTTAACACTTATACAAAATGTTGCATCACTGCTATCAACTTTTTGGAATCTCAACTTCTCTCCTGGCTAACAAAAGAAGAGCAACTTGAATCATCTCAGGTTATGCAAGCAGAGGGCTTCCCAGGATTTATTGGTTTCATTGATGGTACTACTATTCCTTTGAGTCAGAAACCTGCTCATGCTGGAAATAATTACTTTGACCGTAAAAAGAGGTAGATTATTTTTAATTCTTCACATTTTTTTTCATACTAACACAAGCAACTATATCTTCTCTATAGATATTCAATTTCTGTTCAGCTTATTTGTTATGTCAACAAAAATCTTATATCTTTCTTCACTGGCTATCCTGGATCATGTCATGATTCCTACGTCTTTCAAAGAGTGCAAATCTCAAAAGAGCCTGAAGTTTTTTTTGATGAAGATCAGTATCTTCTGGATGATTCAGCTTATGTGAATGGAAAATATGTACTTCCTTCATTTTGTGGAGCAGCTTCAGAAGACAGTCAAAATTCCAAGTTCAACAATCATTTGGCAAATTCAAGAGTCCGTATCAAACATTCTATTGGAATCTTGAAAGGTTGTTTTTCCAGTTTAAGGGAATTATGAAGTCCTCTTTGAAATAGTTCAAAAATCAAGGCTTTCATCAACTGGATTCTGTGTTGAACCATAATTCATAACCTACTTGCTGATCTCAAAGATCAATGGTTAGAGTTGTATGAAGATGAAGAAGTTGAAACACCTCCAGATATATCCAACACTACAACTTCTCAAACCACTATCATAAGGGCAAAAACTCTTTCAATCACACTAGCAGATTGGGAGTATTAGATATGATTTATTCTTTAACTTTTTTCTTCTCTTTAGACTTTGTAATCACATTATAATTTCTAAAAATCATTTACTGAATATACCTTTCTAATGATTTACATGATTTTTGGTAATAATAATACTCTTGTTCAATGTTTTTAGTATTATCATCTAAAATTTATGAAAGAAAGTTATTATGCAAAAATTCCAACTTTGTTTTTTCTTTCATAGAAATATAGTCTGACATATTTATATTTGGAATTAACTTTTATAAATTTTTAACAGAATTGGCTAATTTTTTACTTATCTGGATGGATGACCCAAGCCATGAAAAATTTCTAAACTCTTTGACAGTTGTTGTTTGATGGTATAGCATATTAGCTGGATATATAACAACCCATATTCCATCACACTTTTCAAACTCAACCATGTATTTCAGTTCAGGAAATACAAAATGAACTCCATTATGCCTTGGCCTATTTCTGTCCCATGAGCATTCATAAAAAAGTCCATCTAAAGTTTTTGGAAACAAGACACCTAAACTAAGTTCACTGTTGTCCAAATCCTTATGGGGAGAATTTGAAAACCCATCTGAATTCCATGTTAGATTTCCCCAAAAAGCCTACACCACATCATAAAAAGGAAGGTCTATTTCAGCTCAAGCTTCAAAGATTCCTCATAGTACTTCTTCGCAAATAGTTTAAATAGATAAGAATAAAATGAAAATATTAATCCAAGTGCCTCCCTCACTTCCCCATCATCTATTTTTAAATTTTGGTAGAGCCCTGAAGCATCATTCAGCTTTTTTTAATTTGGAAATTTAAAATTTTTGACTTACTTATACTAAATACATGTTGAATCCCTAACTTTTCTCCAGCAGAAAATATATTCCCCTCTCCCCCTGCTTCCAGATGAGAACCATTGGTCTTGATCCGGTGTCTTAATAATTTCTTGTACCTGCTGCATTTCTTATCATCCTCCAGTTTACCAAGTTCAGCCAATTCCTTTAGTTCAAATGACTTCACTATAATAGTATGAATATTTTGGGTTTTAGGTTGAATAACTGAAGGCATATCTAAGACATGTGCAATTTGGTAGGTGTCTGTGCTGTGTGATCCAGGACATGATGAGGGTATTGCCTCATTTGTTTCAAATCCCTCCAGAAGTGGATACTTGTCAGCCTGTATATCCCCAGTACTGAGTAAAAAGTACTTATAAGTTATGTTAAACACATTATCTATACATGGAAACAATAAATGAGAGTACACAAACAGTAAACATAATTAAAATTATGATAATACACAAAAAATGCCCATATAACACCTTATATACAGACATATATCCACCTTTTAAAAGTCTTATGTACTTAATATTTAGTTGGAATATGTTAGGGTAACCTTAAGAACCTTAATTATAAGGCTACATAATTTTTAAGTATACTTAAAGCTGTTAATTTCATTGTTTTATGCAAAAAACAAGAAATGTGCTTTATTTCACTTAAAAGTTGATTATATGCACTATAAATTTAAGAATATTAAAAATGCGCTTTGACAGATTGATTTGTCTCATTTAGGACTATTGATTTGGCTTTTTAAATGCATAAAAATAACACTTTGAAAATTTGGTGTTTTTTATGCCAGAAATGGCTTCTGTGTACTGGCCACATACTGCCTGTATTTTTCCTGTGTGAATAGCTTCATTTTTAGCAAAATTAGCTTTTTCACACTATAATTACCCCACATTCTACGCCGAATGTGGGAAAACACACTAAAATAGGTGACAGGCGCTTATTTAGTGTCCTAGCTTAATTAATAATACATTGACCCTCTTTATATGCACTAATTTCATTAATAACCTCATTCTTGGCGCCTTATTTCACTACCACGCTTAAATTTGCCTAAAATTAGTCAAGTATTTACCCGTGCTAGCGCCTGCCAAGGACTGCATGTAGTTACCCCACATCTCACACCCTTTTTTGGGTTTCTAGGTGGTTTCTCAGTCAATTTTGGTCATTTTTGAATGGGAATTTCACGTAGTATAATGTCAGGATTAGCCCCATCATTTCTACAGTGAATCTCCCTTATTATTAAGCTCTTATTAACCTTAATTGTCCCTCTTTAGTCTTTTATATTGATGTATAATACGCATATACTCTCTTTTTTACTTATTCTTTAATTTTGATGGATTTTCCCTATTATTCCAGGATTTTGGCAGTAGTAACTTTTCTAATTATGTTATGGGTCACCAGGGATGTTTATGGACATGTCTATTTGTTGGATGGAGGCGTCATTAACTGTGTATTGGACTGGTAAATAAAGGGATTCATTGGGGAGCTCAATGTGTATAAAAGGAGGAGGTTTTGGGTCTTGTTTTCTACATTCTTTATCATTACAATTTAACCATATAACCCATACAGTTACAATACATATCAATAGTACTTATAAAGTCTTTTAATAGTATCTGAATTATTAAATCTATTTTTCTACAAACTATAAAGATTTTAAGACATATAAAATTAGTGAGATTAGAATTACTGAGGCCCTTACATTGAGTTATATTTTAATACTTATTGGATTTGTACTACAGTATTCATATAGGATGGTTAAAATCTTCTAGACAACTGACCATTCAATCTAGTTCACTTCTTTGTACTTGACCTCAGCCTGACAATACTCCTAATACCAAACCTTTTCAAATTCAGAACCAACATCATCCTTCCAACTTTCACCAGCCATTTGCATTTGAGAAGCTATTTTTGGTAGAACATTGTGCCTTTTTCCACCCATCTCAATAATCTAGTTCTGAAATTTAAAAAAAATAATTATATAAAAAAGAAAAAAAAAACCAAAAAAAAAAAATATCAGCAAATTTTTATGATGGCATAAAGTCCTAAAGCTAATTAAACCAACATTCTCAGTATTCCAACAAAATTTTGTATTTAAAATCAATACAAATTTGTCCTGGTTGGGTTTAATATGATTCTGAAATAAATAAATAAAACTAAATAAATGAAAATTAAAATTAAAAATGAAATAAAAGAAAAGAAAAAAACAAAAAAATTGTCAGCAACTTTTTATAATAGCATAAGGTCTACAACTAATTAAACCAAAATGCAGATTATCTTAAGGTCACAAGTCTCTGTGTTTGCAAGCAGCTTGCACCAAGTTTTTGTCCTAGCAGAAGTGAGTCTTCTGGGGAAACCATGTAATTTTTTTGCCCCAGAAGACTTACTTCTGCTGGGGAAGCTTAAATGGTGCTAATTGGCGTAATTTGCTGCATTTGCAAGCAACTTGTGCCAAGTTGTTGTCCTAGAAGAAGTGAGTCTTCTGGGGAAACCATGTAATTTTTTTCCCCAGAAGAAGCAATTCTGTGGTGCAAGTCACTTGCAAACACAGCAACTTGAGCCAATTAGCACCATTTAAGCTTGCGCCAGCAGAAGCGAGTCTGCTGGGGCAAAAAAATTACATGGTTTCCCCAGCAGAATCACTTCTGCTGGAGAAACAACTTAGGGCAAGTCACTTGAAAACACAGAGACTTGCACCCTTAAGATAATCTGCATGTTTGTTTATTAGTTGTAGACCTTATGCTATCATAAAAATTTTCTGACAATTTTTTTGTTTTTTTCTTTTCTTTTGTTTCTTTTTTCTTTTTCTTTTTCTTTTATTTAATTTTTTTTATTTATTTAAGAATTATATTAAACCCAAACAAGGTAAATTTGTATTGATTTTAAATACAAATTTTTTTGAGATACTGAGTATGTTGGTTTAATTAGTTTTAGACTTTACACCATCATAAAAATTTGCTTATTTTTTTTTGGTTTTTTCTTTTCTTTTCTATATAATTGATTTTTTTAATTTCAGAACTAGCACAAGGTGGAATATATGTTATTATTAATAATATCACATCATATAAAGTATAGGATAGGGTCTCATGGATATTTCATATCTGTCTTTCAGCAGAACTGAACACCAACCTTATTTTTACAAGAAATACACTCTATCCAATTGAGCTAGAAAGACTTATCCTGATTTTCCCACAAAAAAAAGTGTAATAAAAATAATTCAGTTACTCAGTAATAAATTGAGCTACACCATTGAGTTTTTCCCACAGGAGATATTATTAATTTGAGTCATGAAATAAACTACTTTTATACATTTAATAAGTATGCCCCTCACCTTGCAACTATGCCACTTTATGGGTTCCTCTTGCTTGTACAATGTACACCATCCATTGCAACTATACCACTTTTCAAGAAACTCAGAATCAGATGATATAACTATTTTTGATAAGATTAAAAGTAACTAATACTTTAAATAAAAACTAATTAATTAAAAAAGTCAAGTAAGTTTTAATCTCATCATAAGTTTGGCCATTTTTTATACATTCCGTAATAAATTCTTTTTTTTTAATTTTCTTTCTTTTCAAATTCACGAATTGACATTTCTCTTTTAAATTTATGGTATTTTGATTTCTCTGAGTGAAGATGAACTCTTTCCATCTCCTCATCCTCAAATCTGACCTTTTCAAAATTAGATTTTAATGCGATTTTCATATTAATTTCACCCATTTTTTGAAATACTGAGTAGAGTATTTCAAAAAATGGATGAAATTAATATGAAAATTGCATTAAAGAAATGTAAATTTGGTTTTCAATCCCTGAAAGTACTTGGACATGTTGTATCTGGATTACAAATTTGTGTTGACCAGAATAAATGTGGAAGAAATAAAAATATTAGTATACCTAAAAATGTGAAAGATGTTAAAAGTTTTTAGGTATTTGTTGATATTATAGGCAGTATATAAAAAACTACCAATCCATTTCAGCTTTTTCAACAACATTAATCAGGAAAAATGAGACTTTCATTTGGAATAATGAAAGATAACATGCCTTTGATAAATTAAAGGAATGTTTAATGCCAGCTCCAATATTGGGACTGCCAGATTTTAACCTCCCTTTTATCTTGTATACTGATGCATGATTTACAGGGTTAGGTGCTGATTTACAGAAAAAAAGATAATAAATGGTAAATTATCTGAAGTAGTTATCTGTTATATATTCAGAACCGTAAGAAATACAGAATTAAGGTATTGTGCCACCCAACTGGATTGTTAATCTGTTTTTTGGGCCCTGAAAAAACTTCTTACCATCTGTAAAACCAGAAGTTTGAATTAATAACAGATTGCAGTGAAGTAAAATCATTAATAAACATGAAAACACCTAATAGGCAAATGTTTAGATTGAAACTATCTGTACAAGAGTACAGAGGTAGAATTAAAATCACTCATAGAGCAGGAACATTACATTCCAATGTGTCTTTATTATCCAGAATTCCTTTTCCAAATGATACTGGCAACCCAGCTTATGTACCTGAAAATGAGGTTATACATATATTTGGGATTTATATAGTGGATTTAAAGGAGGAGTTTATGCAAACTATATTGGAAAATTATTTATCTGATCAATATTTGTCTAAATTATCTACCATCTTTAATGATCCAACAAATGCCTCTATGAGTGCGTTAATTAAAAACTTACCTCCAAATTATAAAAATGAATTGGAAAAAGGTAAACTGTAAATTGAAGATAAATACATATATTACAGAAAAAAGCTAAGTAATGTAATTGTTATACCACCTTCTATGAAATAGTTAATGTTAAGTACTTGTCTTGATTATATCTTAGCTGTTCATTTTGATTTTGACAAAACATTAACTAGATTTAAAAATGCAGCCTGGTGAATAAACATGAAAGAATATGTACAAAAATACATTGAGAAATGTGACTCTTGTCAAAAATCAAAAAGATTGACTGGGAAGAGAGCTGGGCTTTACAACAAATATAGCAGCCAAAAGCTCCATGGGAAATTATAAACATGGATTTTGTCACTGGCTTACCATTAGCAGGAAAAGAAAGTTTTAATTCTTACTGGGTAATTGTGGATAGACTAACAAAAATGTGTAAATTTATTCCTACTCATAAAGAGGTATCTTCAAAAGACTTGGTATCAATATGTTGGACTCAAATGATGAATACTGCTGGGTTCCCCAAAGCCATAATCTCTGACAGAGACCCTAATTACTCCAGAGCTCTGGAGATCTTTGATGGAAGTATCAGGGTGTCAATTGAAATTATCTACAGCTCACCATCCACAAACTGATGGGATGGCTGAGAGAATGATACAGACTCTGGAAGATATGATCAGAAGATATTGTTCCTTTAGATCAAAATAAAAAGACAATGAGAAATTCACTCATGAATAAGTAAAATTTATTCCTGGCCTTGAATTTAGTTATAATAGCACAACTCATTCTGTAGCAGAGAAAAAACCATTTGAACTCTTGCTGGGATATGTATTGAGTACCCCAGTAAATCATTTAAACAAATTACCATTGTTAGATATACACCCTGGTACTAAATCTTTTATTCATATGCAACAAATGTGTAGAAAGCATGAAGAGGAATGCATTCAAACAGCATTTGAATATGAAAATAAAAGGTGGGATAAATCTCATAAAGGATTTGAATTCAAAAAAGGAGATGAAGTCCTTATTTCAACACTACATTTTAACTTGCAAGGTAATGTTAAATTGAAGGTTCCTTCTTTTAGGACCTTTTGTAGTTAACAAAATGGTTTTAAATAATGCTGTAGAAGTCATATCATATTCCCCATATGATAGGAAACATCCAGTTTTCCCTATATCATTATTATAACCTTACTATGAAAATAATCCTGACTTATTTCCAAAAAGAAGAGGAAGGCCTAAAAACTAACCTGAAGAAATTATGGAAAAAGAAGAGATTGAAAAAATACTCAAGAAAAGAATTGTTAATTAGGGTAAAGGAACTGAGTATTTATTTAGATATAAGGGAAAATCAAATGAATTTGATAAATGTATACCTGAAAAAGAAATTTCAAATCTATCCTCCCTTCTTAAAAAATTTAAACAGAAAAAAAATTATGCTCAACCATCTGAGGGGTTAAAATCCAGTACTCATAATATTTTATAATATTATATTTTTTTAAAGAATTAACTTTTAATGCTACAAAATTTTCTAAATACCTGAAAAATAAAATAAAAAATGTATAACATATCATTTTTTTTATTGTTTTTTTTGTGTGGGAGAGTTTCAGCCTAGATTTCCCCAGGACTGAGTAAAAAGTACTTATAAATTATGTTAAACGCATTTAATATTCATGGCAACAATATATAAAGGTACACAAGTTGTATACATAAGTGAAAATTATATTAAAATACAATATATGCTATTATAATACCTTATATACATGCATTTATCCACCTTTTACAAGTCTTATGTACTTAATATTAAGTTTTAAAATTCTAGGGTAATATTAAGAACCTTAAATATAAGGCTCCATAATTTTTAAGTAGACTTAAAGCTGTTGTTTTCATTGTTTTATGTGAAAAACAAGAAATGTGCTTCAAATCATTTAAAAGTTGACTGTATGTGCTATAAAATTAATAAAATTAAAAATGCGCTTTGACAAATAAATTTTTCTTAATTAGGACTATTGATTTGACTACCCAATTTTGTAAAAATAACACTTTTCATGTTTGGTGTTTTTTATGCCAGAAATGGCTTCTGTGTACTGGCCACATTCTGCCTACATTTTTCCTGTGTGAATAGCTTCATTTTTATCAAATTTAGCTTTTTCACACTATAATTACCCCACATTCTAACTCCACTGTGGTGAATCACACTAAAATAGGATTTAGGCACTTATTTAGTGTCCTAATTTAATTATATGTGCATTGACCTTATTATATGCATTAATTTCATTAATAACCTCAAGCTTGGCACTTTAATTCACTAACAAGCTTAAATTCACCTGAATTATTCAAGTATTTACCCATGCAAGCTCCTTCCAAGGATTTCATGTAGTTACCCCACATCTCACACCCTTTTTTGGGTTTTTCAGTAGTTTCTCAGTCAATATTGGTTATTTTTGGATGGGGATTTCACATAATATATTTTTATAATTAGACCCATCATTTCTAATTTTGATCCCCCTTAATATCTTCTAATATTTATTGTTATTCTTTCTTTTTTTAGTGCTTTATTTTAAGATATTACATGCATATACTCTCTTTTTTTCTTATTCTTTATTTTAGATGGATTATCCCTATTAATACAGGATTTTGGCACTTGATATCATTCTGATTATGTTATTGGTCATTCTTTATGTTGTTGGAAAGGTTTTTTATCTAGAATGAGGCATAATTAGCCATTTATAGGACTGGTAAATCAATGAGTTCATTGGAGAATTATTGGGTATAAAAGGAGTGGGGTTTTGGTCTTGTTTTCTACATTCTTTATCATTACAATCAAATATATAACCAATTCAATTACAATACATATCAATAGTACTTATAAAGTCTTTCAATGTTATATGAACTATTGAATCTATTTTTTTACAAACTATAAAATTGTAACCCATATATAATTAGTGAGATTTAAATTACTGAGACCCTTATATTGAGTTATATTTTAATACTTGTTGAATTTGTACTACAGTATTCATATAGGACCATTAAATTCTTCTAGAAAACTGACTAATAAAGCTATTCATTTCTCTATACTTAAACTTAGCCTGACAAATTTCTATCATATTTATTTGATCCCTCATCCAATTCACTCCCACCCACATAATCTTTATCATTATTAAGACCTGTTAATTTATCTGGTGAAGTACTTACCAAGTTTTTAGAGGAATACTGCCTTTTTATTTTTTATTTTCTTTTTAAGGATGGGGATGGTTTACTTGTGGAGGAGAAGGCCTTGAAGGACCTGGTTGGGGAACCTGGCTTACCTGGTTTTGATTTTGGATTTTGTATTAATTTGTATTCATCCATTCCCATTTCCACTTTTCCACTGAGATCATGTCTGATGGTGGGGAACCTCCTTGTTGGGTAGAGGGATTTGATGGTTTACTTAGAACTTGATTGTTCTTTTTGAAATACATCTCCCATTGGTTGATTATTTTTATGTTTTTTACTTCCAAAATCACCAGCTCTGCTTTTAATTTTTTCCACACTTGCTTGTGGTTGTTCACCATTGAGTAGAGGTTGCTGATCTTTTCCTTATCCATCATTTTTTTTATTTTCAAACCTGGTGAAATTTTTTCTACTATCCTTTGTGAGTTTCTTTTCTCTGAGGGTTTGGCCTCCTGCATGACTATGTCCTATGTTATATTTTCTTTGAGTAATAATCTTAAAATCAGAAATACTAGATCTTGAACTTAAACACTTTTCTTGTCTGCATTAATTTTACAGATAGTAAGATTAAATTTGAAGGAAAGAATTTTATCTAAAAAATTATTTTAGATTAATAATATAATTTTTCAATTATAAAAATTTACTCACGAAATAATCTATTTAATTATTTTATTTTAAGTAATTTTAAATAATTAATTTCAGTTTTATTTCTAACTGTCTTAAAAGACCTGAAAAAGTTCAGTACTATAATCAATTTAGAATTTATTATTAAGTTCTGAAAATAAATAATTATTTTTAATTATTATATATATATATTCAATAAAATATTATTTAATATCAATATATATATATATATATATATATATATAATTAAATAAAAAATTATTGTGTCAGTAATTGTAGATACTAAAATTACTTTTTCAACTTAAAGTTTGAAATAATGAAGACTTTATATAAATTACTCACTACTATAGTAATCCTTAATATTTTGTAGTATATATGCCAAAAGCTAACATCCACAGTTCAAGCCTCTCCCTTGACCAATTTCAATTTTTGCCTTGTACACTGTAAACTATTAAGTTAAGTGAAACTGATTTTTGATGTTTTTTCACTAAATTTAGTTTTGTCATTTTTGTTTCTAATTCTTTATTATAATTATCTTATTCCACGTATTCAACCCACAATACAACATTCAAACCAATTTTTCTTCAACCCAATTGAGCCTCCTATATCAACCGTACAAGTTTTTTTCTCCTTCAAAATTTGGAAAGACCCCCAATTGTTGGATTTCACAGTAAGTAGGGATGGTTTTTTACAATTATTTGGAAGAAATATTATAGTGATTGAGTAGATATTATGATTTAATGGCAATTTTAAAGTAATTTAAATAATGTATTAATTATTATCTTCATTTTGAACAGTTGATATGTCAAATCAATTATTAAATAAATAAATAAAGACTTTGTATTTATTTTATTTTAATGATAAGTAATAAATATAAAAGATTTTATGATAAAAAGTGATAATCTAAAACAAAAAAAGAGACCCTTTTAATAGGAAAGTTTAATACAACATAAAATTTTTTGAATCCAACAAAATCATTGATAAATAATTGAAAAGTTTAATATAAAAGTAATTTAAGATGAATTAAGACAATTAATTAAATTTTTAAATTTAAGTTTAATAAAATATATAGAATTTAATTAAATAAATCAGTTTTCACTTAATTTTAATAAAATTCAAGGTTAAATAAAAAATTTCTTCCTTAAAGTTCCAAGGAAATACTAAAGGCTCTTTCCTTGCTTTTCCTGGCCCACCTCTAGTCAACTTCAAGCAAGGCTGAGTCCCAGTAATTACATGGACTTATATCTACAACTTCTCCATAGTTCTTATCTTTATTAATGCAATTAATTTTATATATTTAATAAAATTTTAATTAAAGGAAAAAGGTTTGTGTAAATAAAGTAAACTACTTATAGAATATAAAATAATTTTTAAGATAGTTATTAAATATAATTACACAATAGGGGGTATCAAAGTTAGAAATATTCTATTTCAAAATACCTCTTTTTTTCACCAAATCAACCATGATTGTTTTTTAAAGTATGCCATATTGTGACCCCAAAACACCTTTTTACTGAGAATTAATGTCAAGTTTGTGGATTTCTTTTTTTGTTGTGAAATAACTTTTGAATTAATACCAATTTCTAACTTTGATACCCCCTAATATAAAACTCCAATAATATGAAATAATTAAGTAATTAAATAATTGAGTAATAATTTTAATCAGACCAGTTTTACTATTTTAAATAATCTACTGGCTGACACAAGTCATCAAACCACTTCCCAACCTCATCATGATTATTCAGCACTAGGTACAAAAATTCCAACACCAAAATTTTTTTTCACCCAATCCTGTAAAGCATAATCATATGAGTGAGGTATATGACTTACCATAACTTCATCAATCCAATAATCATACACTTACCCTTAATATTCATCACTTTTCAGTTGTGTTGCAATGATTTTTCCCAGTTTCTCAGTTTCATTCATTTTGGTTCAGCTCCCAGCCTTGAAATTGAATAAAATTTCTAAAATTAAGTCTCCATAAGATATATCATCTTCTCTTCATCTCTTACTTCGATCAATCATTTTCATACTGATACTTTTTACTCCTCAGCTCTCAAGGTAAGTGACTTTCTCACTTTTTGTAATTAAATTGCTGATTGAAATGTCTTTCTTTTTTTCTTCTTATTATCATCTTTTTTAATTGGTTGCTGATTGAACTATTTATTTTTTTTCCTTTCTCTATTTTTTCTCAATCTTTTTATTCTTTTTTATTGACTTTTCAGTGTTTTTTGTCATTTTTAGGGGGTTTCTCTTTTTTTTGACTTTTTCTTTTGCTAAGTTGCTTCAGAATCATTTTTTAATTGTTCTGAAACAGTTTTAAAGAATTTTTAAACTCTTTATTAGGTGCCTTGGACCATTTTTGGGCTTTTTTTTGCTAAAACATTTTGGAAATGATTTACAAACATTTCACACTGATTTTCAGCTTTTTTTTGGAATATTTTTGGTCTTTTCTTTATGAAAACATTTGGAAAACATTTGGAAACAATTAATAAATTCTTTACAAGAATTTTGAAATAATGTTTAGGCATTTTTTGGCTTGGAACTTTTCTGGAGACTTTTGGGTGCTTTTTTTGGACATTTTTTCCATATTTCTGGGAACAATTAGGGACTTTTTTGGATGCTTTTGGGTGCTTTGTTTTGGAACTTTTGGGTGCTTTTTTGTAAATTCTGGATCCTTATTTTTCTTAACTTTTTGGAACATTTCTGGGAACTTTTGCATGCTTTATTGGAGACTTTTGCATGCTTATTTTCAGAACTTTTTTCAGCTCTCCTGGAAACTTTTTGTAACCTTTTTGGGGACTTCTTGAGCTATTTCATGTATTTTTTATCTAATTTTTATTATTTTTTCATTTAGATTGATTTTACTTGCAATTTTCAGATGAAAATGACTGGAAATCTTAAGTTGGTCAACAAAATCCATAAGATAGGATGAGAGGGTAATGTAAAAAATAAAATATTAGGTAGCCAAAAAAAATATGGGGTGTAATATTAGTTGTCAAGTTTTATTTTTATCTCATAAATTAAAATTTAAGAAGGCATATATCATACTCTACTCACTTAGATTATTGAGCTATCAGGCCATGTGTTGTATAATGGTAATCATGGGGAAGTTTAATTTCATTAATGAGGCTCATGTATACACTTGTGTTTTATTTTATTGAATTTGGTCAAAGATGATTTCCATTCACATTTTTCTTGTTCTTCCATTTTTATAAATCTTTTGATTATCTTATATGAATTTTTTACATGTTAATCTATGGAATGAAATTAAAATTTGGCAATCTGCACCCCTACTTCAATAAAACACAGGGAAGGGTATTGCCAATTTTTAATTTGTCAAGGTATTTTTTTGAGTTATAGAAAAATTGTTGATATCAACCCCCTTTTATGTTAAATAGCATAGAAGGGTATTTCCAAAAATAATCACATAAGTTTTTTTTTACTTTGAAAAAATTGTAAAGACTTAAGAACAATAACAATATTAGTTAAAATAATAGGACTAGACTGGACACTGAGGAGATGGGACAACAGTGAGGACTGGAATAGGCTAATAACCTTAAAGTGACTGAAGAGTAAAAATAATAAGACTTAATATATTTTGATGCTGTAAAAGTAACAAACACAAACATCCTTTGTAGTAACAGCTTAGAATAAAGTGCGGTGATGAATTTGAAAATATGAACATTAAAATAAAATAATGCATTAAGAAGAGAGAGAAATTAAATAATGTGTCAGCCTTGATATCCCCAGGACTGAGTAAAAAGTACTTATAAATTATGTTCAACACATGGACTATACATGGGAAAAATAAATGAAAGAACACAAGTTGTATACATAAGTAAATATTATGATAAAATAGAATATGTGCCATTATAACACCTTATATACATGCATATATCCACCTTTTATAAGTCTTATGTACTTAATATTAGGTTGGAATATTTTAGGGTAATCTTAACAACATTAATTATAAGGATACATTATTTTTAAGTAGACTTAAAGGTGTTTTCATTGTTTTATGTGAAAAACAAGAAATGCACTTTAAATCCCTTAAACGTTGATTATATGCACTATAAATTTAATTAAATTAAAATTGCATTTTGACAGATCAATTTTTCTTAATTAGGACTATTAATTTGGCTACTCAAATGCATAAAAATAACACTTTTTAAATTTGGTGTTTTTTATGCCAGAAATGGCTTCTGTGTACTGGCCACATACTGCCTGTATTTTTCCCATGTGAATAGCTTCATTTTTAGCAAAGTTAGCTTTTTAACACTATAATTACCCCACATTCTAAGACCACTGTGGGGAATCACACTAAAATAGGTGACATGTGCTTATTTAGTGTCCTGATTTAATTATAGGTGCATTGACCTTATTAGGGGGTATCAAAGTTAGAAATCTTACATTTCAAAATACCTCTTTTTTCCACCAAATCTACCATAGTTATTTTTTAAAATATTCCATATTGTGACCCCAAAACATCTTTTCACTGAGAATTAATTTCAAGTTTGTGGCTTTCTTTTTGTGTTGTGAAATGCCTTTTAAATAATTACAAATTTCCAACTTTGATACCCCCTATTATATGCACTAATTTCATTAATAAACTCAAGCTTGATGACTCAAATTTACTACCACACTTAAATTTTCATATATTAGTCAAGCATTTACCCGTGCAAGCGCCTGCCAAAGACTGCATGTAGTTAACCCACATCTCACACCCTTTTTTGGGTTTTTACATGGTTTCTCAGTCAATATTGGTTATTTTTGAATGGGGATTTCATTTAGTTTATTGTCATAATTAGCCCAATCATTTCTAATTTTAATCCCCCTTAATATTTTGTAATATTTTCATGCGCCACGTGACACTTGAGGCAAAAGCAGCTCATTAAATCAATAATACAGAGGTCTAAATCCATACTCAAAGTGCAGAAAGAAATTCTACATAGCAACTGCGACTTTCCTTTGTGTACTCACTATTCAACCACGCTAGTCTAAACTCTAAATCTAAATTAGTCAATCTCTCAATAGTGTGTGTTAGTCTTTTCCTCAATAAGTGACACACAGCGCAATAGTCAATGTAATAGTCCGCTAAAAGGTTTATTAAGTATCTGTGGATTATTAAAAGGGGTAGTGAGCATGGACGGAATGGTTAGTGGAGGATTAAAGGGTTGACGGATGCTAGTGAGGAGGGTCCAAGTGTAACGGGTGTATTTTTAATGGTCTGTGGTGTGCGGAATAGTGGATATGTATGAGGTCAATGCGAGGAGGAGTAAAGGATATAAAAGGGGTTGGGTTTTGGTTTGACATTCTTTAGAATTAAATTATAAAACGTATATATAGTAAATAGTGGTAAAGCCCCAGGTTAAATCATTATTATTGTATCTTTCCTTATTTTCTCAGTAATCATTTCTAACTCCTAAAACTTTGATTACTAAGTTTCCAACCCTTTTTGAGATCTTAAGAATATTAATATTACCTTTAAATTATATTAGAATTATTCTCGAACATATCTCAAAGCAGTAGCTCTTTCTTCGAATCATCTTTGAATCACTTCCTCAAACATTTCCTCTGTGCCTCGAAGAAGTTTCTAAACTCCTCCCTCCATCTCACTTCCAGGAACACCCTTGACCTTGTGCATAGGTCATCCGGTGACAAATATTTAGTCTTATTATTTCCCTTTTTAGTCTTTTATTTTAAGGTATTACATGCATACACTCTCTTTTTTACTTATTCTTTATTTTTGATGGATTATCCCTATTACTACAGGATTTTGGCAGGTGATATCATTCTAATTATGTTACTGGTCACTCTTTATGTTGTTGGACAGGTGTATTAGCTGGAATGAGGCGTCATTAGCTGTGTATAGAGCTGGTAAATTAAGGGGTTCATTGGAGGAATTATTGGGTATAAAAGGAGGGGTTTTTGGTCTTGTTTTCTACATTCTTTATCATTACAATCAAAAATATAACCAATACAATTTACAATAAATATCAATATTACTTATAAAGTCTTTGAATATTATCTGAGTTATTACATTTATTTTTCTACCAACTACAAGATTGTAAGCCATATATATAATTAGTGAAATTTAAATTACTAAGGCCCTTATATTCAGTTATATTTTAATACTTATTGGATTTGTACTACAGTATTCATATAGGACCATTTAAATCTTCTAGACAACTGACTATTCAAGCTAGTTCATGTCTCTGTACTTGATCTCAGTCTGACATAATGTAAATAAAATAACAGAGACATGGTTGTAAATTAAAAAAAGTGAATAATTTAATGTTTTATTAAGAATGAAAGGATAAAATAACAGATAATAACTTATATGCGGACACATTTAACTAGACAAAAATTTGGTGATCTGCACCCAGAAAAAAATCTGATGGTAAGTTAGTATTTGCAAATAGATGTAAGTGAGTTATAAATCAAAGAAAACAGAAAAATTCAAAAACTAATTGATAGAAAGATTGAAAGTATGATTGAGGGAGTAGGATCTAGACTATTAAATATCAGTAGTTTAGTTAGACAAAAAACGTGGAGCAGTTTAAACATCTAAGGATAGAGATACAACAATTGGTGGACTAATTTTAAGTTCATAATAAAGAAGAAATTCAGAAAGAAAGGTACTAATGGTTATTGAAGTATAACCAAGTAAAGAGAGAAACTCTTTATTAAAAAATTCTTTATTAAATTCAAAAAAAAATTCTATTTATGTTTATTAAAAATCTCCCCATAAGCGGAAAAAAAGCCTTAGTTGTAGATTGAGTTGTCACAAAACTAGCAGAAGCCCTTTCACTACGCAATATAGGGGGTGGACTTGCTAGCAAGTCCTCAACCTGAACTGAGATGGAACTCAGATGGAACTCAGACTGAACTCATACTGAACCCAAACTGAACTCTACTTGAACACCCACCTATAACTGTTCTGCTGAGTGGTGTTCATTCCTGATTGTATGGTTCCTTTTTCAATAGCTCAATGTGTGTTCAATCTGTGGTGAGTTTGGGTCCAAGGTTGCGGACTTGCTAGCAAGTCTGCCCCCCATATTGTGTGGTGTTTGATTGAGTCTTTTGCAAGGAGGGGTTGATTCTATATCTTCTAACCTTTTATCATCAGTTACTTCCTTGAAATTTTCTCAATTTGATGGGTCCTGGTTCTGGTTAATACATGGGGAGTAAATAAGCAATGAAAAAGAAAAAATAATAACAGAAATAGTTTAAGCTTACTACCATGGGCTCATCAAGATCAATGTCACAATGTGCAGTTAGCTCTTCAAATTCAGAAGTCAAGCAAAGGACCTAAAGGAAATTCATCATTATTTGTATGAGATTCTGCAAGTTTTGGACCTTGATTCTATTTATGATGCTTTAGATAAAAATAAGAAGTTTCAAGGGTAGAAATTTGAGCTAGAAAATTTGATAAAGAAAGGAATAAAAAGTATTAGACTCACTGTGGTGTGGAGGAGAAAAATCTGATTTGGAAAAGAACTGGGAGAGACAAGATGTGAGGTGGTGTATATGGGTTAGGATGGAAGGAAGGTGATGCGCAGTTGATTGGGAGGATGTGGGTATTGGTGGGCTGAATTGTGGTTGAGAAAGTGGTACAAAAATATGACATATTTGACCCTATGTTTGAGACTTCAAGTACCAAATCAGCCATGTTTCATAGCATGTTTGTGTGGCGTTTTTCAAGCGAAACACGCTAGGCGTGTTTTCTAAGGTTTGAGACCCCCTAATATGTTAACAGTTTTTCATAACTTTAGATCATCAAGTAAATCCTTTCTTAAAAAAATTAGCTGTCTCTATCACCTAGTTCAGCAAGTTTTCCAAGAAAACACTCATTTTCTCTAAATCTAGCTTAGTGAGAGGGGTTTAGCTCAAATTTTTTTGATGTTCTAAACTTATGTTATGGCGACGGGTGAGTGCAAGAAAAATACAAAGTTTTAAGAAATACAGCCATATTGGCAACTCTTGGTGCAGCAAGCCAACAAAAGGGCGAGTTAGGCACAGCATTTTTGACTGACAGAGACTGACATATCTGACATTTATTACAGATCTGTCAGTGTTCGGCGACCAGTCTACAATCAATCCACACCACCATGCTGCCACCAGGTCTCCCCTACCCAGGTTTCCCTCCTCCCATCCACCTCATCCACGAGGAAGGGGTTGATTCGATCAAAAGGATAGATGAGTGGATGAGGTGGATGGGAGGAGGGAAACCTGGGTAGGGGAGACCTGGTGGCAGCATGGTGGTGTTGATCAATCGTAGACTGGTTGCCGAACACTGACAGAACTGTAATAAATGTCAGATATGTCAGTCTCTGTCAGTCAAAAATGCTATGCCTAACTTGCCCTCTTGTTGGCTTGCTGCACCAAGAGTTGCCAATATGGCTGTAGCTGTTATATCTGCTACAGTTTTTGGCTCCTGGTAAGGCTCTGTTTGTGTCTGTAGAATTTACCGTGGAGCTACCTGCGTTTATCGCCTTGCATTCTCCCTATAACCAGGCAACTCAGTGGATGAAAATGAGTATGGTAGGGTGATAACTTGAACCCTTAAACTGTCCAGGATTTTTCCCCCTTTCGGGCTTATCTTTTCTTTACATGTTGCTAAAACTCTTTCAATTTTTTTTTAAAATTGCTACTATGTTGGGAAACTTTTTCTGGTAAGTCTTAAATTGCTTAATCTCAGTATTCTATTCATGGAATGCCGAGTGAAATTTGTTCTATTATTTGACGATCACTATGTCATCCTCAAGCGGCATCATCATACAGGCCAAGAGTGGAAGTTCCTGTCCCTTTGAGTTGGTATTTCTTCTCCCGCATGCACTTATGAATATTGATTTTCAAGCTTTAATCCAACTCCAAACAACCTTGTGGAATAACTCCGTTTTACAAGACTAGCTTCAGTCTCAATTTTTATGTTCAATTGGTCATTTTCCGTGAGGTGATGTAAGGGGAAACCAGCTACCTCATCCGCGGAAAAAAAGTGTCGGAAATACTTACAACACCTTTGTTGTTACTGGTCGCAGAAACAAGCTAGTTATCACTCAGATTTTGCAAAAAATAATGAAACCCCAAAATGGTCTAAAAACAAAAACAAATGAGGGGGAAGGAAAAGCGGTTTGAAGTCAAATAACAGGAGGTCAAGTGGCAACATTTGTCATATCGGAATGAGGGGCACATGTTTTTTCTTAACTTTTATACGACAAAGGATTTTTTCCACCTCATCCAACATTTTACGTGGAAAGAAAGAGAAGAAGTTGGTTGCTTGGTCAGTTGAAATAAAGATAAACAATCACATGATAGGGTGGTAAAAAAATGGAAAATTGGCCGCTGAACGCTGAATTGGTGGACTGGATGATATCCGACTAGATGACATTGATGTATAATACTTTTTTTATTGTCACTGCTTTTTTTAAGCTCGGAAGTTTAATAGAGTGAATGGTGTTAGATTAGATAAACAAAGAGTTGAAAAAGGAATTGATGATCAGTAAGAACATCTAGATGGTCTTAATAAATAAAAAAATAAAAATAATCAAGATCTTGATTTTAATTATTTATTTATTTCTGGAAATCTCACCCTACTAGAGGCATGAAGGAAGTTAACATATATCTAGCTACAAATTGGAGAATTAACACTTTTAATAAAAACTAAATGCGATGAAAAGACCATCTTGACAGTTAGTATCATCCAGGTCATTATTCATTTTTTTTCTGCGAATCTGACCTAATCGATTTTATTTATTGAGGGCAATTGACTACTGCTAAACCCAATAAAGCTTGCGGTTGTCTTGGCTTTCATCCCCGGCCAAAAGCTTCGATTTTGGCGGAGGATGAGAAGCAAGACAACTGCAAACTTTTTGGGTTTAGCAGTATTTTCCGCTTTCCCCCTTCATTGCACAACTCTCCTCAGCCCAGATTGGTTATTCTTTTTTTCTTTTTCTTTTGAAAAATTTCATTAAGCAATAAAACTTGACATCTACTATTAATTGCAGCAAGAAAAAAAGCTGAATGCGTAGAGAGAGGAAGAAACGTTTTATAGTTCTTTTCTTACAGCATCATATACATCTTACATGAAAACTCGCACTGCATTCTTTCATTGATGAATACACATATAGATATGTTTGTCCCCTTTGATGTGATTATTTGATGGTCTGATCGCCTAATTGCCTGATAAGATGTCTTTTTTTTCCTGCTTCTTTGATTTTCCATTTTACTATTATCATTCATGAATGATTTTTTTCTTATTGAAACAGTTATCGTTAATGAGCGGTTGAATGCAAAGTAAGATATAGATAGATGGATAGATAGATAGGGATATATATATATATTTGTAACCTCATCTCATCTCATCTCATCTCATGTAGTTCAGACACAACTTCATTATTATCATACACAAGTACTTAAATTTGATTCTGATTAGGCCTGTTTCTTCTTTGTTCGAGAGAACAGGGGCAGATATGAAGGCAGGTATAAGCAATTTAGAGGGCATCCAACTAACGTTCAAAGCTGGGATCTGGCATGCTACATACCAAAATGCACACATAGGCAAGGAGTATGTAAAAAAACAGGGATCATCAGCAGATGAGGGTTGCTTGTCAGAAGTAGTGCTTATTGATGAAGATAAAGCTCTAACCTTGTTATCAAAAACTAAAGATAAATGAGTGGGAAGGAAAGTATAAAGTAGATAGTAGGGGAGAAAACTGGAAGGATGATGATGAAAGGAAACAACCAAACTAACGAAAGGAATGAAGACACAAACTTTGGAATTAAACAAAGAGCTCGTAACTTGCTGTTGCCAGCATTGCGAGTGTTTTTACCAGGTCAACAATGCGGATATCTTAGATGGTGCACGCGTATTTCTGGCCAACGCTCAACGGTGATCATTCACGCGAAGGACGATGGGCCACAATGGTGATGGACGTGTGCTCGGCCTGCTCAAGGGTAAGTTGGTCCATCTGCAGATATATATATGTAGATACAGATAAAAACGGAGTTGGAGAGGGAGAGAACGATTGACTTGCCACAGAAAGGTAACACCCTACTCCACAAAGGGACTTTAGTGAAGCTAACCAAAGCTTTCCAAAGCTGGCCCTTCATCACATATCTTGCTTAGTCCTGCACAGTCTAGTGTGCAATGTACGCTTTACTGCTTTCCTTCCATTCTCCCACCAGCCTATTCTTGTCAGGCTTTATATATGTTCAACATTTCTCTCATCTCCTCTCCCGCTGAACTTTCTTCATCTGCTCCTTTTCTTCCCTTTTACCTTTTAATTTTCCTGAGATTCGTTGTGATTTGTTGTTTCCTGCATTCATACTTGCCCACGCTTCTCTGTCACCTTTGCCTCTTGCCCAGCTGCCATCTTATTTCATTCTCAAGTCTTCTCACTTCACTATTTTGTTGAGTCTCCACTATTATGGCTTCTTCACATCTATTCTGTGGCCTACCTCCAGCAGAGGAAAGCTTGAAAAATCTTGCCAATTGTCTGGCCCACGCTGTCCGTGTCCTTACTTGCTCAACAACATGCCCCACCACAAAGCCGCGTCTGCTTGACTGGCTCGAGCATTACCTCTTTCATGCCTCTCTCAAGTTTGATGATCCAATCTATGGTCTTTCAGAATTGAGCTTTGCTAGGGTGGGAAAGGCAACACTTGTCAAATTGTGTGGGCGAACGGAGTGTCCAGAGGCTGCAACACTGCGGCACATAGCAGAGCACACCAAAATTCCGGTTCCTAAAGTATATGACGTTTTCCAGGATCGCTCAGGAAACTACTTCATGCTTTTAGAATATATTGAAGGCGTCCCGCTTCTAAAACTTTGGTCTCAACTAAACCGTGCACAGAGACTTTTGGTTCTTTTTCACCTACGTTCTATTGTCATCCAACTTCAGTCACTCAAACCAACACATCCAGGTGTTGTGGAAACGGTGTCCGGACAGGGATGTGCAGATCAACGAATATTTCGCTTCCATCATCCCGTCTCTATCGAAGAGTTTCATTGCGCTCTTGGTTTGTCTAATTTACACAAATCTATCGAAGAAAGCGCATTGGTTGTTAAAGGCCAGAACCTATCAGATTCTATACACTGTTGTTTCAAACAAAATAAATATGCCACAATTTTCGCTCATGGAAACCTTGTACCACAGAACATTATTATAAATCCTGAGACCCTCGAAATAGTAGGCATAGTTGGTTGGGAATTTGCGGGATGGTTCCCAGAGTATTGGGACTATTGTCAAGCGTACGATCGTAGTTATCCGTTTGATTGGGGGGATTTGTTGCACGAGCATGTTTTCAGACAAGATTACCCTTGCGAAAAGAAGCTACTTGAATGCCTAAGAGGGTAAGTCAGTCTCTCAGGTTTCCAAATTTAATATTTCATCCGTTTATCTACATTTGATTCTAGCGTGGTTCTAACCATGCTTCCAATCGTCCATTTTAGATACATGAATTTTTCCACTTGAACCATCACTCCGTCATATTTATTTATATTTATATATACCAGTATTTATGTAATGTTTCTATATACGTGCCGTCTTACCAGGCGCAGCAAATTTTAATGTAGATATTCGCTTGTTTGGATTTTAGATTTGATTACTGTGTAGGATAAAAAGATAAAAATGAAATAACAATATCCCCTATTTATTGAATTAAATTGTAGCTTTGGTAGTAATATCATAAACGCTTTAGGTACAGAAAGTGAAACTTCTGTAACTTATTGTAAAGTGTGAAAGACATTAGCATGAGAAAAATTAATAAACAAGAAAGCTAGTAACATCATTTCATCTGTCACATAAATTGAATCAAAATATTGCCTTGAATTTTTGAAATATTAGAAAAATTTTCATGTAAAATACAGCTATATTATTAAAATCGTGTGGCTTTCTAAAAGATTTTTGCACCCCCACTTCATCCAGGATGTAAGATGAAGTCAGCTGACAAAGACCATCTCAAATATATATATATATATATATATATATATATATATATATATATATATATATAGAGAGAGAGAGAGAGAGAGAGAGAGAGAGAGAGAGAGAGAGATTTAAATTCTCCATGAACGAAAACCCAATCAAGTGCAGTACATTTATGTACTCAGTGTTGAGATTCAGTACATAAGAGTTTTTTTCTCTTGTTCTTTTTATTTATTTGTTTCGAAAAGTCGAAATATGAGATGAATATAAATCAAACTTAGGGGATTAGAACTTTCACTTGGAAATGCACTTGTACCACCTGATAGGCCTTTCACATGTTCCTCAAATTTTCTTTTTCCTTTCCTTCTTTCTTTTTCTAGTTTAGAGATTCTGTCAGAGGGCAAGATCAACAGATCTATAATTATTCAATTGTCTAGAAGAGAATATGAAAGACACAGTACAAATTATTAGTTTTCAGGAATCTGGGTGAAGTTGCAAATATAAATAATCCAGAATAAAACTTAGTATAATAAATAAACTCTCTTATTATAAGCATCAAAGCTTACAGGTGGTAGATAAATAGTAAACAATAATATTTAAAAGTTTACAATATAATTGTAATGTAAGGGACTTAAAAATAATATTAATTGATTGAAATATATTTTAAAATAATAAAATTCAATTAAAAAATGAATAAAAATTCACCAAAGAACCTCACCCTATATCTTTATTGCTGGAGTACACATACCTTCATCCAGACCCTTTAAATTACAGTGCTTGGAGGATGCTTATATCCCCATAGCATCCACTTCAAGAAGTTTCATAGGACCAGAATATAGAAAGCTTCCTCCTCCAAAAATATAGAGCATATGACACTATAATATCTTAATAAAGAACCAACATCTATAAAAATAATGTATACCAAAAAAGGGGGGGCATCTGCCAATAGGATCCAACTTTTTTTTTCTGGTTCCAATAAACCAAAATTAAAATTATTGCTTGAATATTAAAAGAAAAAATTAAGATATCACAAAAAAAGGAACTAAATAAGATGTCTCAATGCAAATAAATTTGTTATAAATATAAGTAAATCAAAATTGTGATTATTTTATGTGCATGAATATATGAAGTTGAATGAAAATAAGTCAGCCTAAGTAGCTAAAATTATATTAAAATGCACATAAGAAATTTGTATGTAATAATTTGTACGTCTCTGAGTTAAAAATATACTTTTGACTTTGATATATATGCACACCACATAAATTACATTCACTTTAATTCTTGGGAATCTAATATATCTAGTTTTATGTATGTGTCAAACATTTAATTAGTTTTAGGTATGTGTAATTCAAATGTTTTTTCTTTTTTAAAGGAAAATGAAGGTTTAATGTTTTCAGTTTAGTCCTTTCTAAATGAATTTTAATATTTAATATACAGTTGTCATGAAATTTCTGATTTTGATATACAATGCGTCAAGAAGATATTTGTTTTTATTTCATATTTTTTACAAATTTTCAACAAATTCATAATTCTTAGCACATTTGAAATTCTCTCATAGGACTCTTGTTAGATTAATTTTATGGAGACCACTCATATTTAAGAAGTAAAATCTCTTCCCATAAGTCCGAGCTACATGTTATTTAATCATTATCCTCTCAATTTTTACTCAATTGAAATCTGTCAGCCAGGCTGTCCCAGTAGCCCAGTAAATAAACATACAATTTACTAGAGTTAAATAAAGACACAATAATTACAGAGTATGCATTTAAAATTAATATTATATTACATAATAAATTTATATTAATATTTTATTTATATAAATAAAGTAAATATTATTTTAATTTTATTATAAGATAATTTAAAAGCATTTAATTCCATAAAAAAGGGCACATTGTTTATTTAATAATTATAAATTAATTAATTAAAAACTTATAAGATAAATATATTCAAGTGTTTATCTTATATTGTAATTACTTTAATTATTTAAATTTAATTATTAAAATATACCTTTTCATATACTATTATCCATAATTATTGCCGCTGTTTTTTGGACCCTTAATTGTGTCAATAAAAAAATTAAAATAAATTATAATACTTATTTTAAAAAATAGTATTAAAATTCTCAACTTAATTTAGTAATAAATTAATTACTGGTTTCATTTAAATTAATTATTTAATTACATAGTTGAAACAATTAATTAATTCCTTTATACTAAATTGAAATTGATTACATATTTTGTTGTGTCAAAATATTTTTTCTTGTTTCACTTAAAAACCCTTAGAGCAGACTGTACCATCTGTTTTGAATTATTTTTCTCATAGTTCCTATGTCCCAGGCTTGTTTAATTATTCACTATTTTTACTTACTGATTTGGGAATTAATTGTGGGAAAATTTGATTCTTATTTGGGGTTTTAATTATTTGTTTCATATTTTTTCTCTAAATTGTTATGTTTTACTTACTCTTTTATTTTCTTGTTTCATCTTATTATGACTCTTGTATTTACAATTGTATTGGCGCTTCAGAGGACCCATTGCCTATAAAAAGGCCTTGGATAATCCCCTGTAGCATCATCACTTACTATACAAACCAATTCTGAATAAACTACCAATATAATACGTTTTATTATTATTTTTATTAGCATTAAAATTCTAATTTAAATTTTATATAACTATTTACAGGTTGCTTTAAGTCTGATAGTAATTACAGTGTTTGCCGCGCAGAACCCTTACTCTAAACAATATTGTTATTAAATAAAATCTCATTTTGTGTCATCCCTCAAATAAGTCATCGTTGCCTCACTTTAAATAAATCATTATTTCATTTATTTTAATTCTATAAACCTTTATTACCTATTTCCTTTTCCTCCTCTTTTCCTTCTCCCTTTTCTTACCTTCTTCTAGACGACTGGCCGACAAGTAGGAGCCTTTCCAAACGACAACGACGATTGATAATGGCGACGAACAACATAGCGCACGGACCACCCAGCAAAAAAGTAACTTTTGCCACAACCGTGTTTCAAACTTGGGTTCGATCTATTAGGTTTATATTAAACTAATTCATCTATTATTTTGAAGTGATTTTCCGATCATGATAGTAAGTTAACCTTTGCACCTCTCACTCATATTACTATATTTTTACTGCAATAACAGTGATTGTGGCTTAATTGCTGATTCACTGAGTGTAAGTGTTCATTTATTAAATTTTTTTTCCTAGTTGACCATTATTGTCAGCCAGGCTATTCCAGGAGTCCAGTAAATGATATATAAATTATAAAACCCTAAAAAGTGGGTAAGACTTGTATTTAATGAATATAACTTAATATTTTATTGCATAATGAAATTATATAATAATTTTATTATATACAAGTGTTACATTAAATTTATTGGTTATATATATTTTTATATATACAATTAAATTGAGCATAATATAATATATTCTACAAATAATGGCGCATTTTTATGTATTTAATAATTATAAATTTATATTTAATTAATTAAAAAAACATATATTATGATTACAAGTGTAAATTTGATTTATAATATATTTAAATTAATTACTTAAATTTATATATTAAATAATACCTCTCATATGATACTAAACAATAATTAAGGACGCTTCTTTTGACCCTTAATTGTGTTAGAAAAACAAATAAATTAATTTGGACTAAATTGAGATTAATTGCTTGTTTTGTTGCGTCAAATTATTTTTTGTTTCACTTAAAATGTCCTCTAATCAGAATGTACCATCTGTTGGGAATTATATTTCTCATAGTTCCTATGTTTCCAATCTTGTTTAGTTATTCACTATTGTCACTTACTGATTTGGGAATTAATGGCGGGGAAATTGGATTCTTAATTGGGCTTTTAATTATTTGTTTCATGTTTTTCTCTATATTGTTATGTTTCATTTACTCTTTTGATATGTTTGTTTTATTCCATTCTAATCATTGTATTTACAAATATAGTAGCGCTTCAGAGGACCCATTGCCTATAAAAGGGCCTTGGATAATCCCCTGTAGCCTTATCACTTATTACACACTCAACAATTTAAAGATAAATTTATTACGCTTATTATTATTTTTATTAGTATTAAATTCTAATTAAAAATTCTAAATAACAATTTAAAGGTTGCCTTAAGTCTGATAGTAATTATATTGTTTGCCGCGCAGAACTCTTACTTAAATAATAATAATATTAATAAAACCAATTTGTTGTCACCTCTCAGATCACTCGTCGTTGCCTTATCTCAAATAAATTAAATAATTTTAATTGTTTTTATTTCTTTTACTTCTAAAACTATTATCTCCTTCTTGTCCTCCTCTCTTTTCTTCCCTCTTCTCTTATATCTTCTAGACGATTGACCGACAACTGAGGGCCTTTCCAAACGACGACGACGATTGAGCCTGGCGACGAACGACAAAACGCACGGACCACCTAGCAAAACGAAACTTTTGCCGCGACTGTGTTTCGAACTTGGGTTCGACATCTTAGGTTTATATAATATTAATCTTTATATTATTTTGAAGTGATTTTTCGATCACTATAGTAAGTTCACCTTTGCGCCTCTCACTCATATTACTATATTTTTATTGCAATAACAGTGATTGTGGCTTAATTGCTGATTCACTGAGTGTAAGTGTTCAATTTTTAAAATTTTTTTTTCCTAGTTGACCATTATAGAGTGTTAAATCCTCTTAGTCCTAGAAGAATTGACATTATTATTAATACAAATTGAATTATTAATTTAATTTTTTTTTTATTATTAATTATTGTTAATTTTGGTTGACTTAAAAGTACATTGTGCTTAGTCCCAATATATTGCCATATTTAATATTGGTAATTAATTGGTTGAATTAACTTACTTTTTATTCCCAATTTAACCTTGCAATCCATTTTTTTTTTTTAAAAAAAATTAATTTTTTAATTATTACTTTATATTGAAAATTATTTTTTCTATAAATTAATTAATTAAAATTTTTTTTTTTTTTTTTTATATTATTTGGAGCAATTATTGACTAACTTTGATTATTTTTTTATAAAGTACAAAGTAAAATATAAATCTTCCCACTAGTATGTCCAACAATTTGGCAGAAAAAATGGATAACATGCAAGTGGATGAGATAGAAATTGACTATGATGCTGACACTGTAAGTTCTTCTAAAGTTGGTCATAAAAAATCTTATGCTAACACAAAGAATTCACATACTGCAGGATGTGGAAATTACAGGAGAAGTAAACAAATCAAACCCCCTTCCCCCAGCACAACAGAAGGAAGTAAAACCTCCAGTACCTCAAGAAGGTCTTCCAAAAGGATTCAAAATAAAAAAGCTTCCTCTGCCCCAACAAATCAGCAATCTGTCCAGTCACATCAAAGAACTGAAGACAGAAAACATGAAATACAAGGCAAAAGTAGACACCTTGTGGGATCAAGTTCAGGAACTCAGGAACCAAAATCAGGCCCAGGCCCCTCCTCAGTTGCCTCCCAATCAGCCTCAATTTCAGGCTCAACCTTCACAGCCCCCCAGCTCCTCCATCCAAAATCAAAGTACTATGGAAGTAGAGCAATGGAAATGGGATTATCTAATGAGTCACTACCAGCAGAATATGCAACATTCTCCTCATCATCAGCCTGGCCCATCCAGAACACCCAGTTTCCATGCTCCTCCTCATCCTTACCAACAAGGCAGGAGAAAGAAGGCCCAAGCACAATCCCAAACTCACTCTCAGGGGAAGTTTCCTCCTCTGCCATGGTAAGTAATTTGGTTGATAGTCACTTGGGAATGTTTTCTAATAAGACTTCTTCTGCAGGTAATATTATTGAGAATGGTGAAAGAACAGTTAAACCTGTTAAAAGACAGATTCCTGTAACTAGTAGCCCTATTAATGTAATTAGCAAATTGTCATTTGATGAACTTCTACATTTGACTTCTACTTCTTTAATTAATCCTTCTCTTGCAATTAAGAATGATTCTGTTTCCCCTGAAGTCTATAACTTAATTGAGAAAACTTCTGAAGAAATATTGAAAGATACCCTTGATTTTAATATTGTGAAAGACAAACATGTGAGAGACGTGTTAATCCATGAAAATGATAGATTAAATAGTTTACACTTGCAATGTAAAGTGAGTTCTTCTGTACAAGATACAGCTTATTTAAAAATCAAAGAAACCTTAAATATTGTTCTTAGTCAACAAAAACAAATAAGAAGTGACCATAGAGCTATCTCAGATAGAAATATCAGTCTACATAAGACATTGAGTGAATTGAAACCCCTTATTGAGGAAAATTATTCATTCAAAAATGAAATAAAATCTCTACAAAATGAGTTTAAGAAGCTAAAAAATGATTTCCATGCACTAAGTACCAAACACTCAGTTTCTGAGGACAGAAATGTTCTATCTCTTGCAAAAGTAAATGACCAGATGTCTGAAATTCCAAGAATAAGAAACTATGTGTCTGACCTACAGGAAAAGTTCTCAACCTTAACCATCAATAATGAATTAAATGAGATTTCTGCAAATAAGCTGCATAAAAATAAAGGGAAAAAACCTGAACAAAGTTCATCCTTTCTTCCTCATATTTCAACCATTAAACAAACTGACAATGAGTCTGTAAAATCTTTTGCTACTAGCAAAAAATCTTGTGATGGTCATGCACCAGCTGTTTCTGTAAATAATGAAATTTCTGAACACCTGGCTAAACTTCAGGAATTATTACTAATGAATAATTCAAACCAAAAAGTGGACCATCCCAGTAGTCAGAAAAATTGGCCTAAGTTAGACCAATATCCTACCTTTGATGGTGATTCTTCCTCTGATTGGCAACACTTTATCCAGAGAATTGATAATTTAAAGAGATCTTATAAACTACCTGATGAAGAAATTGTTTCTAAGTTAATTTCTTTATTTTCCAATGTAGCCTTGATGTGGTATGAATCTGTCCTCTTAGATAACAATCATTATACATGGAATGATTGGAAATCCTTGATTGAGAATCAGTTTGGTGGTTCAAAATTCAGGTTAGCTCAGCAAAGACTGTATGAGAATACTAGATATGTATCCTCCCCTGTTGAAAAGCCCATTGTTTTTCTGATGAAAATAACTAAAATCCTTAGAGCAATTGATCCAAAGATGGATTATGATATTTGGAGAGATAAAATCTTGTATAAATTACCAAATTCTCTTAGGGATTTGATTGTTGCTAGAACTGAGCATGTAAGGGAAAATTCTTCTTTCATTAATATCTGTAATGAAGTACTACTCAACCATAGATATGAACCAAAGAATTACCTTAGTAAATCTTATAATGATCAAAATAAACCTTCTATAAAGCTCCCAGAAAAATCTGGTAAACCCTCTGCCCCAGTTGCACCTAAAAAATATGCAACAAATACTTGTTATAAGTGTAACAAACCGTGGCAGAAGGGTCATGTTTGTGACAAGAAAATTCATCTTGTTGAACAAAATGAAGACACTGATGAAATTGAACTTGATGTCAATAATTCTTCCAGTGACTGTGAAAGTAATATCTCCTATGACAATGAATCTGTTAAAGATGTTTTAATGTTGGAACATGATGTCCATTATTTAAATAATATATCTGAAGATTGTGTATTGAATTTATCTTCAGTAGAAAATGCTGAGATAATTAAAGATATTACTAACAATTCTATTCCTATATCCCCTTTAAAGGCACCTGTTATCATTAATGGTAAAAATGTTGATGTAGTTCTTGATTCTGGTGCTGGAGGAAGTGTAGTATCTGAAAAAGCTTTGGCTTCAGTGGATAAGGAATATTTGAGTAAATTATTGCCTATAACTTCTGAAAAATGGAGAGGGTATGGTTCTACCTTATTTCCTATTGGCAAATACAAAACCTCTGTATTCTTCAAATATAATGGTGGTTTTGTCAGAGCTATTTGTGAGTTTGTTGTCATGAAAAATGATAATTTGAGCAATTGGTTTATTATGGGAAATGATATTTTAACCATGTTTGGTGTGAAACTGGACCCAGCAAATAATTGCTTTACCTTAGGAATGAATGGGAAAAGAAAATTCAAAATTTCTTCTCCTAAACCTTCTGGGCATTTGTTGAAATCTTGTAACTCACTGACCCAATGTAAAGGTAGAACAACAACTGAAATGAATGATTTATTACATGAAATAAATACCGCTTCTTTTGGTGATCATTTGACTAATGAACAAAAGGATTCTATTATTGCCTCTATTACCTCTTTCCCTATGGCTTTTGCTCATGGTTCTCATGTCTTGGGAATTGTTCAGGAAGAAATGAAAATTACCTTATCCTGTAATTTGAGTGATATTCCTCCTTCCCTTAAGAAAAAACCATATCCTGCTTCTCCATCAAAAAGAAAAGATATTGAAGATAATATTGAAACATTATTGAAAATGAATATCATTGAGAAAGTGAATGTCACCCCCAAATATTGTGTCATCTCCCCAGTCTTGATTTCATATGAAAAAGATAAAGCTAGATTATGTGGAGATTACAGAGCTTTAAATACTTATACTGTTGATGATATTTATCCTTTACCCAGAATTAATTCAATACATGCTACCTTGCAAGGTGCAAAATTTATTAGTTGTCTGGATGGTAATAAAGGTTATCATCAAGTTCCAGTTGAGAAAAATTCTCAAAATTTTTTGCTTATTGCTACTCATATGGGAATATATAAGTATGTTAGGATGCCATTTGGCCCTAAAAATGCTCCTTCAGTTTTCCAGAAAGTCATGGATAACACTTTCCATCAAGAAATTATTGAAGGTTGGCTCATGGTTTATATTGATGATATTATTGTTTTTTCTAAAACTTTTGATGAACATATGATTCACTTGAATAGAGTTTTCCAAAAAATGGATGAAATCAATATGACCTTATCTTTAAAAAAGTGTAAATTTGGTTTTCAATCTTTGAAAGTCCTTGGCCATGTTGTGTCAGGCTTACAAATTTGTGTAGACCATAATAAAGTTGCTGCCATTCAAAATGTTAAAGCACCAACTTCTGTAAGAGAAATCCAAAGTTTTTTGGGTATGTGTGGCTATTATAGACAATATATTAAAAATTATCAGGTCATAGCCTTGCCTCTTACAAACCTAACCAGAAAAGATGTTGCTTTTCTCTGGAATGATGACTGTCAGAAAGCTTTTAATACATTGAAAAGTTGCTTAATGACAGCCCCTATATTGGCTCTCCCAGATTTTAACAAGCCATTTGTACTTTATACAGATGCTAGCTTTATTGGTCTGGGTGCTGCCCTTCACCAAAAGCAAATTATTAATGATAAATCCTCAGAGGTTGTAATTTGTTATATTTCAAGAACCTTAAGGAATAGTGAATTGAAATATGGTGCCACTCAATTGGAGTGCTTAGCAGTTGTTTGGGCTCTTGAGAAACTTCATTACTACTTGGATGACCAAAAATTTGAGTTGGTAACTGACTGTAGTGCTGTGAAATCTCTCTTAAACCTCAAAACACCTAACAGACATATGTTCAGGTGGCAACTTGCTGTTCAGGAATACAGAGGAAGGATGACTATTATCCACAGAGCTGGAAATGTTCACTCTAATGTTGATATGCTCTCCAGATTGCCTCTGCCAAATAATGACTCCAATCCTGCTTATGTACCTGAGGATGACACTGTTCATATACATGGTATATTTATAGTTGATATGGAAGAAGAGTTATTACAGTTAATACTGGATTCATATGATAAAGATTCTGACTTAAATAAATTAGTTACTATTTTGAATGATCCTAAGAATGCTTCAATTCAAGCATTAATAAAAACTCTTCCTGCAAAATACCAAAATGCTTTAAATAAAGGAAAGTTTTCTATTGAAGATGGTTATATATATTATAGAAGGAAGCTTACCAATGTAATTGTTATTCCTCCTTCAATGAAAGAAACTATCCTCAAACTTTGTCATGATGACATATTAGCTGGTCATTTTGATCTTGAAAAAACATTGATTAGAATCAAAAACACTGCATGGTGGGCTAATATGTCTGAAGACACAAAATTATATGTTGAATCTTGTGATTCCTGCCAAAAATCTAAAAGGTTAACAGGTAAGAGAGCAGGGTTATTACAACATATTGAAGCACCTAGTGCTCCCTGGCAAATCATTAATATGGATTTTGTCACTGGTCTTCCTGTTGCAGTTTAAGACAGCTTTAACTCTTGTTGGGTAATAGTTGATAGATTCACAAAAATGTGCAAATTTATTCCAACCCACAAAGATGTATCCACCAAAGAATTAGCTTTCTTATGGTGGTCTTACATGTTTAATATTATTGGTTTTCCAAAAGCCATTATCTCTGATAGGGATCCAAAATTCACTTCTGAGTTTTCGACCTCTTTGATGGATATTTGTGGCTGTGAGTTAAAATTGTCTACAGCTCATCATCCTCAGACTGATGGTCTAGCTGAAAGAATGATTCAAACTATGGAAGATATGATTAGAAGGTATTGTGCCTTTGGTTTAGAATATAAAGACAATGACAGATTTACTCATGATTGGGTCACTCTTTTGCCTGGTCTTGAATTTGCATATAATAGCACTGTTCATTCTGTCACTGAGAAAAAGCCTTTTGAGCTCTGGTTAGGTTATGTCCCAAACACTCCTGCTCAAATTCTCAATAATAAATTACCTAAGTTGGAACTGCACCCTGGTGTAAAATCTTTTATGCAAATGCAACAGCTCTTCAGAAAACATGCTCAGAGTTGTATTGATAAAGCATTTGAATATGAAAAGAAAAGATGGGATAAATCCCATAAAGAATACACATTTAACAAGGGTGATGAAGTGTTGATCTCTACTGTCCATTTCAATTTACAAGGTAACCACAAATTAAAAGATCCTTTTGTAGGACCATTTGTTGTTAAAAAAATGGTTGGTGATAATGCAGTAGAAGTTGTATTGTATTCTCCATATGATAGGAAACATCCTGTTTTCCCATTTCTTTACTTAAACCTTATACTTCCAACAGTGACTTATTTCCGAAAAGAAGAGGAAGACCTAAGAAGAACCCTCAGGAAATCACAGAAACAGCAGAAATTGATAAAATTCTCAATGATAGAATTATCACTTCTGAAAGAGGTACTGAATATTTATTGAGATATAAGAACAAATCATCTGAACATGATGCATGGATACCTGGCAAGGAAATTTCAAATCTGCCTGCTCTGTTGAAAACATACAAAAAGAAAAAATCTTAGCATTTTTTTTTATTGTTTTTTTTAGAGTGAGGGAGTGTCAGCCAGGCTATTCCAGGAGTCCAGTAAATGATATATAAATTATAAAACCCTAAAAAGTGGGTAAGACTTGTATTTAATGAATATAACTTAATATTTTATTGCATAATGAAATTATATAATAATTTTATTATATACAAGTGTTACATTAAATTTATTGGTTATATATATTTTTATATATACAATTAAATTGAGCATAAAATAATATATTCTACAAATAATGGCGCATTTTTATGTATTTAATAATTATAAATTTATATTTAATTAATTAAAAAACATATATTATGATTACAAGTGTAAATTTGATTTATAATATATTTAAATTAATTACTTAAATTTATATATTAAATAATACCTCTCATATGATACTAAACAATAATTAAGGACGCTTCTTTTGACCCTTAATTGTGTTAGAAAAACAAATAAATTAATTTGGACTAAATTGAGATTAATTGCTTGTTTTGTTGCGTCAAATTATTTTTTGTTTCACTTAAAATGTCCTCTAATCAGAATGTACCATCTGTTGGGAATTATATTTCTCATAGTTCCTATGTTTCCAATCTTGTTTAGTTATTCACTATTGTCACTTACTGATTTGGGAATTAATGGCGGGGAAATTGGATTCATAATTGGGCTTTTAATTATTTGTTTCATGTTTTTCTCTATATTGTTATGTTTCATTTACTCTTTTGATATGTTTGTTTTATTCCATTCTAATCATTGTATTTACAAATATAGTAGCGCTTCAGAGGACCCATTGCCTATAAAAGGGCCTTGGATAATCCCCTGTAGCCTTATCACTTATTACACACTCAACAATTTAAAGATAAATTTATTACGCTTATTATTATTTTTATTAGTATTAAATTCTAATTAAAAATTCTAAATAACAATTTAAAGGTTGCCTTAAGTCTGATAGTAATTATATTGTTTGCCGCGCAGAACTCTTACTTAAATAATAATAATATTAATAAAACCAATTTGTTGTCACCTCTCAGATCACTCGTTGTTGCCTTATCTCAAATAAATTAAATAATTTTAATTGTTTTTATTTCTTTTACTTCTAAAACTATTATCTCCTTCTTGTCCTCCTCTCTTTTCTTCCCTCTTCTCTTATATCTTCTAGACGATTGACCGACAATTATAGAGTGTTTAATTCATCTTAGTACTAGAAGAAATTAACATTATTATTAATAAAAATTGAATTATTAAATTAATTTTATTATTATTATTAATTTTTGTTTAATTTTTGTTGACTTAAATAGTACTTTAAACTTAGTCTCATATATTGCCATATTTAATTTTGGTAATTTAATTAATTGGTTTAAAATAACTTAATTGTTTATTCCCAATTTTCCTTTGCAGTCCATTTTATTAATTATTTTTTATAAATATTACTTTATATTAAAAATTTTTTTTTATAATTTAATTAATAAAAAATTTTTTGTATTTGGAGCAATTTATTAACTGAGTTTTATTAATTTTTTTTTAGAAATTAATCTTCCCACTATTATGTCCAACAATTTGGCTGAAAAAATGGATAACATGCAAGTGGATGAAATTGAAATTGATTATGATGCTGATACTGTGAGTTCTTCTAAAGTTGAACATAAAAAATCTTATGCTAACAAGAAAAATTCACATATTTCAGGATGTGGAAATTACAGGAGAAGTAAACAAATCAAACCCCCTTCCCCCAGCACAACAGAAGGAAGTAAAACCTCCAGTACCTCAAGAAGGTCTTCCAAAAGGATTCAAAATAAAAAAGCTTCCTCTGCCCCAACAAATCAGCAATCTGTCCAGTCACATCAAAGAACTGAAGACAGAAAACATGAAATACAAGGCAAAAGTAGACACCTTGTGGGATCAAGTTCAGGAACTCAGGAACCAAAATCAGGCCCAGGCCCCTCCTCAGTTGCCTCCCAATCAGCCTCAATTTCAGGCTCAACCTTCACAGCCCCCCAGCTCCTCCATCCAAAATCAAAGTACTATGGAAGTAGAGCAATGGAAATGGGATTATCTAATGAGTCACTACCAGCAGAATATGCAACATTCTCCTCATCATCAGCCTGGCCCATCCAGAACACCCAGTTTCCATGCTCCTCCTCATCCTTACCAACAAGGCAGGAGAAAGAAGGCCCAAGCACAATCCCAAACTCACTCTCAGGGGAAGTTTCCTCCTCTGCCATGGTAAGTAATTTGGTTGATAGTCACTTGGGAATGTTTTCTAATAAGACTTCTTCTGCAGGTAATATTATTGAGAATGGTGAAAGAACAGTTAAACCTGTTAAAAGACAGATTCCTGTAACTAGTAGCCCTATTAATGTAATTAGCAAATTGTCATTTGATGAACTTCTACATTTGACTTCTACTTCTTTAATTAATCCTTCTCTTGCAATTAAGAATGATTCTGTTTCCCCTGAAGTCTATAACTTAATTGAGAAAACTTCTGAAGAAATATTGAAAGATACCCTTGATTTTAATGTTGTGAAAGACAAACATTTGAGAGATGTGTTAATACATGAGAACGATAGATTAAATAATTTGCACTTGCAATGTAAAGTGAGTTCTTCTGTACAAGATACAGCTTATTTTAAAATCAAAGAAACCTTGAATATTGTTCTTAGCCAACAAAAACAAATAAGGAGTTACCATAGAGCTATCTCAGATAAAAATATCAATCTAAATAAGACCTTGAGTGAATTGAAACCCCTTATTGAAGAAAATTATTCATTAAAAAGTGAAATAAAATCTCTACAAAATGAGTTTAAAAAGCTAAAGAATGATTTCCATGCACTAAGTGCCAAACACACAGTTTCTGAGGACAGAAATGTTCTATCTCTTGCAAAAGTAAATGACCAGATGTCTGAAATTCCAAGGATAAGAAACTATGTGTCTGACCTGCAGGAAAAATTCTCAACCTTAACCATCAATAATGGTATGAATGAGAATATTGTCCATAAGCTGCATAAAAATAAAGAAAAAGAACCTGAGCAGAGTTCCTCTTTTCTTCCTCATATTTCAACCATTAAACAAACTGACAATGAGTCTGTAAAATCTTTTGCTACTAGAAAAATATTTTGTGATGGTTATTCACCAGCTGTTTCTGTAAATTATGAAATTTCTGAACACCTGGCTAAACTTTCAAGAATTATTTCTGAAGAATAATTCAAACCAAAAAATGGACCATCCCAGTAGTCAGAAAAATTGGCCTAAGTTGGACCAATATCCTATCTTTGATGGTGATTCTTCCTCTGATTGGCAACACTTTATCCAGAGAATTGATAATTTAAAGAGATCTTATAAACTACCTGATGAGGAAATTGTTTCTAAGCTAATTTCTTTATTTTCCAATGTAGCCTTGATGTGGTATGGATCTGTCCTCTTAGATAACAATCATTATACATGGAATGATTGGAAATCCTTGATTGAGAATCAGTTTGGTGGTTCAAAATTCAGGTTATCTCAGCAAAGGCTGTATGAGAATACTAGATATGTATCCTCCTCTGTTGAAAAGCCCATTGTTTTTCTTATGAAAGTAACAAAAATCCTAAGAGCAATTGATCAAAAGATGGATTATGATATTTGGAGAGATAAAATCTTGTATAAATTATCAAATTCTCTTAGAGATTTGATTGTGGCTAGAACTGAGCATGTAAGGGAAAATTCTTCTTTCATTAATATCTGTAATGAGGTACTACTCAACCATAGATATGAACCAAAGAATTACCTTGGTAAATCTTATAATGATCAGATTAAACCTTCAACAAAGCTCCCAGAAAAATCTGGTAAGCCCTCTGCCCCAGTTGCACCTAAAAAATATGCAACAAATACTTGTTATAAATGTAACAAACCATGGCAAAAGGGTCATGTTTGTGACAAGAAAATTCATCTTGTTGAACAAAATGAAGACACTGATGAAGCTGAAATTGATGTCAATAATTCTTCTAGTGATTGTGAAAGTAATATTTCCTATGGCAATGACTCTGTTAAAGATGTTTTAATGTTAGAACAGGATGTCCATTATTTAGATAATATATCTGAAGAATGTGTATTGGATTTATCTTCAGTTGAAAATGCTGAAATAATTAAAGATATTACTAACAATTCTATAGCCATATCCCGCTTGAAAGCACCTGTTATCATTAATGGTAAAAATGTTGATTTAGTTCTTGAATCTGGTGCTGGAGGAAGTGTAGTCTCTGAAAAGGCTTTAGCTTCAGTAGATAAGGATTATTTGAGTAAATTATTACCTATAACTTCTGAAAAATGGAGAGGGTATGGTTCTACCTTAATTCCTATTGGCAAATACAAAACCTCTGTATTCTTCAAATATAATGGTGGTTTTGTCAGAGCTATTTGTGAATTTGTTGTCATGAAAAATGATAATTTAAGCAATTGGTTTATTATGGGTAATGATATTTTAACCATGTTTGGTGTGAAATTTGACCCAGAAAATAATTGCTTCACCTTGGGATTGAATGGCAAAAGGAAATTCAAAATTTCCTCCTCTAAATAACCTTCTGGGCATCTGTTAAAGCCTTGTAACTCACTAATCCAGTGTAAAGGCAGAACAGAAATTGAAATGGATGATTTATTGAATGAAATAAACACTGCTTCTTTTGGTGATCAGTTAACTAGTGAACAAAAGGATTCTATTATTGCCTCAATTACCTCTTTCCCTATGGCTTTTGCTCATGGTTCTCATGTCTTAGGAATTGTTCAGGAAGAAATGAAAATTTCTTTATCCTGTAACTTGAGTGATATCCCTCCTAGTCTTAAGAAAAAACCATATCCTGCTTCTCCAACAAAAAGAAAGGATATTGAAGATAATATTGCCACATTATTAAAAATGAATATCATTGAGAAAGTGGATTTCACCCCCAAATATTGTGTCATCTCCCCAGTCTTGATTTCTTATGAAAAAGATAAATCTAGATTATGTGGTGATTACAGAGCATTGAACACTTATACTGTTGATGATATTTATCCTTTACCCAGAATTAATTCAATACATGCTACCTTGCAAGGTGCAAATTTTATTAGTTGTCTGGATGGTAATAAAGGATATCATCAAGTTCCAGTTGAGAAAAATTCTCAAAACTTTTTGCTTATTTCTACTCATATGGGAATATATAAGTATGTTAGGATGCCATTTGGCCCTAAAAATGCTCCTTCAGTTCTTCAAAAAGTCATGGATAACACTTTCCATCAAGAAATAATTGAAGGGTGGCTCATGGTTTATATTGATGACATTATAATTTTTTCTAAAACTTTTGATGAACATATGATTCACTTAAATAGAGTTTTCCAAAAAATGGATGAAATCAATATGACCTTGTCCTTAAAAAAGTGTAAATTTGGTTTTCAATCCTTGAAAGTCCTTGGACATGTTGTGTCAGGCTTACAAATTTGTGTAGACCAAAACAAAGTTGCTGCCATTCAAAATGTGAAAGCACCAACTTCTGTGAGAGAAATCCAAAGTTTTTTGGGTATGTGTGGCTATTATAGACAATATATTAAAAATTATCAGTTCATAGCCTTGCCTCTTACAAAACTGACCAGAAAGATGTTGCCTTTCTCTGGAATAATGACTGTCAAAAAGCTTTTGATACATTAAAAAGTTGCTTAATGACAGCCCCTATATTGGCTCTTCCAGATTTCAACAAACCTTTTGTCCTATACAAAGATGCTAGCTTTGTTGGTCTGGGTGCTGCCCTTCACCAGAAACAAATTATAAATGATAAATCCTCAGAGGTTGTAATTTGTTATATTTCAAGAACCTTGAGAAATAGTGAATTGAAATATGGTGCCACTTAATTAGAGTGCTTAGCAGTTGTTTGGGCTCTTGAGAAGCTTCATTACTATCTAGATGACCAAAAATTTGAATTGGTAACTGACTGTAGTGCTGTGAAGTCCCTCTTAAACCTGAAAACACCTAATAGACATATGTTCAGGTGGCAACTTGCTGTTCAAGAATACAGAGGACAGATGACAATTATCCATAGGGCTGGAAATGTTCACTCCAATGTTGATATGCTGTCTAGATTGTCTCTTCCAAATAATGACTCAAATCCTGCTTATGTACCTGAAGATGATACTGTTCATATCCATGGTATATTTATAGTTGATATGGAAGAAGAGTTATTACAATTAATACTGGATTCATATGATAAAGATTCTGATTTAAATAAATTGGTTACTATCTTAAATGATCCTAAGAATGCTTCAATTCAAGCATTGATAAAAACTCTTCCTGAAAAGTATCAAAATGCTTTGAGTAAAGGAAAGTTTTCTATTGAAGATGGATATATTTATTATAGAAGAAAGCTTACTAATGTAATTGTAATTTCTCCTTCTATGAAAGAAATTATCCTCAAACTTTGTCATGATGACATATTAGCTGGTCATTTTGATCTTGAAAAGACACTGATTAGACTCAAAAACACTGCTTGGTGGGCTAATATGTCTGAAGATGCAAAATTATATGTTGAATCTTGTGATTAATGCCAAAAATCCAAAAGAATGACTGGTAAGAGAGCAGGGTTATTACAGCAAATTGAAGCACCTAATGCTCCCTGGAAAATCATTAATATGGATTTTGTCACTGGTCTTCCTATTGCAGGTAAAGAAAATTATAATTCTTTTTGGGTAATAGTGGATAGATTTACTAAAATGTGCAAATTTGTTCCCACCCATAAAGATGTCTCCACCAAAGACTTGGCTTTTTTATGGTGGTGTAATATGTTCAATATAGTTTGATTCCCTAGAGCCATTATATCTGACAGAGATCCAAAATTTACATCTGAATTCTGGATGTCTCTAATGGATATATGTGGTTGTGAATTAAAATTATCTACTGCTCACCATCTCCAAACTCATGGTCTAGCTGAAAGAATGATTCAAACTCTAGAGGATATGATTAGAAGGTATTGTGCCTTTGGATTGGAATATAGAGACAATGACAGATTTACTCATGACTGGGTCACCTTATTACCTGGTCTTGAATTTGCTTATAATAGCACTGTTCACTCTGTTACTCAAAAGAAACCTTTTGAGCTTTGGCTAGGTTATTTCCCTCATACTCCTGCTCAAACACTCAATAGTAAATTGCCTAAATTGGAATTACACCCTGGTGTCAAATATTTTGTTCAAATGCAACAACTGTGCAGAAAACATGCTCAATCTTGTATTGATAAAGCATTTGAATATGAGAAGAAGAGATGGGATAAATACCATAAAGAACACACATTTAAAGAGGGTGATGAAGTGTTGATATCTACTGTCCACTTCAGTTTACAGGGTAATAACAAATTAAAAAATCCTTTTGTGGGTCCTTTTGTTGTAAAAAAAATGATTGGAGATAATGCAGTTGAAGTTGTGTTATACTCTCCATATGATAGAAAACATCCTGTTTTCCCCATTTCCCTGTTAAAACCTTATACTTCCAACAGTGACTTATTTCCAAAAAGAAGAGGTAGACCTAAGAAAAACCCTCAGGAAGTCACAGAAACTGCAGAAATCGATAAAATTCTCAATGATAGAATTATCACTACTGAAAGAGGAACTGAGTATTTATTGAGATTTACAAATACTTCATATGAATATGATGCATGGATACCTGGTAAAGAAATTTCAAACCTTCCTACTCTATTAAAAAAGTATAAAAAGAAAAAATCATAGCATTTTTTTTATTGTTTTTTTTGGAGTGAGGGAGTGTCAGCCAGGCTGTCCCAGTAGCCCAGTAAATAAACATAAAATTTACTAGAGTTAAATAAAGACATAATAATTACAGAGTATGCATTTAAAATTAATATTATATTACATAATAAATTTATATTAATATTTTATTTATATAAATAAAGTAAATATTATTTTAATTTCATTATAAGATAATTTAAAAGCATTTAATTCCATAACAAAGGGCACACTGTTTATTTAATAATTATAAATTAATTAATTAAAAACTTATAAGATAAATATATTCAAGTGTTTATCTTATATTGTAATTACTTTAATTAATTAAATTTAATTATTAAAATATACCTTTTCATATACTATTATCCATAATTATTGCCGCTGTTTTTTCGACCCTTAATTGTGTCAATAAAAAAATTAAAATAAATTATAATACTTATTTTAAAAAATAGTATTAAAATTCTCAACTTAATTTAGTAATAAATTAATTACTTGTTTCATTTAAATTAATTATTTAATTACATAGTTGGAACAATTAATTAATTCCTTTATACTAAATTGAAATTGATTACATATTTTGTTGCGTCAAAATATTTTTTCTTGTTTCACTTAAAAACCCTTAAAGCAGACTGTACCATATGTTTTGAATTATTTTTCTCATAGTTCCTATGTCCTAGGCTTGTTTAGTTATTCACTATTTTTACTTACTGATTTGGGAATTAATTGTGGGAAAATTTGATTCTTATTTGGGGTTTTAATTATTTGTTTCATATTTTTTCTCTAAATTGTTATGTTTTACTTACTCTTTTATTTTCTTGTTTCATCTTATTATGACTCTTGTATTTACAATTGTATTGGCGCTTCAGAGGACCCATTGCCTATAAAAAGGCCTTGGATAATCCCCTGTAGCATCATCACTTACTATACAAACCAATTCTGAATAAACTACCAATATAATACATTTTATTATTATTTTTATTAGCATTAAAATTCTAATTTAAATTTTATATAACTATTTACAGGTTGCTTTAATTCTGATAGTAATTACAGTGTTTGCTGCGCAGAACCCTTACTCTAAATAATATTGTTATTAAATAAAATCTCATTTTGTGTCATCCCTCAAATAAGTTGTCATTGCCTCACTTTAAATAAATCATTATTTCATTTCTTTTAATTCTATAAACCTTTATTACCTATTTCCTTTTCCTCCTCTTTTCCTTCTCCATTTTCTTACCTTCTTCTAGACGACTGGCCGACAAAATCTAATTTAAGTTGCTGTTCCTCTGGAATAGTTCCAAAAATAAAATATAATAATAATAAAAAGAACACCACTTTTTTATTAAAAAAATATATAAAAAGAACAAAAATAAATTAAACTCACCTGATAGAAACTCATATAATATATGATATACACAATCAGATACCTTAAAGCTCATATAATGGATCCTCAAATAAAAATCTTTTAAAATACTAAAATTAGAATAAAAAAGCATTTTCTTTCTGTTCTGAACTCTCATAATCCTACACCATTACAAAAATTCTCATTTAGCTTATAAGACTATTACAGAAATTTAATTATTTTTCATTCAAATTAAATTATTGCTAATTTTGATTTGAGGATTAATCATATGAGCTTTGAGATATCTGTTGGTGTGTATCATGTAACATACCATTTAATTTTCTATTAGGTGACTTTATTTTTTCAATTTTTTGTTTTTCCATTTGTTTGCTTTTGTTAACTTTATAATACAAAGATAATAATAATAATAATAATAATAATAATAATAATAATAATAATAATAATATTGTTAATATATTGTGATTGAAAACATACCAGAAGAGAAGGAACCCAAAATTGATGTCAATTAAATAAAAAATTGAGTGATCAATAAACAAAAACATCTGACTCAGACTTGTGGGAAGTGGATTATCCTTTCTAAATCTGAATGGTCTTCATCTAAGTTACCTATCTACCTAACAGACCCTCCCCCCTATAATAGAACATTGAAAATATACTAAGCATTATGAATTCAATAAAAAATATTTTTAAAGAAAAAAAGAGTACATGCATGGCACATATATAAAAATCAAGAATTTCATCACATGTTTATATTAGATATAAGAATGCATTTAGGAAGGATTAAATTAGAAAAATTTAAACATTGTACACATTTTCTAAAAGAACCGATAGGGGGTGTCAAACATTACCAGATATTTTTGCAAGATTTCAGTCTAAAAATTTTATTCCAAGACACCAAAATAAATGGTTGACTTGCATTTATACACGACAGAAATGAAGTCAAATACTTCCTACTCTTGCACCATCTCAACATTCACAATTTAGCCTACCAACACACACATCCCCCAATCTAAACTTCCCAGTGGGAAAAAACCTCACCTCTTCCCTTGAAACTCTTCCATAAAGAGTATCATAACACTTTCATCATACATTTCTCTTTCCAGATTCCCTTAACTATTTTTATCTTTACTTATTATTCTTCTCATTCATAAAGGTATTCTTTTTTTTTCTTACAATTTTCATACTTTTCTCATTGTTCACATATTTTATTTCTTTTTCCCTCAATCTTTATTCTATTATTTATTTTTTTCTTTTCTCTCTTTGCTTTTTCCACCCTTGCTAACTTTTTTATTTTTTCCTTTTTTTTTCTTGATTTCTTTTTAAAATCTTTTATTTTAGGTCCCTCTAACCCTTGTTGTAGATTAGAAATTCTCTATGTTTCTTTTCATTTTTCTTCCTTTTTTCTCTTCAATATTTCTTTGGAAACAGTACCAGGACATTTCCTGATATTTCCTGTTGGCTTGTAAAGTGGATAAGGTAATATTTTAAGGAATTAAATGAGTTGTAATAGTTATATGTTAAAGATAAAAGGAATTTTAATAGGTTTTTATACTGTATTGAATAATAAAGTAACTCCCCCATTGAACAGTTGTAAATAGAAATGATTTTATTTTTCAATTAAATTAAATGTAATATTTCTCAAATTATAAACAATTTAATGAATATATAAAATGGTTTTCGAAATAATATTGATTATATAAAAATTTTTACAACAGGATGATTCCAAACAACTAAAATAGGGGGTATCAAAGTTAGAAATTTGAAATTATTTAAAAGAGATTTCACAACACAAAAAGAAAGCCACAAACTTGATATTAATTCTCAGTAAAAAGGTGCTCTTGGGACACAATATGGAATATTTAAAATAATAATCATGGTTGATTTGGAGGAAAGAAGAGGTATTTTTAATTGGAAGATTTCTAACTTTGATACCCCCTAATAGACATCTTTTATACTAAATATTAAGCACAACATGAATTTGTTGAAGTTAACAGATTTCTTTGATAAAACTAATAATAAAATTAAAGTGAAATAAGATTAAATAAATGAAATAAATAAAGTTAGATAAATAAATTTATATAATTAAATCAAACTTTGAAAAGATTAATAGAGTTAAATGAATATAAATAAGAATTAATAAAAATAATTAAAACTCAAACTTTTCTTAAACCAAGAATTAAAATCAATTTTTAATAGAGAAATGATTTATTAAATTTAGTATAACCCTTAAAGTCACAGAGAGAAACTAAAACACTTTCTTGCTCTCCCCTGTCCTTCCTCTATCCAACTTTAATCAAGGCCTTGGCTCCAGTAAATACAGTGAGCTTAGATCTACAACTTTGCCTTAATTTATCCCATTTTAACTCTATTAATTTAATGAAAATAATATTACCAAAAAATACGGGGGGAATACCTGCTAGAAATTCCGCAACCTTCAAGCCTAATTCATATTAAATTGAGTGCAAATTAAGTTAGTGTTGATACATACATGAAGAAAAGCTGAAACTTACTTCAATCCTTCTTGTAGAGATAATGAACCACAATTAATGTTGATTTGATCCAACATAAAAAGATGTTTAAATATAACTGCAGGTATTATTTTGAGTGAATTTTATAACTCTAAACCAGGAAAATTTAAAGGAGAAAAAAAATTTTATGTGTAAAAATTTGTGATTTATTTTTCTGGATCATTATCAACAATGTTTCTTGATTTTTCTTAAGTAAAGTGATAAGAATTACTTTAAAAAAGTATATATTATACATATAAATTTGAATATATTTAAGCTCAAAAATATGGAAAAAAATAGTTAATAACTGAAAATTGAGTATATTCAAAATATTAACAAATTATCTCAGTCAAATTATTGAAGACCTATTATATTATGGTAATAAAAATTGACTATTTTAAATATCAATCATGGTGATATTATCTTAAAAAGCTAAAAATAATTTAGAAAAGGGATTAAATTAAATGATAAAGTACATGTTATGCAAAAATTTAATAACTATTGCGTTTTTATCTTTCAAAAATTTAAAACTTATAATTTTCATTTCACTTATAAATTATTTAATCATCTTTCAATAGAAAGAATGCAACTATTGTGGTGTATCTTATTATACAAAAAAGTGTGCAAATAATTTTTAAAAAAGTTATTCATTTCTGGTTGTAATGAATGAGCTATTTTTTCAAAAATAATAAAAATTAATTCATGTTCATGATTAATTTATTTTAAAAAATAGAGAAAATAATTTTTAAGATGTTTATGTAAAAATATTTAAAACAAAATTTTGTACTTGAACTAATGGTGATAGATTTCCATTGGACTTTACAGGTGATACTTAAATATTTTGTGAATTAAAAAATAAAAAATATTTCTTAGCAAAAAAACTACCTTAAATGGTGTAGTATATCTCCTGAAAAATGAACTTAAAAAAATAATAATTTATCAAAAATTTTACTTCTTAAGTATCTCAGTTAGTAATGAATATTTATTTCAAATTAAAACTCTAAGATGAGTAATACATAACTGATAAACTTTGTATTTTATAACAAAAAAAAGAAATATATTTAAAAAAATGCACAAAAAAATATAATTGAAAAAAAAAATTTTGATATAAAAAGAAAATTAAATATAGTTAAAATTTTAGCCTCACTTTATTCTAAAAATAAAATAACTTTCTTCATATAAATATAATCAAAGATAAAATAAATGACAGTGTATTTAAAAACTTTTAAACTTGAAATTTTAAGTATTTTATTTTTACCAACGAATCATTCTATTCAACACCAAACTTTAAGGGGGAATTCCTATTTATTTTAAATTTCAATTAAATATTTAGTGGTGGAACTTGCAAAAATTCACCACTAATATTTTGGTTTGGTTTATTAGAACTTCAATCTTACAATATTTTTTCATGATTTAGTCCTGATTAAAAATGTTCTTGAGAAGATAATAATATATTTAAATAAAGTATTTATTAATATTTGAAAAAAGCAGAATGAAAAAGTAAGATAAATAATTTCATGTATTAATATAATAGGTAGTATCAAAGTTAGAAATTAGTATTTACTTAAAAGGTATTCCACAACACAAAAAGAAAGCCACAAACTTGAAATTAATTCTCAGTGAGAAGGTGTTTTAGGGGCAAAATATGGAATATTTTACAAAATAATAATGGCTGATTTTGTGGAAAAAAGAGGTATTTTGAAATGGAATATTTCTAACATTGATACCCCATAATGTATTTTTATGATATTCATTTTTTTCATATTTTATATGTATAATTAATTATTTTAATTAATAACAGTAAATCTGTATTTAAAAAAAGATTTAAAAATTTGACTAAATATTAAATATAATACATAAAATTATAGCTCTTTCAGAATTCATGCAAAAAAAAGTAAGAAGCTAATAGAATTAAGTATTTAAAAAGGAAAACGAGATAATTTTTATATAAATTTATTCTTGGACCACACTCAATAAATATGACTATCTAAAACTCCAAAAAAACTTTACAACAATTGGAAAGAGGTCTTTACACTTGGAAAAAAATTCAAAATTTATTATACATCTTTCAAAATGAGGATTAGAATCCATTTATTGATTGTGAATCTCATATGAAGTGAGTATATTCAGGCAAAAAAATTTTTTATTACCATTAAATTAAACTCAAGTTATCACACAAGAACTTTTTATACACTTTCACTGTCAGCTGAAGGTTTTACTTTTCATATTACCATATATACACAATTTATTACAGTTAAATTTTATAAATTCAAGGGCATAATTTCAATTTTCTCTTACCATATTTATCTTACTTTGGATTATGAAAAAAGAAATATTTTTCAAATTTTCTTCTTTAATAAAAATATATGTTAAGAAATTTTTTTCTCTTTCAAAAAAAATAAATTTCATTCCTCATGGATTTAAGATTGAACTCCCAATTTTTTTCTGGACTTGAGAATTTCTCAAAACAAGTTGAACTTTAAGCATATTTTTAATCTTTAAATTATTGAACACAGGTTTTTCAATGAAAAAAATGTTTTATGATGTAATGGGTAAGTTTAAAATCTAACTACATGATTATATAAAAACTATGAATATAATCTAATACACTTGGATTTTATTGCAATAAGATGTGGTCTATCAGAGAATTTTTCACAAACTAATATTTAATTAACAATAAAATTTCTTAATACATATTTATGGAAGCTTTAAATCTCATAAAAAGTATTGTTTTTATTAAATTCAATTATCTTTCTTATTTCAACTATATTGAAATAATTTCATGCCCAAAAAATATAAATTTTTTAGTAATTTTCAAAATAAGATGAAATTTTTTCTTTATTATTGTGTCCCATTTTGAAAAAATACAATATTTATCTTGTTTTTTGTTATTTTAACTAATTATCATTACTTTTATTATATTTAAATATATAATCAAATATTATATTATTCTTTGTTTTGTTCTGTTTCAATTCTTTTAGTTCTATTCTACACTTTTTTATTTTATTTTACTGTGTGTCATAAAATTATATTGGACCTTAATTTAATTGATTTAATTATTTGATCTTCAATTTTACACACAAATAGTCATGTATGGCCATACATCAGATGTCAAATGAAAAAATTTGGAGGGTGAACTCTGATGTTCGGCTGAACAACAGTGTTCACATGCATAAAATTGGGAGATAAACTCTGATGTATTTTGGAACAAAAGATTTCACCAGCCAATTTTATGCATCTGAAGTTGGTTTTTTGGCTGAACATCAGAGTTCACCACCCAATTTTTCACATGTGATCTCTGGTATATTGCCATACATCAGATCTTATCATCTTCTTTTACCACATTAATGCTGTTGAATGGCTGTAAAAAAGCATTCATCAAATTCAATAAAATGAGATGAGATAAATTAAAAATAAATATATAAGATTTTAATGCAATAAAAATATTTAAATAAGTAAGAAAAAATCCTGAAAATTAATAATATAAAATAAATGTATATGAAATGAAAAAAACATAATGAAAAATGATACCATATTTAAAAAATAAATAAGAAATATATTTAGATTAAATCAATAAATAAAATCAAGTTAAATAAAATTTAAAACAAAAAGTATATTATAATATAACATATAATCAAATATAATATGATATAAAATATTATGATGATCTTAAATCAAAGAGAATAAATATTAAAAAATATTAAAAAGAATGAAACAAAAATAATAAAATATAAATCAGTAAAATAAAATATAAATAATAAACAGAAGCTGAGTAAAATAAAATATATTGAATCAAATAAAATTAAAGAATATGTAAAAAAAATAATACTAAATTATAATATGAATATTTTTTATTCAATATAATTTTAAATATGCATATTGAATATGATTTATATTATTAATATTCAATTTAACTTTTTATATGCATATACAATGTTAATACACATAATCATATGAAATATTAATATGCTTATACTTATTTATTTTAGGTATGAATATTCATTATCACTTTCATCATTTATATGCATTATTTATTTGAATTTAATTACTGAGAACAAGTTTGCAGACATATATCAAATTTCACATTTCTTATATTTAAAATAGTGTTTCATATTCTTGGAATATCATAAAATGGATCTAAAAAATTATCAATGTACATGCTTTTTCCAAAAATCATAAAGTGAAAAACTCTGATAAAATATTTTCTTCAATAGCAGATAGTTAATCATCATGTTTAAATTTTTTTAATAAATTATACATAAATTTTAATTTAAAATAAGATAAATAATTGTAAAATCAAAAATTTTAAGCATGTTTCCAGTTCCATCTTGAAATATAATTTTAAAAACTTGATTTAAAATATGCAATAATAATGTACCTTTTTTGAAAATAATTGCAGAATCACTTTCATTTAAATTTTAGAATTTTTTCATTTCACTTTCAGTAACTGAAAGAAAAGATTTAATTACATTTATAAAGGATTTAAAGCTGGAATTCAATTCAAATCCAGTACCTGCTCAGAGGAGTTGGGCTGAATTCCATCTGAGTTCAATCTAAATTCAATTTGAGTACTTGCTATTTCTTTACTTTTTTTTCTGAATTGCTTTTAAAACAGTCACAGGACATTTTCTGACTTTTTTCAAGTGTTTTTGATGAGTTGGATTATTTTTTTGTGTATTATTTTGCCTCAGGAATTGTCAGGATAAGTTCAAGTACAGATATGTGAATAGCTTGATTAGTTAGTTTTATAGAAGGTTTTAATGGTCCTATGTCAATACTGTAGTAAAAATCCAACAAGTATTAAAATATAACTCAATATAAGAGTCTCAGTAATTTTAATCTCACTATTTATAAATGGGTTACAAGCTTATAGTTGGTAGAAAAATAGAGAATATAATTCAAACACCATTCAAAGACTTTAGAAGTACTAATGAAATGTATTTTAATTTTAATGGTTATATGTTTTAATTGTAATGATAAAGAATGTAGAAGATAAGACTAAATACCCCTTCCTTTCATACCCAATAATTCTCCAATGTGTCCCGCTGATTTACCAATCCTATACATGGCAAATGAAGCCTCATTCTAGCTAATACATCTGTCCATAGACATAATTAATGACCAATAAAATAATTAGAATGATATCACCTGTCAAAATCCTGGATTAATAGGGATAATCTATCAAAATAAAAAAAAAGAGTATATGTGTGTAATACCTTAAAATAAAAGACCAAAAAAGAAATAATAACACTAAATATTACAAAATATTAAGGGGGATTAACTGTTGAAATGATGGGGCTAATTATTCCAAATTACTATTTGACATCCCCATCCAATTATGACCAATATTGACTGAGAAACAATTGATAAACACAAAAAAGGATGTGAAATGTGGGGTAACTGAATACAGTCCTTGGAAGGCACTTTCACAGGTATATACTTGACTAAGTAGAAAAATTGCAAGCATGGTATTGAATAAAATGCCCAAATCTTAAGGTTGTTAATGAAATTTGTGCATATAATGAGTTCAATGCATGTATAATAAAATTAAGACACTAAATAAGCACCTGTTGCTTATTTTAGTGTGTTTCCACATAATGGGCATACAATGTGGGGATAATTATAGTGTGAAAATTTTAACTTTGCTAAAAATGAAGGTATTCACATGGGAAAAATGCAGGCAGTATGTTACCATTAGACAGAAGTCATTTCTGGCATAAAAAATCAAATTTGAAAAAGCATTATTTTTATGCATTTGAATATCCAAATCAATAGTTCTAATTAAGAAAAATTGATCTTCCAAGACAAATTATTAATATTATTAAATTTATAGTGCATATATTCAACTTTTAAGTGATTTAAAGCACAATTTTTGTTTTTTTCTATAAAAAATGAAAAAAATAGCTTTAATCCTACTTAAAAACTATATAGCCATATGTTTAAGGTTTTTAAGATTACCCTGAAATATTCCAGCTTAATATTAAGTACATAAGACTTATAAAAGGTGGATATATGCGTGTATATAAGGTATTATAATGGCATATATTTTGTTTACTCATTAATTTCACTTATTCATACAACTTGTGTACCTTTATTTATTTTTCCCATGTGTACTACATGTATATAAAGTAATTTATAAGAAATTTTCACTTACACTCAGTCCTGGGTATATCCAGGCTGACAGGAATGTTCCCAGCAGATTTCTGGGTCATTTACTAACTTTTTATTCCAAATCACTTTGGAATCAGTTACAGGATTTTTCCTGGTGTCTTCTGAGAATTTTTGGTGAGTTTTTACTTTAAAAATGTAAGCTAAGTGAGGCATGAAGGTTTAATGAAAATTAAAACTTTAGGGAGGGAAGCTAAGTATGGTATATAAAAGATTTTCAAATAATCATTTTTATTTCTTAAATTTATAATTAATCAGTCATTAAAAATAGTGTTCAACTTTGAGTGATGGGCTATCTGGCCTTGATTCTGTATAATTATAATAATTCAAACAATAAATTGATTGTATTAGTTCACAATATAGTTCCATTTCAAATGTATTCTTTGGCTTTGGGCACATCAGAAGTTATTGGCAGGTATTATTCTGAATGCCATTACTTTTAGTTGGTTGGTTATCTTTTTTGATTGGTTTACTTATAAATTTATGAAATAAAAATGAAAATTTGGTAATTTTAACCTTCTCCCATACTCAATTTCAGGGGAGGGTATCATCAATTTTATATATATTTTTTTGAAAAAAGTTAAAAATTAATTGGCTGGAAAATATTTTTTAAATGCATATACATGTAAAAATAAAAAGACAAAGAGTTTTTTTAAAAAAATGGCAAAATAAAATGATGAACAGATTAAAAAAAATTACTTAACCACACCTAGTAACTTTTATTTCTTTCTGGTTACATACAGGACTCCTCATTTCCCTTAGTAAATAAAATTGACCTTTCAAAACTCCATTTTCATACTCAATCCTTACTTGAGACTTGGAAAGATGAGAGTTGAATTGGAATTTTTCACTATATTGATCAATAGCCCCCCAAAATGCTGGGATAACATATGTGCTACTAGTGTACAAAGAGGTGGAAAGAAGATATTGATTTTCTTCAAAGTAATTCTCCAGTTTTTGAGAAATCATCATTTTTTGAAAAACTGAAGAGTTGTGGCAAGCAACAGTAAAGACAGCATAAATAGCAATAAACTTCATATTTGTATTGTAAACCAATAGGAGAGAAATAGAATGCCTGAACAAGGAAAAATTAAGAGAAGATTGGTAATGGAAGTAATAAAATATAAGATATATATAAGCACTGACCTCTTTTTCAAATCAAAATAATTATTTCCATCCTTTGCAGGCTTTTGTCTCAAAGTGATAGTTGTCCATCAACAAAACCAATACATCCAGGGAATTCTTCATTTTTCATGACCTGAGAGCTTTCAAGTCTAACCTCCTGAGTGGGCCATGTCAGAAATTGCAATTAAGCTAAAAAGATGGCTATAATAATTTTCTTGGTGTATAGATCTACTTTTCTATGACTTACACTGAAGAGGTTCTCAAGATGAGTTATGGAAGTACCTTTCCCATTTGAGCCAAATTGGTAAAGTGCCACAGAGATTTGTATTTCATGATCCCTCTGTGGAAAATGAAATTATCATGGATCAAATCATGTATCCATTTAAAACCATGATAAGTAGTTTGGAACATTTGTGGAAAGCTAGGTTCAGGAAATTCAGAATTTTTCAAAGTGGATATCACAGTTGATGGTGAATAGAAGGTTTTTGGGAAGTACAGTAGTGGTTCTCTGACAGGTGACTCATATATATTAAATATAGTTTAGAGTCAGAATCTTTATTAGACCAAACCATAAGATCAAGGCCAGAGAATTAGTGGATATTTGAAGCTGTTGACAAAGGGAAGGACTCATGTTAGTGTTTGGGGGAAAAAATAAGGGTGGGAGTAATCAAGGATGGGAGAAATTAAGGGCTGATATATGATATTAGGGGGGCCTTATGAATTGATGAATAGTGTACTGTGCATGTATAAATAAACCCCTAAGGATTAGGTGAAGAGAAAGATTAAGTTATGGGTGTGTGTGTACCTAATACTGACCAATCAATTTAAGATGATGAAGTGCTTGAAAGGCTTGGATGCATTCCAAAGATGGTGTGTTAAAGGAAAATCACACTTTTGAAGTACACTTTTTATTCACAGGTGTGACTCAAATTAAAATGACTTAGTTGGTTCCTATTTTGGGGTGTGCTTGAATGGTGTATAAGGTAATGTTTGAAACCCCCTATTGTGCCACACACACACACACATATATATATATATATATATTTATAGATATAGATATAGATAGATAGATCAGAAATCTAATATAATATATGTTGCACATAGATTTGGAACTTATAACAACATGTCTTTGGAACCATTTATTGTCAACATTTACTAAATCTTCAAGGTACCTAATCTTACAGATTATTTATCAAACTCATACACATTCATTCATGCACAAAAATAAAATCATTAAAACAGATAAAATAAAATAAAAATTCAAATATATATATATTTATATTTATATTTATAAAGTGCACAAAAAAATAAAAATAAAAGAATGGAAAAGAAAGGAAAAGAAAGAAAGAAAAGAAAACCAAAATATAGCATCATGTAATCTACTTGAAGATCATGATCCTGACAATAGGGGGTATTAATGTACAGGGATCTGCAATTAGAGATCAGGAATTTTTTTAATGGGATCAGACATCATTAATTATGGAAGATTCTTATCCACCAGACCCAGGGCTAGTGGATAAAGATTTCATGATAATGCATTATCCCACCTCTTATGCCCCAATTTCCATTCCTAATTCCTGATCCCAAACTCATCACATCCATGATTGATTTGTCAGAAAGTAAAATGAAATATAGCTGTGGGTGCTATCCTTGTTTCTCTCTTCACTCTATGCTACTTAAATTTGGTGGAAAAATATAACATTTTTTTCTATCTACACACCCCACCTTCTCATTTGGTGGCAAATTTCAACTTCCCACTCATAACCTAAACCTTTTACCAAAAGCATTTTCTACCAAAACTAATGAAGCTCTTCTCCACTAAGAAGAAAATTTGCTCAGCTATGAATGCTATCAGTTTAAATTTAGCTGCTGACTCTCACCACACAATATGGGGGGCAGACTTGCTAGCAAGTCCGCAACCTTGAGCCCTAATTAATACCTTCTTGAGCCCAAATTGAATTAGTGATGAAAACACCAAGAAAAAATATTGAAATTCTGGTGAACTCAATATGATTAAAACTTGAACATTTAATGAAGCATAATTAATAATACTTTGAACCAATCTTGAGATATGAAGAATCAGAACTTTTATAGAAATTTTAATACAGTGCAGACTACACCCAAATTATTCTTAAAAATACATATTTTTTAAGCTATTTAAGCATTTTCTTTGAAATTTTTAAAAAAAGAACACCAAAGTATAGTTTTGGAAAGATACCATCTGACATAATTATATAAGTTTCTTTGGCCAGCAATACATGGAGAAACTTTAATTTAAAATATGTCAATTTGTTCATGAAAGATTATTTTGTGCATTTATATTATTTATTGTATTATTTTCGAGAATTTAAAAAATTATATACTTATTTTATGACTAGATAGTATTGAATATTATAAATCATTAAAATATCTAAAGAAGGTGCAAAAATCTCAAAAATGATGTTACAAAGACTTTACTTAGACATATAATTTTCAAATTCATTTGACATACTGTATTTTACTAGTAAATAAAAAATATTTTCATACTAATATTTATTAAAATTTATTTCCCTTCATCTTCAAAATTTTCAAAATATTAAAATGTAGATTTTTATTTGATTTAAGTAAATGAAGAAAATAACAGTATAGGACTTGTGAATTTTTAGGATTCAGGGAACTTCTGTGCCCACTCTTTGTAACATATTTTATATATTTTATATTTTTTGTATATGTATTTTGTGTTACTATCTTCTTTTATTGTTTTTTTTACTCCCTCTCAAGAATACCCCACTCTTTTCCCTTTGAAATATTCCTTTTTCCTCACCTGATCTTTCTCCCCAACCTTTTCACTCCCTTTTTCATCATTTTCTACCCCTATCCACATTTGCCTCTCCCTCTCCACTCCTCTCCTTCCAGTTTTCTTACCTCCCCATTTCTCCCTAACACTTTATTTTTATATACAGACACCACACAATATGGGGGGAGGACTTGTTAGCAAGTCCGCAATCTTGGACCCAAACTCACCACAGATTGAACACACATTGAGCTATTGATAAAGGAACCATACAATCAGGGATTAAAACCACTCAGCAGAACAGTTTTAGGTGGGTGTTCAAGTAGAGTTCAGTATGGGTTCAGTATGAGTTCCATCTGAGTTCAGTCTGAGTTTCATCTGAGTTCAGGTAAAGGACTTGCTAGCAAGTCCACCCCCTATATTGAGTATTGAGGAATAGGGACTGAGTTGAAAGGGAGGAAATAAGGGTTCATGATTGTGGAGGCAAGGTAAAGGGGAGGAATGGGACTACAAGGGTTGGGTAGGCTGAAGAGAGGGGTGAGGAAGGGTATATGGGGTAGTGAAAAGGTTGGGAAAGAGTTGGAGGGGAAGATTAAGGGTTTCTGATGCATTTGGAATGAAGAAAAGGGTTGGGGAGAGGTTGGGAGGGGTGAAATGGGGATCAAAAGAGGATGGCATACAATGGGGCTGGGAGGGTAGCAAAAGGGGTGGGGAGGGAAGACAAGCATATGTTGATAGAATTGAAAGGGATGTGGATTGGTTCAGACTGAGTGTGAAAATAGGAGGATGGACTCTGTTCTTTGGGAGAAGAACAGAGCTCACTGCCATATAATATTAGCTGAAACATGAAATATATTAGGTGAAAAAATTAACTCCACAGTAGTTTTAGACATAAATTAGAATTTTAAATAGGATACTAAAGCTGTAAATTTACTTTATCATGTAAATTATTTTCTCATTATGGTGTATGGATTTGTATAATTGTTCACTAAATCAACATACAGATGTATTGATCTTTATTTATATACATTGTGATATAAAGAATGAGAAGTAATATGATATAAAAAATACCCATATAATATTAGTATAATTTTTCTTTAAAACTTTTTTATGTAATGTGGTTGATAATTATATATATGACAAAAAAATAATAGGTATTTTAGAAAATAATTTTAACCAAAAAAATTTGATTAAATTTCAAACCATTTTCATAGGCCTCATTAGGTGAGCTTAAATAGTTTAGAATGTACATGTGAGTTCTACTGCTGAGGTGAAAAAAAATCTTCTACATAAATCATGGGCTTCAAATGAAGATTTACCACAAGATATAATGATAAATTTATTATTTTTTTCTAAATTTCTTAATTTCTGATTACTATATGTACCATAATAAATAAATAAATGTAATTACTAAACACTCAGGGAAAGAAAAAGTATAAAATTTCTTAATATATGTATTATTATTTAATCAGTAAAAGAAACAACTCTCTGAAATCTCTTAATTTCTAAAAATCTTTTATTGCAATAAATACATACAATTTTTTAAAATTAAATATCTTAGCTTTGATAGAACTTAGATTGAACTCTCAAAGACAACCTATGCATGACTCTGGTTCAACATTATTTAAACTGTGAGAAGTTCTTTCAACTTCTTAAAATTAAAAAAAAAGTTATTATAATGTAAGTCTAAGCATATTTTTTTAACAAAAATATTTTTTCTACATGATACGAACTTATGGGAATAAATAAAAAATTTTTAAATTTTTTAAAAAACATTATTTCAAATATCTGTCATTTTATCTTCAATTATTATAGAATGATTTTGCTTTCAATTGATAGACTGAAAAAAATTCTACAGCTATGTTTATATTCTTATAATATCTATAAATAGTTTCCAGAGCTCCTATTGATACTCAATATACTTAAACAAAAGAAAAAAATCTCTTTTAAATAAAAGATTGCAGGTACTTCCTAGTAATACATTCTTTAATATAGATCTATATGTTTAAGTTTAAAGCAATTCCAATGCATAAAAATAGAAGTTTTTAAAATATAAACATAAAATCTTTTTCAAAAATTTAAATTGCAATCAAATTTAGCTTATTAACTTGTTTTTCTGCTTTAATATCCACTGGAAATTCATAATACTCTTGTTTGAAATTAATTTAAGTAAAAAATTAATTATTCATGTATTAAATTTTGATAATTAAAATATTTAAGAGGATTTATATAGCATATTTTTCTAGAAAGTATCAAATATATTGACTCATTAAATGTGTAAGATAATTTATTTTTACCTATAGGTTTTATTATCTTATTTCAAATAAAGAATTAAAAAACAATTAACCTATATTTCTAACATGAGGAGAAGGTGCAATTTTAGAGCTGTAAAATTATCTTGTAAATTTATTTATCTCACCAGCCAAGAGTATGATCCTCTACAATTTTAATTAAGAAAATTTGAATAAAAAATCTGAAGTAATTTTATATATATTTTAAAGTATTTTAATTAATTTATACTAATCAGAACTTAATTTTTATAATGGTAGCAATTTTGTCACGCACCACTTGACACTCAAGGCAAAAGCAGCTCATCAAATCAATAATACAGAGGTCTAAATCCATACTCAAAGCGCAGAAAGCAATTCTACATAGCAACTGTGACTTTCCTTTGTGTACTCACTATTCAACGGCGCTATTCTAAACTTTAAATCTAAATTAGTCAATCTCTCAATAGTGTGTTTTATTCTTTTCCTCAATAAGTGACACACAGCGCAATACTTAATGTAATAGTCCGCTAAAAGGTTTATTAAGTATCTGTGGGTTATTAAAAGGGGTAGTGAGCATGGACAGGATGGTTAGTGGAGGATTAAAGGGTTAACGGATGCTATTGAGGAGGGTCCAGGTGTAACGGGTGTAATTTTGGTGGTCTGTGGTGTGCAGAATAATGGATGGGTATGAGGTCAATGCGAGAAGGAGTAATGGATATAAAAGGTGTTGGGTTCTGGTTCGATATTCCTTTAGAATTAAATTATAAAACGTATATATAGTTAATAGTGGTAAAGCTTCAGGTTAAATCATTATTATTGTATCTTTCCTTATTTTCTCAGTAATCATTTCTAAATCCTAAATCTTTGATTATTGAGTTTTCAACCCTTTGTGAGATCTTAAAGAATATTAATATTACCTTTAAATTATATTAGAATTCTTGTCAAACATATCTCAAAGCAGTAGCTCTTCCTTCAAGTCATCTTCAAATCACTTCCTCAAACATTTGCTCTGTGCTTCGAAGAAGTTTCTAAGCTGCTCTCCTCATCTCACTTCTAGGAACACCCTTGACCTTGTGCGTAGGTTGTCCAGTGACAAATTTATATTTTCATGGTTCAAGTTATATATTTTATCTTTCTTACAAAAAAAATTCAATATAGATGTCTTTCTACAAATAAAATTATGGAATGATAAAGAATATCAGTTCTACCTATTTGGCAGAGTATTTAAATTTTATAAAAGACTGAAATTTGATCTTGAGAACCTCTTCTTACATGGAAACACTGTAAAATTTGTGAGGTGAATCTCCAGATGAACAGTATTTTTATCTCAAATATCAGAATTAAAGTACACTATACTATTCAGCTAAAATTTCTAAGAAATGTTCCTCTATTTACTTAAAAATTATTTTCATAATTTAGGCACATTTTATCTGTATTTTTTATGAAAGGAATTCACTGAGTAGAATTTTGTTTTTTTTGAAATCTCTAGATCATTTCACCAACTGAAAGTATGCCAAAAAAATATTTATGAAATCAATAAAAAAGATATTCTAAAATCTAGATAGATATTTAATTTACCCATGATTTAATATATATATTGTCTTAGTAGCTGAGGAATTGGTAGAGTTTTAAAAAGAGAAAAATATTTTTAGGGATTTTTTTTTCTTTTCTTGCATTTTCTATGCCCCCAAAATGCATTGAAGTCTAAAGCCTAAATATATATGCTAATTCTAACATACATAATCAAATATTTTCCATTTAAAAGTAATTTGTGTAAATAAGTTGTGAAAGTTCTTCATTTAGTCAAAAAGCTTCAGAAATAATCACCATAATTTAAATTTTGGTTTTCCATATTTTTAAGTGTAATCTATAATAAATAATAAAATTTTTCTGTTGATTCTATTTTTTAAAAGAAAATTCAATAGATTGAAATATACCATTTTTAAATCTTTAAATTAAAAAAATACATCAAGGAGAAGTTCAGCTTATATTAGGGGGTATCAATGTTCAGGGATCCACAATTAGGGATCAGGAATTTTTTTCCCAAGATCAGAAATTATTAATTGTGGAAGATTCTTATCCACTAGCCCTGGGGCTAGTGGATAAGGAATCAATGATAATGCATTATCCCTCCTCTTATACCCCAATTTCCATTCTTAATTCCTGATCCCAAACTCATCACATCCATGAGGCATATCCAGAGAGTAGTCCAAGATGTGGTTATGGAAGAAAGTTGTGCAACATGTGGTTATGACAGAAAGTTGTCCAAGATGTGGTTATGAAAAATTGAGTAGAAAAATGTCAGATAATAGGTGAACATTGACATGTAAATTGTCTAATAACCCAATTATTAGCAAAAATAATTGCGGAAGATAATTGGGGTATAAGAATTTTTATCCGCAATTAAATTAATTGCGTATACCTGAAAATTGATACCCCCTATTGTGTTAATAGTAAAATTACAGTTTTTAAATTCTGGAAAAACAATTTTAGGTAATATAAAAAGTCACTGATTTGTTTTATATGTAATCTGAAAAATTTTAATACCATTATTGTATTTAATAATTGTGATATTATTGATAGATTTTCATTGATCAACTTAAATTAATAAAGTATTATTTAAATAATTTGCATCAAAAAATACTGTGCATTGAGTTGACTTATGGAATGATTTTTTCTGGCTTCCATTCAGTTATCCTCACACTTTCACTATGTTTTCAATATAGATCCATTATTTTTTTGTAATACTTCAAGTGAAAGTTCAGTATTACTTCAGTATGAGTTCCATCTGATTCCCATCTGACTTCAAGTTAAGGACTTGCTAGAAAGTCACCCCCAAATATTGTGTGGTGTCTGATTCTGACTTGGGTTTAAAAGACACTTTAGCTTATATGTTTTTTCAATGATCTTTATGAAAAAGAGGATACCAAACCTGCACCAGATCTTCGCTCCCTTGAATCAAAAGACATTCTTTCCACTGGCATACACTCTGTCATTATGCCAATCACCCTCTAACATTTTGAAACACAACTCTTTTAGTTTTTTTTTCATACTCTCCAAATGTTCAACTTGTGTGTTTTATTCACTTGGTTTGGTGTTTTTGTTTTTTGCACATTCATTTTTATTTTGAATTTACAGTAAATGTCTCTTTTTTGTATGTCTTATTTGTTTTCATTCACCAGATCAACATGAAATCACATATTTTCTACAATTTCATAATTTTTCACTGTTTCTTTTTTAATTCATCCCTCATATCCTTTTCCTCCTCTCCTCAAACAATTTGGTTTCATTTATTTTCTCATCTCATCCCTCCAAGTAAGTCATTTTTTTGATTGTTTGATTGCTAATTATATTTTTTTGTTTTTTTTCTGTTTTTTTTCTTTTTTTGTATCTAAATTTTTTTGTAAGTGGTTATTTTTTATTTTAATGGTAAGATTAACCTTTATCTTATATACCTCTTTTATTTCTTTTTTAGCTCCATCACCCTACTTTTCATCCCTCCTTGGTGTGGTCATTATCCCCCTTTCCCCTTTGTCACTTTTTTGGTCCATGTCATTAAAACACATACATTACACATTATTTATGCATTTCACCTACTCCATATTCAATTTCCCCTTAATTCCAACAACAATCTTTCTCACTCTATTTTTCCTAATTTTCAATCAAGGTAAGTTTCATCTCCTTTTTTTCATGCCTATATGATATCTCTTTCCTTCTATGAAAATTTCATACTTAAATATATGTATGACTCTTATCTGGATAACAGTGGACTTATTAAAATCCTCTGGTTCTCATCTCCATTACCACATTTCAAGTTTTTGTAAAATCTTGAAAATCAGAGTTTTAATTAGATTTAGGTTTATTAGAATCTAATTTCTTCTTAACTGAAGACTCTAATACAGGCTATCTTTCATTTCCCACAAACAGATTTGAATTTGGTTCAGTGGTTGATAAAATATTTACCTTTAAAGTTGAGCCTTTTTTTCCAAATTTCACTTTATTCATTTCACATATTTATGTTGCATAATTAGAGAATAAGGCTTCTGAGAAACTTATCTGATGATTATCTAGTATTTTATCTCATAAAGCTTAGGTTCACTCAATTATTTCATGGCCAATATCTTGAAAAAATTATATATTAATACATTTCAATCTAATCATAAACTGGCCAAGAAAGCTTGACTTACCAATTGGACAGATATAGAATGGGTTGAACTCAGTAAAAATTAAATCTTTAATTCTAATATTATCATCACCTATAGAGGATTTTATAACCAGAGCCATTTTGAAAAAAACATTTCTAATATGCTTACTTTTTGGCTTTTCTGTTATATCAATCCTATTACTGGAAGACAAATCCCTTTGCCAGCTGAAATCAAAGGCCATGGATTATACTTTCCAGATTTTAAATGTATCATGGACTTTGGTTTAGAAAATGGGATTATTGAAATGATTTGGAATTCTTAAATAGATAATCATAAAACTACTAAGGTGCCTCCTGTATTGGAATCTTGCAAAAAATTTACTCATTTGGGATTTTCTTTCAAGATCAATCAAAAATTTTTAATCTGGGTAAGTAAGGTAAGGGGTGAATGGTAAATTTATAGTAAAACATTATGGAAGGGTTCTATATATGGTAATTAAAGGATTTACAAATTTTAATATATCAGTTATTAAAGATAAGCAATCAACTATAAGTATTGTACCATCAGGCCCCTGTGCTGTATAAAGTTGTTCATTCAATTATATTTTATGAATGAGTTCATTATACCATTCTTGTCAAATATTTTCTTTGAATTCATTCATGAAATCATTAGCAGATAGTATTTGGGATTCCTTTACTTGTTTGATTATCTCTTTTAATTGATTTACTTAATTATTTATGAAATTAAAATAAAAAATTTGCTAATCCTTACCCCCTCCCAGAATAAATTGCAAGGGGGTTATTGCCAATTTTTCAAATAAGATGTATAAAATTTTTGACTTGAAAAGAATTTAGAAAAAAATATGAACAATATAAAAAAAACTAGTCATCAAAAATTTTCATTAAGTAGTCAATTAACACATTCTTTCAAGAAAACTTTCCAAAAGAGTTTTGAATGAAATATGAATGAAATAAAAAAAATAGTTATCAAAAATTTTCATTAAGCATTTAATTTCTTCAACAGATTTATTAGCTTTAACACATTCTATCAAGAATTTTTTCTTTTTTGAGCCATCTTAAAGTTGTTACTTGAGTTTCATCTGATCCAATAGGAAGTTTTACTCAAGAAACTTCTCCTCCAAGTCATGTGCTCTCTCATCCCTCTGTAAAGAAAGCTTGAATTTCTTCTCTTCCAAGTCTTGTGCCCTCTTTTCCCTCTGCAAACAGGGCTCAAATTTTCTCTTCTCCAAGTATTGTGTCCTATCATCCCTGAATAAAGAGAGCTTGTATTGTGTCTTTCTAAAGTTAAAAGTATCTCTTGAAACTTCAGCTTTACCTAGAGTAAAAATTAATATTAACAAAGGAAAAGAAAAGCTCACATAATTATTAAGAGTTTGATATCACTTACCAGCTTCACGTTTCTTCAAAAAATAATCAATGGAAGAAAAAGGGGTTTGGGAAGAACTATCTCTGTTTTTTTTTCTTTGATGGTTGAAATTAAGAGTAGTTGATGGTCTTTGATTTTTTTTGGGGGTAAAATTTTCTTCTTCATCATTGATGCTAGTTTTGAACTTGATTTCTTGAGGATCTTGGGTTTGTTCATTAGCCATTTTAAAAATTAAAAAAATAAAACAACTAGAGAAGAAACACAAGCTCACTGGATTGAAATCATGTTGGTTTATATTTCCATAAGGATCTATTGAAAAGATATCTTTATTGGTGAAAGTCAAACAAGGGGAAGCTTGAGTAGAAGAGGAAGGAAAAATATTTCTTTCAAAATGATATTCAAAGATATCATCTCCATCCAGCATATTTTTAGGATCAACATCAGCTTTCTCTCCAAATATAGAATCCATCTCTTTACAGTAAGGACATAAAGAATCAAGTTTATCATCTATATATTTGATGCCCTAAATGATATCAAGGTTAGTAATACTGAAACCAGATGAAGATGAAAGAGTCTTAGTCTTCTCGTATTTGGCTTGATAGTGCTTGAAGCATCCAGAAATCTGTTTAGGCAAAAGATCAATCCTTCTCTTTGTCTTACTTTGTAATTCATTTGCCATTAGAAGATATCCATTAACTTTTGATGCAGGGGGCTGTCCTACTTTAGCTAAATTATCAGTAAAAAGAAAAGAATCATAATTAGTTTTAGTTTTCTTCCAGTTGATAAGTATGAGATAATCATTTTTTTTAGTTTAACAGTCTTTGATTTCTCAGCTGTGCAGGGGAAAGAGGAAGTAATGAAATTTGAAGAACAACTGGGGTAAGGCTACCTTTAAGAAGATCTTTGATGACATGGCATGTTAAAATATTTTAAGATGAAAAGGAGAATAAACAAACAGATAAGATGGGGAGGGGCTCTGAATGGATAGAATGAATAGACAGGATGGGAGTGTGCAGCAAGGTAGGGATGCTGACACATCCAGAAAGTTGTTCAAGACGTGGTTTTGAAAATTGAGGATAAAAACATCAGATAAGAGGTGAAAATTGACACATAAAAGGTCTAATAACCCAATTATTAGCAAAAATAATTGTAGAAGATAATTGTGGATCCCTTAACATTGATACCCCCTAATATGGACTTCCAAACATGACCATCAACACACCATTCAAACATATTCAAAATTAAATACCAAATAAGTTATATTTATTTAAAGTTAATCTACCCAGAAAATCTGTACATATACACTTAAGCATCATGTTAGTATGTACTTTAACAGACCTTTTTTTTGGGGGGGAGGGGGTACCTCTATGCCATTCACCACACTCCCTTCCTTTATCATAATCCCACACACACACACACACACACACACACACACACACACACACACACACACACATATATATATATATATATATATATATATATATCTTAATACAAAACTAAGGAGCATCTAACCTCATATCTAACACTTCTAACCCCTCAATTCTTCCAGTTTACCATACTATCTTAAAACAGTGTTTTAAATCTCAACTCCAATAAGCATATCTACTAATATTTGAAACCATCTACCCAAATATGACACATAATCATCAATACACTCACACATATAAGAGAGAGAGAGACCAGAAAATTCACACAAAACCAATAAACAACCTACACATAAAGATACATACATTTACATACATATACATACATAAATACATACCTATATATTTATAAACATAACCCCCAATTTGAGTCTACCAACTTAAACAAAAACCTGGCCATCTTTCACCCACTCCAATTTTTCAAAAAAATAATTTTAGACTTCATATTTTCAAGTCAGTATGTATGTACAGTACCCCTCAAGAAGTTCTTGCAATTTGGTTTGCATATGCTCTTCTGCCAGCCACCACACCCAAATTCTCACTATCTCACAATCACAATTGCTCTCAAATTTTTATTGATTCTCACATAGGTCAACAAGATTATTGATTCACTGTTTATATTACTGATTTTTAAACAATAAAACTGTTGAAGTGGCCAATCTGGACATTGCGCATTCAAAAGCTAACAGTCAAATAAAGTCCTATGATAAAAACAATCACCAGCAAATAGACCCTCCCTTTGCCTCAATACCTGCTTCCATTTTTTTGGGTATTGAAGCAACAAGATTATTGAAAATTTAAATTGGCATGTCATTCCAGACTGTGTGTATTGCAGCAACCTTTTCATCCTTTGTGTGGGGGTGAAAAACATCAGGAACAATGAGTTTGATTTTTTTCCATATTTTTTCAATTGGGTTGATATTGGGTGAATGGGCTGGCCAGTATGGAAGCTTTTTTATGTTATTTTGAGTGTGGAAATCCTTACTCTCTCTGGATTTGTGGGTAGGAGCATTATCCTCCATGAGGAGTTCATGATGAGGTTCATGTTCTTGGAGATAAGGCACTAGTGTAGATTTGTATACATTCTCAATGAAATATTTTGATTTTCTTTGATTTGGAGGAAGAATGACCAATGGGAGCTTTTTCTTTCCTGAGAACACTAACCATACCATGACACTTGATTGGAAAATTCTGAAGGTGGGCTGAAGACATTCTTGATGAAACCTCTCATCAGGATGGCACCAGACATAAGTGATTGTTTATTTTTTGCCTATCTCAAAAGAATATTAATTGGACCACAGAGCTCTTTCACAGTCTTTAATAGTCCAGTCACGTTACTTGAGAGAAAAATCAAAACAATATTGGCAATGTGAAATATTGATAAATGGTTTTTTTTGAAACTTGTTTATGATAGCCTAGCTCCAAAGCTTTCTTTTGGAGGGTGCAAGGAGATATGAAAGCTGTGAGTAAGTTGGCTACTGCTCTTGCTGAGCCTCTTCTATTACTTTGAAGAATTCAATCAAGCTGGCACAGGTCTCTATCATTAGTTTTGAGTGGATGGCCAAGGTGGGTGGCATTGTCAACAGAGCCCCTCTCAGATATTCTTTCCAATACAGAACAGACAGTTGAGTCTGGGATTTCAAGAACTTTAGAAATATATTCTGGCCTGATTCCCAATCTGGCCATGCCAATAATTTCACCTTTAGTTTCATTCATCAATTGTTTTGTTCCAGCTCTAGATGTAACCATTATGACAGCAAAAGAACAAAAATAAACTAGATTTTCTTTATAAGAAACTGAAACATTAAGGCTAAGTGAGAAAATAAAAAAAACTTACTTGTTGCAAAAAAGGGTGCTAGAGGTGATTGTGGGGTAATGAGAAGTTGGGCATAGTGGCTGGCTGAAGAGCGTATGCAAACAAAATTGCGAGGACTTCTTGCAGGGTACTGTACATAAACATACATAAAAGAATATTTTGATACTTTCTTACACAGAGGAGAGGGAAAAAAGGCACCTAGACATTTTAAGTCACTAGGACTATGTACTTAGTTATGTGTGTGAATGCATATAGTCTGTAGTTGTGGTGTCCCCTGTTTTCCGGATCTTTCCGGATTTCTACAGGCTGACACCTTGCTACAGGTAAAGTAATTATAAACGGTTCCTTCTGTAGTTCTACAGGCTGACACTGTGCTACAGGTTATGGGATGTATCTGAGGGCATTGAAACATTAGCTGTAAAAAACTTCACTGTGTTAGCAACACTAGAAGCATTAGTATCCAAAAGACCCCCAGCACATGTCTGAAAACAACTTACCAATCTCATCCTTTGCTGGTAAAAAACTTACCTGATCCATCTCCAACTGAGATCTACGGAGCATTGGTATAGATCCTCTTAATAAACCATCCTATAACCCAACCGTACAAGGAACATGCACATCTAGTACCAGGAATCTTTCCCCCACCCCTGCCTCTACCCTTACCCTTATACCAGGTACCCCCCCTTGGACAAATTGCTGACGCCGTTTCCCCCTTGCATCTCACTAGCTACAACACATCTAGAGAGGAAACTTCTCCTAACCCCCCCCAACCCCTCCACATCCAATAAATGTAGCCCAACTTTGCATAATCCATCTCACCCAGCTCACACCTTGCAAGCCCCCCTATTACCCCTAGCCCAGCTGGGCATACTCCTACACACCCGGCTCACAACAAACAGCCCCCCACCTACCCCTATCCCCCCACCTACCCCTATCCCCCCACTTACCCCTAACCCCCCAACTACCCCTGAACCTACCCAAATTAATAATATTACTTGTGCTATTGGGGAGCTATCTCTTAAACCTGGTGCCACCTCAAACACCAATACACCACCAGAAACAATGCTCACGTGCTTTACTTCTCCTTTCCAAAGGAATGTGCCATTTCACCTTACACAACCCCCACAATCAATTAGCATGAGTGAGAGACAAAGAAACTTAAGAAATATACTTGAATTTACCAAATCCATCCCAAACCTTGAGGCATCTGGTGCCAATTTCTCTGACTGGCTGTTAGGACCTGAAAAGGCAGACTACTACTAGCGCTGACACTAGCCTTGAAACGGGACTGACTATGCTAACACAGCAGTGAGACTAACTAGACTGACTATTCTGGGATTTCCAACAGTGAGAAGGGCTGGACTGACTATGCTGAGTTAGCAGTGAGACTAAGAGTAACTGGATTACTATATAAAATGTCCAATGAGGAGTGCTCCACAGTGCTTGCCCCATATAAACCCTTAATGCAATATCCCTGCTTCCGTCTCTTACAAATGCATAATGCCCACAGCACCCCTACAGCACCCATAGCACTCCTCCTCCTTGCCTCTCAATCCAAATCCTAACATTACTCCCTCTTTTACCCCTCCTTCCCCCTGCGCTCCTTCTCAAACTCCTTCAACCTTTCCTTAGCATTGACCAAATTTTCCACTGGTTCCCAAGACCTATCTCCAACCCCATATCCTTACCAATGCACCAAGTACTGAACCTTTCCCTTATATGCCCTCTTAGAAACAACTTTTTCTACCTCAAACTCCTCTTCATTTCCCACCTGGATTGGTGCTGGCGGCTCTTCTGGATGTCTTGGAATTGTATCTTTCCTGTGCTTTGTGAGCAATGAAATGTTAAAAACTGGATGTACTTTCCTCATTGAGATTTGTAGCTCCAGCTGATAAGCCAAGTCAGATACCTTGCGTTTGATCTTAAATGGGCCTACTTTCTTGTGATCAAGTTTGGCACTTGGGAGAAATGTAGCAAGATAACGTGAGCTTAACCAGACCTTGTCACCTACCCCCAGCGCACAATTCTGCACCTTTTCTTGATCATGGTGGCGCTTCATTGCCTGTTGGGATAAATTGAGTGCTGCTTCTAGCTCTTCACGTATCTCCCACAGCTTCTGAATTCTCTCTTCTGCTTCTGGAACATGCAGTGTTTCTGGGGTTCCAATTGAGAATGTTGGGTGATACCCATAGTTGGAATAAAAGGGGGAAATGCCAGTTGAGACATGGAGCCGGTTGTTGTATGAAAATTAAGCTAATGGTAGGAGCTGCACCCAATCATCTTGCTGATAGTTGATGAAGTGACGTAAGTATTGTTCAACTTCCTTGTTTAATATCTCGGATTGTCCATCAGTCTGGGGGTGCCATGCTGTTTAAAATATGGGCTTAATATTCAGTTGCTCATACATTGCTTTCAACAACTTAGAGTTAAAGGTACTTACCCTATCTTATATAATGCTATCAGGCAAACCATGAAGCTTCCAAACTTGTGCCACAATTAGGTCTGAAATACCTTCAGATGTGACCTTGGTAGTGGTTGGAATGAAGTACGCCATCTTAGTGCAACAGTCAACAACTGTGAGAATAGTGTTCTTCCCTTGAGACTTTGGTAACTCCACTATAAGATCATAGGAGATCTCCTTCTATGGCTTCTTGGAAATGTTTGGCGGGGTCAGTGGTGTTGTTCATGGACTGAAATTTTTCCTCTGGCACAAGTCACATGCTGCTACATAGTGCTGGACATATGCTTTCATGGACTTCCAGTAAAAGTTACAATTCACTAGCTCCATGGTCATAAGCAGTCCTGGGTGTCCTGCGATTGGGGAGTCATGCCTTGATTTGACCACCTGCCTCTTTAGCTCTTCATTTTTTGGCACTATCCTCCTGTTCCAATATAGAGCTTCCCATCTAGGTGATACTCCTCTAATCCTTTCCTTACTAATGCCTCCTTTGATAATAGCGCCTTCACCAACTCCTGTACTCCCTCATCTTTTCCCTGCCCCCTCCTTACCCATTCCATAAAAGCCTCATCTTCCAATTCCACCTGATCTAGGACTACCCCCTCTTCAAGGTCCCCCTTCAATAATTTTTCCCCAACAGTATGTAGCTTGTCCAGTGCTGGACGCAAATCAGGACGTTGTGATAGCACATCAGGTTTACCGCTTTTCTTTCCTGGTAAAAATGTAACAACAAAATTAATGATACTTAGCAGTTCTGCCCAGAGCGCTTGCCAGTGGGTTAGCTTTTTTGTGGTCAGGAAAGTTTCCAAGTTTTTATGATCTGTATAAATGATAACTTTTAACCGGTGAGGCACCCCTTCCAAATAGTGGCACCAGGTGCTAATGGCTTCTACTAGTGCCAATAACTCTTTATCATATATTTCATAATTTAGTTCAGCACCTAGAAGGGTTTGTGACAAATATGCTACTGGGTGCAAGAAATCTTCAGTATTGTATTGGGATAATACTGCACCTAGTGCAAAATCTGAGCAGTCGTATTCCAGAACAAATGGCTTCAATAAGTCAGGGATGGCAAGAATAGGGGCTGTCACAAATTGTCTTTTCAGGTAGTCAAACACATCTTGCTGGCTACTTGTCCAGATAAATTTGGCTTCCTTCTTTGTGAGGTCATGAAATGGTTGGCAGGTGTGGGAGTTAGTTTTAATAAAACGGCAGTAAAAATTTGCAAAGCCTAAGAATGACTGGAGCTCTTTTACTGATGCTTGTGTTGGCCATTCTTTGACTGCCTTTACTTTCTCTTGGTCCATTTGTACCCTATTCTTTGAAATGATCATACCCAGGTAGGGGATCTCACTCACTGAAAACACACATTTTTCTGGTTTTAACCATACTTGGGCCTCCCTCAGGCGCTGAAAAAAGTCCTTCACACATATCTTGTGTTCCTCTATTGATCTGGAATAAATCAAGTTTTCATCCAGGTATACTGCCACATCTATTCCTATTCTGTCTCTAAAGATGCTATTGGTGAAGTGTTGGAAAGTGGAAGGTGCATTACATGGAACAAATGGCATTACCAACAATTCAAAATGACCAAATTTAGTGCAGAATTCCAGTTTGTGCTCATAACCTTCTTTTACCTGTATGTTGTGGTAACCTGCCCTAAGATCCAGGGACATGAAGATCTCTTCACCTTGGAGACTATCAATTAGCTCACTGGTCAAAGGAAGGGGATACCTGTTCTTTACCGTCAGTGCATTTAGCCTTCAGAAATCCATGCAAGGTCTTAGTGAACCATCTTTCTTCCCTGAAAAGATAACAGGGGCTGCCCAGGGAGAATTTGATTCTCTAATGAACCCATTCTTTAAATTTTCATCAATAATCTCCTTCAGCTCTGCTGACTCCAAGATTGACAGTGGGATTATGCAGCTAAATTGGGGGGTTGTGCCTGGTATCAGATCAATGGCAAAGTTGTATGGTTGATGAGGTGTCAGGGTCTTGACTTCCCCTTCTTCAAACATCAATAAGAATTCCCAATAAGCTTCAGGAACCATTTCTTTGAGGCTCTTTGTTTGCTTTGAGGTCTGGGCCTTGGCTGCAATCTTAGCGGATATGTTCCAGTCTGAAACTTAGCATCAAGAGAAAGTGTCAGTTCTTGTGGAAAGTCTACTGATGATAATGAAACACCAGGAGACTCACTGGGAGGGGCTCCTGACCCCTTCAGGGGCCAGCTGGAAAATTCTCTCTCTATGCCATCCACCTTTCCATCCTTTTCGTTTCCCCATCTTTTTTGCGCCTTCTCCTGTTCTTGCTGAATTTTACCACCTTCTGGAACCTCTTTGGCACTCCCCAATGGTGATCCATCCCCAGCCTGCTTCTTAGAATCAAGAGGAAGCATCAGTTCTGGAAGCAAGTCAACTGATGATAACAAATTATAAGAAGACTTGCCAGGATGGGCCCCTGACCCCTGAAAGGACCAGGGGTCCAATACTTTAGTGCCAGCATCACCTCTCCTTCCCATCTGCACCTTCTTTTCCTTCCAATCAGCTTGTGGGTTATAGCGTTCTAGCCATGTCCTACCCAGTACCATGTCGCACTGGTCCTTCAGGTTTGTCACATATTCCCTGTACTGAGACTCCCTCCTATCACACCAAAATCTGCAAAAAACCTTCTCTCTTACTTCTCCTCCCCCACATGGCGATCTATCAAACATAATTAGGTGCCTAGGGTGGTCTTATTTTTCATTTTTCTTTTTATTTTGCTGTAAAAACTTGTTGGAAATAAAAAAGTCTATGGCCCACAGTCCAGTAGGGCTTTTACGTTTGTTGTGACATCAAGGGTCAGTAAAGGCAAGTTTAGTATAGTACAATTATCATTCACTTCAATTGGATTACATGCTGATAATTCCTCTACTGAACTCCCATTATCCTTTCCTTCTAATCTGCTTGAGGAGGGCACAACCTTCACTCCCAAGCACTGTCTTTTACCTGCATCTTTTCTGTGCTGTCCTCCACTTCACTAACCCTCATTTTCCCTCTGCACTCCCTTTCCAGATGACCACTTCTTCCACACCTGAGGCACAGACCTTTGCTCATGCTCCTCTGATACTCATCATCTAATAACCTCTTCCTCTCACCAGCGCCTCGCACATTTTCTGTGTCTATATCCATGGCATTTAAGTCCCTAGCACTGGCCCCACTTGAGGTGTAATTGCGCCATGGATGAGCGCCAATCAAACTGTCTGTTTGTTGATGTGTGAGCTCATTTTCAGCTTGGATGGCCAGCTCCATGAGTCCTTGGAGGGAGGTTGGGCAAGGGTGACTAATTAGGGCATTTCTTATTTTTGATGAGAGCCCATTTCCAAAGTGAAACATGAGTGCCCCTTCCCCCCATGTTGTGACATAACTGGTGTGGCCCTGGAACTCTGACACATACTCAGCGACCAAGTTTCTTTGTCACAGCTGATTTAGCGCATGCTCTGAGATTGTGGCCAAATCTGGGTCACTAAAGTCTAATTCAAAAGCTGCCATGAACTGATGGAAGGTTGTTGCCGCCTGAGTGTTTTTAAAGGAGCTCCTTGGTGTACAGCCTTGCCCAGAACGCTGCCTCATCTTTGAGGTATGATATTGAAAACCCAATTTTTGCTTGCTTGTCTGGGAACTGTTGTCCATTGAGCAGGACATAGAGGTTTACCAGATATACATACTGATCCGCCTGGGGGCCTTGTTTCCCATTGAAGATTTCTGGGACCGCAATCTTTGGACCTTTAAAAAGGGGTGCTGGTGTGGGGTGAGATGCCTGTGCTTTGGCTTTGGCTTCAGAAGCATCCAACTCTGCTTCAGTGGGGCCATTGTATGAGGGATTTGACTCTGCTAGGCGCTCCATAAGCCTAGAATTCTGTTCCTGCAAGCATGCCATTTTCTCTTTCATTTCCGCAAGGAGTGCTTCATTTGGTTAGTCTTCAGGGTTCATTCTTCTTTAGTAGTATGCCAATTGAGATCAGACAGAATGTTAGGACCTGAGAAGGCAGACTACTACTAGCGTTGATGCTAGCCTTGAAACGGCACTGACTATGCTAACACAGCAGTGAGACTAACTAGACTGACTATGTTGGGGTTTTCAACAGTTAGAAGGGTGGGACTGACTATGCTGAGTTAGCAGTGAGACTAAGAGTAACTGGATTACTATATAAGTTGTCGGATGAGGATTTCTCCACAGCACTTGCCCCATATATCCCCTTAATGCTATATCCCTGCTTCCGTCTCTTACAAATGCATAGCGCACACAGTGCCCCTAAAGCACCTATAGTGCTCCTCCTCCTTGCCTCTCAATCCAAATCCTAACACTGGCACAGCAATTTGATGGCTTTTATCAAAGACTTTGTTGGCACAAGAGTGTATGCAATGAATGATGGCACTGGTCCTGATTATTATTAAGACAGAGTAGCTCACCTAATTCTTTTACACTCCATTTCTCCCAACTTGCACCATGAGATATCAACAGACTGGAAAGCACACCAAATGTATCTTCATATTAGCAACAATTTCACTAGATCTAACCATACCTCTAAAAAGACATCCATTTGCAATTTCATCAATCTGAAACAAACTAATTTTACATCTCACAGTGAGTATCTGGAAGCATTCAACAAATATTCGTGAGTATCTGGAAGCATTCAACAAATATTTTGAAGCAATTTAATGTCAAGGAATTGTCTTTGATCAAAAAATTTTCAAAGCACTAATGTCCCACACCCTATTACCATCATCTCTTAAGGACCTTTATTTAAATATTTGTGTTGCTCTTGGTAACTGTGATGACTCAAAATTGGTAACTTTTGAGGATTTCTGCCAGATCATGCCAAGTCTAGTCCAAAATAGAATTGATTGAGAAGGCATTTCATCATCACCTACTACAACTTTATCTATTGAACCCTCTCCTCATGCCGCCACTCAACCTCAGAGACAAACAGATTCTTAAAGGCCTCCTGGTGCATGTTGAAATTGTCATGAATGCCATTCCACTGCTCATGTTGTGTCTTATTGTCCATATAATCCTCATTCTGCAAATTTCTTACCCAAGCTATACATTATGTGTGAACGTGCAAATGCTTATGCTTCTTATCCTACTGCAAGAAAAAAAAAGGTCTATATCCCCTTCAAATGCCCTCAGCGTAGCCCCATTTTTGCTAGAGATGTTCAAATTGAAGCCAATGAAATCACTATCTTTAAAAAAGTTGAGGCACTATATGAAATGGTTGAACATATTGATCTGAATAGTGCTGAATGGTCTCCTGAGGCATTTGCGGACAACCATGCTATCTTGGACAGTGGAGCAACTCATCATGTCACTGGCAATGTGAGCCTTCTAAAAAACTTCAGACTTCTTAAAAAAAATTCCAGTCATAGTGGCCACTAACAGTCCTTCTTCCTTCATCACTGGCATAGGAGATTTAAAAATTAAAGGGGATGGTAAAATAGTCACTATTACCAATTTCTTCTATTGTCCAGATGTTATGACTACTTTATTTCTTTATTTGACTTAGTGAACTGTGGTTTCTGTTTTGGTTTGTGTTCTGAAAATAAAAGTTTGGGGATTTATTTTAAAGAGGATTTGATTATGACTGGCCGGGTAGAAAATAACAGAAGATGGGTCTTGGATGTAATTATTGTTAGTACATTCAATCCAAATGATGTTCCATCTTATTGCTATTCCTTGCATCCTTCACTACTTTGCACTATTAAAAAGAATAATCATATCAACTGTCCACCTGCAGCCAAAAGTTCCCTCATGGACTGGCATAGAAGACTGGGACATACCAGTGTTGAAATTATCAAAAAAATCATCAATACTGGCATGGGAACTGGGTTGCCACTCTCTATTCCTCCAGGTAAGATTGATTGTGAAGATTGTTTAATTGCAAAGAGCACTAGGAAACCATCAGCTACCTGTGAGTCAAAGCCAGAATCTCTAATGAACTTAATTGTTGGAGATCTTGTTGGTCCCATGGATCCCACTATCCATGAAGCTAGGTGGGAAGTAATGTTCAGGGAAGGCTCAACTTCCTATGGTGAGGTATTTTTACTAAATTCCAAATCTGAGGGAACATCTTGTATTGTTTCTTTCTATAAAAAAATAGAAAATATAACTGGGAGGAAGCTTCAAGTTTTACACCCTGATGGAGGGGGAATTCATAGCAATAAGATGGCACAGATCTTGGCCAATATTGGTGCTACACAGAAATTCACCTTCCCTCACCATCACAAGCAAAATGGAATGGCAGAAAGTTTCAACAGAACAGTTGGTGACATTGCAAGAACAATACTCCTTGCAAGCAAACTACCTGAATCATTCTGGGGTTTGGCATACAAGTGGATGGCTCATGTGCAAAACTGGATCCCCAATGTTAAACAGGTGACAAAACTCCTATTTAGCTGATGTACAATGCCACCCCAAACTATTCCAATTTTTGCAATTCTGGTTAAACAGCATTTGCTCATATCCACAAGGAAACATGCCGAAAACTAGATCAACATGCTTTTATTTGTAAGTGTGTAGGTTATTTATTAAACAATGCTAGTTGGATTTTCTGGCATGAAGAATCAAACACCTTTTTCAAAAAATCCATGGCTTTTTTCCCTGGTGACCACCTCCCTGCTCATACAGCTACTTATCAACCACCACCATCCAAGGGCTTTCTGGGTCATATCCTCAACAATATGAAACTAGGTGATTTCAAGAATGAAGAAACACTTTGTTCCCAAGAAAACTCTGTACATGAGACTGTGAAGAAAGGTTTGTCCCAATCATCTGTTATCCCCAGAACCCATTTTCAAGCTATGCTCTCACCTGACAGCCTTAAGTGGGACCAAGCATGCAAGAGGGAACTGTTGAATATGAAAGATATGGATGTGTGGTATGAAGAAAAACTTCCTCCTGGTGCCAAACTTACTAATGCAAAATGGGTCTTCACTATCAAGAACCCTTCATCCAAATCACCAACCTACAAAGCAAGATATGTGGCCAAAGGTTTTTTACAGCAATATGGTATTGATTTCACTGACACTTTTGCTCCCACTGCTACCTTTGCTTCTCAACGTATACTTCTTACACTTGTGGTTTATCACAAATGGCCTGTAAAATCTTTTGATGTCACTTCTGCTTACCTTCACAGTCCAATTGATGAAGCAATTTGGGTCCATCCTCCTGAAGGTTACCAGCAACATGACATTGGCAATGCCCTATGTTTAAAAAAGGCCCTCTATGGCACTAAGCAAGCAGCAAGATGTTGGTGGCTCCACATTTCCAAAAAATTGGATGCTCTAGGGTATAAGGCAAGTCAATATGATAAGAGTTTCTATGTTCTCAGAAAAATGGGATGTGTGGGAGTGATTTGGATACATGTTGATGATGGTATAGTTACTGGAAGTAGTGAGGAGGTGTTGAAGGAGTTGGAGGATGTTTTGAATGGTAGTTTGAAGGTAAAATTGAATGATAATGTGGATGGTATTGTAGGTTTTGCTATCAAAGAAGTTCCAGAAGGCTTTGATCTGCATAATTTTCAGCTCATTGACAAGATTCTGCAGACTCATAACCTGTCGATGGGTCTCTTGGTCTAGAAGAATTATTTGGAGGTTCTACGAGGATCTTGAGTGGATTATTGGACTTTCAAAGGCAATGTACTTATTTCTTTATCCTTTTGATTATTTTACTCAAATTAAAGAGGTAAGAATATAAAATTATTATTATAATTAATGAGTTAGAAGTATGTGAATGTAAATACTAAGAACAATAATAAATAGTAATAAATGTTTAGTAGTATAAGTAAGTAATGGAATTAATCAAAAACAACCAGAAAGGAAGGCCTTATATAGACAAAGGAGAGACAAGGCATGGTGTTAAAATCCTAAATAAAGTAGTCTGAGAGAAGAAAGGAATATTCCAGAAAAATATTTCCAATTAATAAGGTTGTTCCAAAAAGAAGGTGTCAGAAAGGTGTATTTACTGTATATGACAGAATAAATTAATGTATTTAAAATTTACTGTAAATGTCAATTTTAAATAAGTAATTTGTATTTTTTTAGGTAGTTAATTTGATTTAAATTTTTATTGTAATTTATTTTAAAATTAATTTCTATTTATTTTAACCTGTCATTTAGCACAGTGTTAGAAAATAGAAATATAAGGGAAATTTTAATAATAATTTTAATTATTCACTAACTTTACCATTTTTAATTAGTTAATTTGTTATTGGTAAATTAAATGTAAATAAAATATAATTAATAAAATTAAAGTAATAAGGTGTGGCTTCATCCAGTAAATAATTAATTATTTTACTGGGTAAGTCTAGCAGCCTGGCTGTCACTCCCTCACTCTAAAAAAACAATAAAAAAAATGCCATGATTTTTTCTTTTTATATTTCTTTATCAGAGTAGGAAGATTAGATATCTCCTTCCCAGGTATCTAAGAATAATATTCAGAAGATCTATTCTTGAATCTCAATAAGTATTCTGTACCTTTTTCAGCAGTAACTATTCTGTCATTTAGAATCTTATCAATTTCTTCTGTCTTGGTGATTTCATTAGGGGTATTTTTTGGTCCTCCCCTCCTTTTGGGAAATAAATCACTATTGGATTTGTAAGGTTTCAAAAGAGATATTGGAAAAACAGGATGTTTTCTGTCATATGGAGAATTCAAAATAACTTCAACTTCATTATCACCAACCATTCTTCTGACAACAAATGGGCCAACAAATGGGTCTTTCAATTTGTTATTACCTTGTAAATTGAAGTGGACTGTAGAAATCAACACTTCATCACCCTTTTTAAAAGTGTATTTTTTATGGTATTAGTCCCATCTCTTCTTCTCATATTCAAAGGATTTTTCAATACATTTTTGAGCATGACTTCTGCAAAGTTGTTTCAGTTGAAGAAAATATTTTACACCAGGATGTATATCCAATTTAGGTATTTTGTTATTGAGAATTTTGGCAGGAGTATTTGGAACATATCCAAGCCAGAGCTGAAAAGGCTTTCTTTGAGTAACAGAATGAACAGTGCTATTATAAGCAAATTCCAACCCAGGAAGTAAGGTAACCCAATCATGAGGGAATCTGTCATTTTCTTTATACTCAAGGCCAAAGGCACAATACCTTCTTATCATGTCCTCTAAGGTCTGAATCATTATTTCAGCTAATCCATCAGTTTGAGGGTGATGGGCAGTAGAAAGTTTCATATCGCAACCACAAACATCCATCAGAGACATCAAAAATTCAGAAGTAAATTTAGGGTCTCTGTCAGAGATTATGGCTTTAGGAAAACCAGCAGTATTAAACATATAAGGCCACCATAAGAAAGCTAATTCTTTAGTGGAGACATCCTTGTGGGTAGGGATGAATTTACGCATTTTTGTGAATCTGTCCACAATAACTGTCAGCCAGGCTACTAGACTTACCTGGTAAAATAATTAATTATTTTACTGAGGTGAAGCCACGCCTTTTTTAAAATTCTTATTAATAATTAATTATTTAATATTTACTTATGTATTACTTACAACTAACTAAGCTAATTATATTAATTAGTGTAAATAATTAATTTAAGTAAGTGTCCCATACATTTTTACTCCCTAACACCGTGCTCAATAATGCAGTTGATTGGGAATAAAAATTATTAATAAAATTATAATAAAAAACCATAAAATTATTATATTACTTCATTGAGAGATCTGGATTTCCGTGAAATCAATATAATTAACTCAATTGTGTTGTATTAATTGTGACAGTCCAAGGGAACTCATACTTTATTACCAATGAAAATGATGCCCTTGTTGACGTACCAATTAATTTATTTTTTCTTATGTCATATATATACTCCTTCTTAGTCAGCTTCTTTCTCATATCCTTGCAGTAGATGGTGTAAATTCTGTGTCTTTATTTGCCTCATGTTCTCCTATAAAAGGCCCTCACTTTTTGTACTTTTCAAAACATTCCTTACTTACTTTATTATAATTACATACAAAAAACTATTTATTATTATCAATTATTGTTTTAGTATTTAAATTAACACCGTGATTCTAAACCTTTAAATATAATAGTAATCTACCTCTTTACCTCTTGTTATTTGAGTAAATATTCTTTAAAAGATAATAAAATACGTACCAAGTTTGAATCCTCTGAAACCCATTGTTGCCGTCCTTGGAACTCCCTGGAAAATCTTCTAGACTTGAAATCCCACTTGACAATAACCCAACAAAAGTTATAACTGTCTTTTCCAAAAATGGGTAATCCTGATACAAAATACATGTTTATTATCCGCCATGGTGCATCAGGAGGTTCAATATGTTTCATTAATCCAGCTCTCTTACCAGTCAATCTTTTTGATTTTTGGCAAGAATCACAAGATTCAACATATAATTTGGTGTCTTCAGACATATTAACCCACCAAGCAGTGTTTTTAATTCTGATCATTGTTTTTTCAAGATCAAAATGTCCAGCTAATATGTCATCATGACAAACTTTCAAGATGATTTCTTTCATAGAAGGAGGAATAAAAATGACATTACTCAACTTTCTTCTAAAATATAGATATCCTTCATCAATTGAAAATTTAACTTTTTCCAAAGCCTTTTGGTACTTTGGTGGAAGGGTTTTAATTAATGCTTTCATTGAAGCATTCTTTGGATCATTTAATATGGTGCATAACTTTTTTAAGTCTGTGTTCTTATCATATGAATCCAGAATAAGCTGTAATAGCTCTTTCTCCATATCAACCACATATATCCCATGAATATGAATAATTTCATCCTCAGGATCATAAGCAGGATTAGAGTCATCATTTGGTAAAGGTAACCTTGATAACATATCCACATTTGAGTGAACAATACCAGCCCTATGAATAATTTTCATTCTCCCTCTGTATTCTTGAACAGCTGACTGCCATCTGAACATATGTCTGTTAGGTGTTTTCAAGTTTAAAAGGGATTTAACTGCACTGCAGTCAGTGACAAGTTCAAATTTCTGGTCATCTAGGTAATAATGTAGCTTTTCTAGAGCCCACACTACAGCTAAACATTCCAATTGAGTAGCACCATATTTCAACTCACTATTTCTCAAGGTTCTTGAAATATAACAAATTACTACTTCTGATACTTTATCATTTATCACTTGTTTTTGATGGAGGGCAGCACAAATACCAATAAAACTGGAATAAGTGTACAAAACAAATAGTTGATTAAAGTCAGGTAAAGCAAGAATTAGTGCTAACATCAAACAGTGTTTCATAGTCTCAAAAGCTCTCTGTCTTTCACTATTCCAGACAAAAGCAACATTCTTTCTTGTCAATTGGGTAAGGGGTAAAGCTATAACTTGGTAATTTCTAATATACCATCTATAGTATCCACACATTCCCAAAAAACTCTGGAGCTCTCTAACTGTGGTAGGAGCCTTCACCTGTTGTATGACTGCCACTTTGTTTTGGTCAACACATATCTGTAAGCCTGAAACAACATGACAAAGTACTTTTAAAAAATGAAAACCAAATTTACATTTCTTCCAAGCAAATGTCATATTTATTTCATCCCTTTTGTGGAACACTTTACACAGGTGGTTAAGATGGTCCTCAAATGTTTTTGAGAATATAATGATATTATCATTAATTTTTGCTACATCTGGAGTGTTTCTCAATAAAGAAACAGAGTAACTTTCCAGATTCTCATAAAACTCAGGATCAATTGTCTCATCAATAATAGCCATATCAGGATTTATCATTGAAGTGGCAATTAAAACTAAAGGATTTGATAAATTAGAATATTGAGTGATTTGTCTACTCTTATCAGCCTCTACTGGTCTCACAGTTTCATCTCCTCTTCCAGAATTACCTGAAGGAACTGAATCAGAAACAAGAAATGGTACTTGAGATTCAATAGAGGGGCTTACCAAGGCTTGGTAAAGATCTGAATATTGTTTTTTCTTTTTCTGCCTCCTTGATAAGGGTGAGGATGAGTGGGGTTGAATTGATTGGGTCTTGACGTACCTGCCTGAGGCATTTGAGGCTGCTGATGTTGAGACAGATAATCCCACCGGGTGCTTAACCAGTCCCACTGCCACTTTGATACTTCCACCTTTTCTGGTTGGTGGGGAGCCAATTGTGGAAGATCCCTGGGGGGAGGAGGTCTCCTCTTCTCTTGAAGAAAGGCATCTATTTTTATTACCTTTTCTTCTAGTGATTCTGTTCTTTCTCTCAGTATTAAGTTCTCTGTCCTCAGTTCCTTTATGTTGGTGGAGAGGTTCTTTACTTGCTGAGGTAAAGGCATTTTTTTTATTTTGAAGCCTTTGGGAAGTCCTTCTAGGGGGTTGATGGAAGGCTTTTGTTCCTGAGCATTTGTCTCCACTAGTATTTCCACTTCCTCCATTTCCACATCCTGATTGGTCCAATGATTGATTAATTTGAGCCAATTTCGTAGTCAAGGGAGAACTTACAGAAGTAGCTTCATCATAATAAATCAGATCCAATTCCTCTTCATGGGTGGCAGAAATACCTTGATCAGTCATTTTTTAAATTTAACCAGAATTGAGGGAAGGAAATATTAAGATGTATTAGTTTTATTTTTCCTTTTATTAAAGGAAAATTAAATTAAAAATTAAAAATCTTCAGAACAAAAATCAACTGAAATAATAATCACAATTTTTATTAATTCAAAATAATTTTATAACCAGGATTAAAAGAAATTTAACTGAAGAAACAAAATTAATTTTTTAATCAACAAATTAAATTTTAATAATTATCAGGATTAAAATCAACTGAAGGATATTTAATTACCAGGACTTGAGGTCAACTGTAATAATTTTAATATAATTTATTTTTATTAATTTTTAATATTTTATTGTCAGGACAATTTGTCAACTGGAACAATAATATTATTTTAATTTATCAGGACAAAGTCAACTGAAAAAAAATATAATATAATATAATAATAATAAAATATTTTATATTACTTCTAGTACTAAGAACACTATAGTTCTATCTTTGTCAACTAGGAAAAAAAATAAAAATTCCAAATTACCAGACACCTCCCCCTGTAAAATGAGCAAATTAATGCCACTTACAGAGTGCTGAGTAAAAGGAAATATGTAGAGTATGAAGAGTGCAAAGTGACCCACAAATAGTAATCAATATAATTACCACAAAGATATATGACTATAGTCAATATATAAACTTAAGTTTTGGACTGTGTTTCAATTCCAGTTTGCAGCCAAAAATAAGTCATGTGACTGATGACGTTATGGCAAGGTAAACTCTTACAGTTGCCTTGCTGTAAGCAGAATCCGGAGGAGATATGTGGATTTAGATGAAAACCCCGTCCTTCCAATAAAAATAACAAAATGGGAATTCTAAATCACTAAGCTAACCAGTCTACTTGGATCTGATTGATAAAAATAATGAAACTCTAATATGTTTAATGCTTATTGAGATTTAATGAAAGTGGCTGTTGAGAATAGAAATACTGATAACAACAATTAAGGTGTACCAGTGAAATATCTGAAAAGATTGACTTTTATGTTTTTATAATAATTTGAATTTTTATGAGACAGCAATAATCAAGTCCCAGCAATGAAGACCTTTCTAAAGATACCCTGTATGAAGTGTGATTTAAATTGTTAAGTAGTATTTCTAAAATGTTATTTAAAATATAAAGTTATAAGGGTATTACAAATTTATTTAATTTGTTGAGTAATAAAAAATAAGACCGTGGTGGTTAATGATTAAGCTGTATGTTGTGTCCCCCCTCTCAATTTCGAGTTTGAGAAGCGCTTAAGTATTCCTAGTCACGTGCCTAAATTTTCCCCTCCAGAGCTCTTCCAGAGTCAATCCGGAGCCCGTACAGAGTCTGTACGGAGTCCGTACAGAGTCCATCCGGACTTCCGGACTCAATTAGAACCTTAAAAAATATAATAAAAAATCTAGAAAAATTACACATAATAGAGCTACTTCCCTTTTATATTCCAAAATAATTTTCGTAGTCTGCGCAGCTCTAATTACCCCGTGAAAATTCATCAAAGTTAAGTAATTTCTGAAAACGTAAATATTTCTATAAAACTTTAAAATTCATTTAAAAATATAAGAAAAATAGTAAAAATTCTGGGAAAATTTCCCAAGGTTCTTGAGTGACTCGACTTGATACTTATAAATTTTTCAGACCGTAAAAATAAGTTTTCTCCGTAAAATAAATTGTTTTGTGTAGGCATTTGCTTGTGACCAATTTCTTCATATTTAAAACTCAAATAAATTAAATAAAACTCTTTTATATATAAAAAAATAATAACTCCAATCTTGCATGCGGTAATAACTCCATTTACGTACTTAGGTGCCATACTAAACTTTAGGCTACCACATCCTCCCTCCAATTGAGAATGTCCCCATTCGTAAAACTTTGCATAAGTGGTTGAGCAATTCCAAAAGAATTATCTTTTCCAATAAAGTAATTTGATAAATTTGTTTTAGCTGGTCTTCTTTTAATTCTTTATAATAAAAATGTTGTTTCTTCTTCTCTGGCTTGATATATCATAAAATAAAATAATATAAATCTTGTGATGATTCCACTACGAGAGCAAGGTTTGAATCCCTTCAGACTCCCATTAACCAGTCTTCCTTCTTGTCACAGCATTGAGAGAGTGGATCTTCCTATGAGCCGAATACTCCTGATTCCAACCTCATAGGGCCCCCCACTGAGCCGAATTCTATGATTCCAATCTCGCCATAAGGTCCTCCAAGCTTCACACCAAAAAAAAAATGGCCTAACTATGAGGCACTAAAAAAATCATTCCCTAAAATCCAACTACCATCCTAACTTCTGATTCCTTCATCACAATTTTCAAACTTTGCTATACAGCAAACCCATAAAATACTTTTGCCAGGCTTCCAATAATAATTTTAACTTTAGACCATGTTAAAGCGCCACAGATTTCACCTAATTAACCATTATGCTTTCATTAGCATCATTACCACCTAAAATTTTAACCTCCTAAAGCTTATCAGCACCCAATTCCAGAAATAATTGAATAACCAGTTTAGAGTCTTAGTGGACAGTGATAAATTAAAAGATTGAATTGAGTTGTCCAAACAAGATTGACATTCCAACTTAAAGTCTTGGTAGACCAAACATATAATCAATTGCCAGTTTATGGTCTTGGTGGACCAAAGATCGTTTAGGTGCATAAATAACTTGATAAATTCCTAAATAAGGCCTAGGCTTGACCAAAGATTGAATAAATTTGATAATCCAGTTTAATGTCATAGTGGACCAAACATTTGATCGACAAGTAATCCAGTATAAGGCCATAGTGGACCAATGAATGTTGAATTATCCTGCAGATATTAATTTTTCCAGTTTAAAGTCATAGTGGACTAAACAATGAATGAACTACCAGTTTAAAGTCATGGTGGACCAAACATTTGATCGATAAGAAATCCAGTTTAAGGTCATGGTGGACCCAACAGCTTGATAATAGTCCAGTTTAGGGTCTTGGTGGACCTAACATTTGATTGATAAAAAAAATTTTAAAAAAATCCGTCTCCAAGAATATCCATAAAATCTTGAACATCCTTGAAATTCAGTTTAAAGTCTTGAAGGACTAACAGCTCCAATATAAAATCTTTAATGACGGTCTTGAAAATTAGCCAGTTTAAAGTCTTAGAGGACTAACAGCTCCAAAATTTGTATAAAAAAAACCTTAAAGAACGTCTTGAACAGTAGCCAGTTTAAAGTCTTGGAGGACTAACAGATGTCTTGAAGTAAAATCCCATAGGTATTGAGTTCCCCTAGATGCTGTTTCCTGTCTAAACTAAATGAATAGAACTAAAAAGAATGAAAACTAAAAAAATAAAACTGAGAAATATAATAATTTTGATTAAATTAATTATTTTTTTTATTTTTTTTTATAATTATTTTATTTTTATTTAATTTTAATTTTATTTAATTTTTTTTTATTTATTTATTTTTTATTTTTATTTTTTATTTTTTTATTTTTATTTATTTATTTTTTTTTATTTTTTTTTTAAAATTTGTTTTTAATTTAAAATAAAAGATTTAGAAAAGATAGTTTTGAAATAAAAGTTAAAATTTAATTTTTAAAGAAAGATAAAAAAAGAAATAATAAAAAAAATTTCAAAAAGAAAAATTTTAAAAGATGCCCCCTGGCCATTTGATGAGCCGTACCCTTGACATCATACCCACATCCAAGTGCAACTTGATGTGGTTACACAATTTGAGAAATTTAAAATAAATGAAAATAAATGAAAGTTTTTAGAAGATAATTTTATAATGATGATCACTGGGTGGGCTCCCTCCAATTTATAAAAATGATTAGAGACCACCAGTGAGCATCACCTTCACAATAATTCATAATATATATTAAAGAAAAGAAATCACAATCTATCAAAAAAAATCAAAAACAAAATGAAATAAAAAAAATCTTGAATCCCGCGTTGAGAGCGGTGTCTCTTGATTTGTTCCAGTTTATAGTCTTAGTGGACTTCCTATAATTAAAAGACAAAGCCAGGATTCAACTAGAAACAGGGAAAATTTTAGAAACGAACATTATGGGGTAATTGTGTATAGAGCAGCCAGCCCATCAATTACCCCCACACTTGCCAATATTAAATTAAGAAGGTTCCCCTGTGAACACTTCTTCCAATAAATTTTTAAAATTTTCCAACACTATCTTCACCCATATTATAAGAATTTTAAATTTTGAAAATTTTAAAGAAGGTTTTCTTGAATTTCGTAAAGTTTCATCACAGTTTCGTTGCCCATATACAGTGTAACGATAGTAAAGTATTTTGATAAAAAGAAGATAGTTTATCCTCATTGTGGAGTTCATCATAAAATTTCGTTGATATCATAGTTTATCCTCATTGCGGAGGTCGATAAGATTTTTATAAACATCATAGTTTATCCTCATTGCGGAGGAATCCATAAAATTTCATTGATATCATAGTTTATCCTCATTGCGGAGGAAGACTTCGGCACTCCTGGTGCCTCTAGGATAGAACCATTTCACTTGATTGGCTGCTACCCTCTTCTTTAATACTACTCCATCCAACTCTTCTAGCACATATGAACCTCCGGAAACTTGCTCCTTGATTTTATACGGTCCATTCCACCTATCTGCAAACATCTTTCCCCACTGACTTTCCAAACTCCTATTATACACCAAGACCATATCTCCTGGATTCAAAGGTTTCCTTAATCGATGTGCCAACCGCTCATCCCAATATCTAACTGATTGATTTCGGATCTTCATCATCCGCGAATATGCCTTTTCTAAATATTCTTCTTTCTTTTCTAGCTGCATCATTCTTGCACACAATAATTCTTCAGTAGTTTTGACCGTGTCCCAGTCAACTCCAAGATATGATTCAGCTTCTAAATCAACCGGTAAAACTGCTTTCTGTCCAAAAACAAGTTCATAAGGTGAAAATCTGGTCGTCCTTTTGGCAGTGATTCGATCAGCAAATAAAACTAAAGGTAAATAGTGCCTCCACTTTTTGGCACTTGTCCCACACATTTTAACTAAAGCATCCTTAATAACTTGATGCCCTCTTTCCACCATGCCTTCAGCTTCAGGATAATATGGGGTTGCTACCCTAACCTTTGATCCAGTTTTTAATACGGCCTCTTTAAACTCTGTCCCAAATTCAGGACCTCCATCTACCGTTACCAACTTCATCACCCCATACCTGTATACCCAATTATTCAAAAAAAAATTCTGCCACATTTTTGGCAGTTAAATTAATAAGAGTCGCTGCCTCTACCCAACCAGATAAATCATCTCTGGCCACAATTAAATATTTATACCGTCCCTCTTTTATATGAACGGCATCTAAACTAACTCTCCCAAAGAGCGTATATTCACCGGTCGCGCGTCCAGGTTCTTTTGGCCTTAAATAACTTCGTCTTTGACATTCTTCGCATGACTGAACCCACTGTTTAACAGCCATCTTCATGCCAGGCCACCAAAATCGATCAGAAATTCTTCTAAACGTTTCTCCAACGCCTCTATGCCCAAGATCTTCATGCAGTGATTCTAAAACTAATTCTTGCCCCTTCTCTTGAGTTATAACTACTTGAGGATTTGGATACCTTCTCCTCATTAAACGTCGACCAGATAGGTAAAACGTAGATGACTTTCTCTTGATAGCCACCCATTCATTGTCTTCACAATCTTCTGGCCTCTCTAAAGTCAACAAATATTTGACTAACAAAAAATAAAAACCAGTCTGACCCCAGACTTCATCTTGAAAATCGATTAATATAACATCAATAGGGACTTCTCTATCACCAATATCGCCTGCACATGAATGAGCCAATAATAGTTGACCCCTAAATAAATCTTTAATTGAGCTATGTCGACATTTTTCTTCTGAACCTTTGGATCCTTCGTAAACTGTATTTAAAAATACCCCTTTCTCTTTATCCACCCTTTTATTTAAATTCTCTAATTCTCCAACATATACACCATTCCTTAATTTACTACTATCCCACACTACCAATCCATCTTCCTCTACATACACCACATCTTCTTCTACCTCCTTTCTACCGAATTTATCTACACCTTTTCCAACACCTTTATTAACATAAAAACTATTTTCCAGTTTATCCTCTTGGTGGAGGTCATCATCATAATCTAAACACAATAATCCTGCCAGTTTAACCTCATGGGGGAGGTATGGAAAGTCTTCAGCTCCTTTAGTGCTGGCTTTGATAATAGGTATATCTTCATCGAACTCTTCTGAGTCTGAATCTTCTTCAGTGGGTGGTCTCCTTGATAAACCATCTGGAATAGTAAAAGTCTTGCCAGGCTTATGAACTAAATCAAATGAAAAATGTTGAATAAAAGCTACCCATCTCGTCATGGGTGCGTTCGGTAAACTTGGAGAATTAATCATCTGGATTAACGATTTCGCATCCACTTGCAACTCAAAATGTTGCCCCCACAAAATATGCTGAAGTTTCTTCAGTATTTTCGCCACACCACATAATTCCAATTTTGGTTGAGAATATCTTGATTTGACCTCAGTAAATACTACAGATTCATACCTAACTGGCCTGATGTAACCAGCTTTATCCATCTGAGACAAAACGGCCCCAGCTGCAACCTGACTTGAATCAACTGCTAAATAAATTCTGCCAGCATTTTTTCCATAATCCAACTTGTGCAGGACTAAATCCTTCCCTACAACCTCCTTCAACTTCACAAACGCCTTCTCACACTCTTCATCCCACTCCCAATCTGCATCCTTTCTTGTTAACCGTCTCAATGGAGCTGCCAATGAAGAAAGGTCCTTGATAAACATTCTAACATATACAAAAACGCCTAAAAACCCTCTAACTTCGGTCGTATTCTTGGGTCTTGGCCAGGACTGAATTTTGTTAACTTTCTTCTTGGACATAATCCTACCCTCTCTACATACCACATGGCCTAATATTTCTAAGGCTGGCACACAACATGAAAATTTTGAACCTGAAATAGTTAAACCAGCCTCTTCGATTCGAAACAAGATTCTTTCTAATGTAATTGCAAACTCCCAAATGAATTTGCGTATCCCGGGATTCTCTTCCAACACCTGGTTATCATAGTCGGTTGTTGGTCCCTTAATTCCTCCATCATCTATAAAGATTCCAGCATATTGTGGAATTTCGTCTTGAAGGATCCAAGCCATCTGAGCTTGATAAACTGCAACCAAATTTGTTGCTCCTTGAGGTAATCTTGTTAACTGTAAATGTCCAAGTGGCGTATCAAATGTAGTGAGAGGCCTTTAGTCCGGATGTAACTCTCTCTCATCATATCCACCCATAATATCTCCCAAGCCATAACACACTCTCCCTGCAAATGCTTCAACAAACTCCTCAGCACTAGGCGGTATCCCAGCATCCTTTATTGTAACCCTATTTAATTCCCTAAGATCATGAACAACTCTAAGCTTGCCATTCAGTTTCTTCATACAAAATACCAGACTAGAATAACTTGATGTTGATTGCTCATACAGTCCAGTGCGTATCCGTTCTCTGACAGCTTCAATATAGGCTTCTTTCAATGCAGCCGGAATAGGAATCGGTTTCTTCTGTTACGGTTCATGACATACCACAGGAATCTTGTAAGGCTCCCCATAGGAATGCTTTAACACACCCCTCTCCTCTTCTACAAAAGCAATGGCCTTCTCTCGCTTGACCATCACATCCAACAACAACTTCTTCTCTTCTCCAGACAACCAACCATCAGGTCCAAAATTAACAACACCCAGTCTCTCAAAAGTGATTCTTGACGTCTCAGAAAATTCAGGCGGATTCTTTACCAAGGGACTTTCATAAGGATCTCTTGATAACCTTGGTCTTCTCAAGGGTGGATTTAATTCAGCAGGTAGCGGTTCATTAATAGGTCGAACTTTATTTGCTACCTTCTTATATTTGGCTGCGTCCACATCTAAATAAACTTGAGGTAAAACATTTTCTTTTGTATCGCCATTAAAAATTTCATCAAATGAATCTTCTTCATCGCCGGAATCAGAATAAGAAAAATTAGAAAAATATTTTATTTCATTTTTAAATTTTACCCTTTTCTCCATTCCCTCGTCTAATTTATAAACATATTTTCCAACACCTTTGCTTCCCTTATCCAACAGTAAATCGCCTGTAAAGAAAGTTGGCAGTTTAACCTCTTGCTGGAGGACCGGAATTGAATTTTCACAAAAATTATTTTTTTGTGTTTTAATTATACTGAGATTTTTAATCGGGTTTTGATAAGATTTTCACAGTTTACCCTCTTGCTGGAGGTCCAAAATAGAAGGAGATAATTGCAGTTTAACCTCTTGCTGGAGGTCCATAATAGAAGGAGATAATTGCAGTTTAACCTCTTGCTGGAGGCCCGGAATAACATTTTCACAAAAATTATTTTTTTGTGTTTTAATTATACTAAGATTTTTAATTGTATTTTGATGTGATTTTTGCAGTTTACCCTCTTTCTGGAGGTCCGAAATAGAAGGTGATAATTGCAGTTTAACCTCTTGCTGGAGGTCCGGAATAACATTTTCACATAAATTATTTTTTTGTGTTTTACTTATACTGAGATTTTTAATCGTGTTTTGATGTGATATTTGCAGTTTACCCTCTTGCTGGAGTTCCATAATAGAAGGAGATAATTGCAGTTTAACCTCTTGCTGGAGGTCATAAAACATACCCTTCCAATTTTTATCCAACCTAATTTGGCCCATTTTGCCTTTTTCACCGTTTTTAAATTTAATAGAAAAACCGGGTAAATCCAATAAACATATAGAAAAGTCCAAAACATATTTGCACTCCAAAGTAATATTAACAGAAAATAATTGAGAATCCACTTGAATTATCTCCAAGTGAGCTGACCTATTTCAATCCGGGATCTCATCCTGAGGAGAGATTACAACATTAGAGTGATCAGCCCCTGCTACCCCAAAAAATGAGGGAATTCATCCTTTTCCAACAAACATAATTCACCAGAAGCCGTCCGTTTTATATGCCGCTTCTTGGTGCAAACACAATACTGGCACAGAGTAGTAATCCCTGGCCGTGTTTCCCAACCTTCATCTCCAGGAGGCACTAACCGCATATGTAACCTTCGCATATCTTCACCAGTGATTTCCAAACTAATCCCCATGCCAGCTTGATACCCTATCCTGGCCTCAAAATCCATCAAAAAAGGACCGCCAAGAACAGTTTTGACTGCTCCTCTGGCCACATAAAAGTGAACCTTACCAACAGATCCACCAATGCCTAATCTGACATGCTCAGCTGTGCCCATCAGCTCTGTTGCATGCCCTCCAATACCTCTGAGGTTTCCCCCAGTTCCACTTTTAATTGGCAAGCCTATACTCGTCGCTTGCTCCAATGAAATTAAATTAATTTGAGACCCTGAATCGACCAAGGCCTTTACTTCTTTACCATTAAGAGTTACCAACAGGTAACCCAGGGGAGCGGAAAAATGCGTATCTACATCTTCCCCAAATTTTTCAGCATTTTCACAAATATATTCCACCTCTCCAGTGGAAACCCGACGCCTCGTCAAATGCTTCTTTTGCTTTTCAGCAAGCGCCGGACTAATCGTAAATAACTCCCCTAAAGATAAGGGAATCTGCAGTTGATTCACCCTATTCAAAACTGCGTCCATCGCATTAGCTTGACCAGAAACTACTGGCCGCTCATACTGGACCTTTGATTTAACAACCTTGGCCCTGGGTACCTCTTGAGGTCCAACCAAGCCATCTTCACCTCCCATAATAACATATTCACTTTCTATAACCCTAACTACGTCACCAGCTTCTTGCACTAATCCTGATCCATCGCTAGTCCTTCTTACTCCCTCCATTGGGATGGGACCGCTAAAACTTGGTCTGGGTAGAGACGCCAATGGTACGTCCTCCTCAGAATCCGAATCATCCTCTGGCATAGGCTCACCATTTAAATCAAACTTGCCATAACTAGGGGGCCCCATATCAGCAATTCCCTTCTGCATTTTATATAATTTGTCCTTAGAGTAAGGGTTCAATTTGTTGGCGGCAGTTTGAGAACTAGAATTCTTGTCCTTAGAGTAAGGGTTCACTTTGTTATTGGCCTTGCCAGGATTAGCCCTCAATTGGCTCTGAATGCTACTTTTCGCCTTAGTAGCAGGTGCTCTTCTAGCAGCATTAAAATCGTATTTGCCAGCCATACAGCTACCCTCCACCTGGGAAACCGTCGCCAGCTCTAAACCACCAAAAGAAGTAGAAAATGTGGCTTTACTGACCTCTTTCTCTTTACCCTTGTCAGCTTTTCCACCATTACCATTACCATTTTTTCCACCCTTGGCATTAACATCTTCATCCGTCACCTCTTCAAATCTGGCTCTCCTTTCAGCCGTTAAACTTCTTCTGACCAAATCAGAAGGAGACTGTCCATCACTGGGCTTGATGAACAAACCATCAGGAAATTTATAAACTTTACCATCAAATAAAACTGGCCCAGCATCCATATCCTTATCAAGAGAAAAACAAACTGTTGCTCTGTGCCCCCTCCTATTACAATAGGAGCACACCTTTGGCTCATCGTAGCCACCTCTATAACTACTACCACCATTCCCACCATTTCTCCCATTGCCTAGGAAGCGATTACCCTTTTTATTGCCATTATAATTTTGACTTTCATAACCTCTGGATTGATAAGAAGTCGACGTCAAAGAAGAAGCAATTGGGGCCTTATTGGCCTTCTGGGTTTCTTGAACAAATATTTTTAATTGTTTCGTTAAATCGGCCAGGTGATCGACCATCTTATTATCTACATTGCCCTCAACTTTAGCAGCAGGTAATCCCATTTGTGCCTTCTTGGCCTCCTGGGCTTTGACCATAATATCGTTGTTTTTGGCCAAAACTTCGCTAACCTTGCTAACATATTGAGTGCATGACTCTTGATATTTGTCCAACGCCAATAACTTTAAATGGGCTTGAATGTTGTCCTTGATAACCTCCAGAGCCGGCAGTTTCTGCTCATCATTAGGCAGTTCCTTCATCAAATCTTTTCTTGAAAGATCCTTTAAGACGTCCATACAAATATCCCTTCTGCATGCTGTCCAAAACAAATCTTTTGCTTGATTCTCATGCACTAACTCATCAACCAATATGAGATATTCCACCACTTCATCAAACTGAACACAGAGCTTTTTGAAGTCAGCCATAGAAGAAACTCCACCTTTTGCTTGCCAATCTCCAACAATTTTATTGAGGTCCATCATAGTAAACCTAACACCCCATCTATCAACCATAGCTTTAGAAAGCTTAACCCAATCCTTGTCCTTGAATGCCTGCATAGCAATAACCTCTTTTTCCACCTCCCTATCAGCAATAAAAAATCTAACTTGCTTCACCATATCCACATGAGAAGCACCATCAACAGCAGCAGCAGCTTCATATCTGCTAATGAACCATTTAACCTCCTCCCCATCAAACTTTGGGCCATCCCAAGAAACAATTCTAACTGAGGGAGTAAGAGGGTTAGAAGATCCAGAAGCAATAGCAGAAGAAGACATCCCAATAAGTAATGAAAAGCGTTAACAATCGATAAAATAACAAGCCTCTTGCAGGCCAATAAAAAAAATCCAATTAGAGTTCCAGAAAATAAGCCTCTTGCAGGCTAATAACGTTCTTGATCCAAGTAAGTCTTTAAAGAAAGCTAGAGAAATCGGACCCCCACGTTGGGTTCCAACTATGGTAAGGTAAACTCTTACAGTCGCCTTGCTGTAAGCAGAATCCGGAGGAGATATGTGGATTTAGCTGAAAACCCCGTCCTTCCAATAAAAATAACAAAATGGGAATTCTAAATCACTAAGCTAACCAGTCTACTTGGATCTGATAGATAAAAATAATGAAACTCTAATATGTTTAACGCTTATTGAGATTTAATGAAAGTGGCTGTTGAGAATAGAAATACTGATAACAACAATTAAGGTGTACCAGTGAAATATCTGAAAAGATTGACTTTTATGTTTTTATAATAATTTGAATTTTTATGAGACAGCAATAATCAAGTCACAGCAATGAAGACCTTTCTAAAGATACCCTGTATGAAGTGTGATTTAAATTGTTAAGTAGTATTTCTAAAATGTTATTTAAAATATAAAGTTATAAGGGTATTACAAATTTATTTAATTTGTTGAGTAATAAAAAATAAGACCGTGGTGGTTAATGATTAAGCTGTATGTTGTGTCCCCCCTCTCAATTTCAAGTTTGAGAAGCGCTTAAGTATTCCTAGTCACGTGCCTAAGTTTTCCCCTCCAGAGCTCTTCCAGAGTCAATCCGGAGCCTGTACAGAGTCTGTACGGAGTCGAAATGGAGTCCATACAGAGTCCATCCGGACTTCCGGACTCAATTAGAACCTTAAAAAATATAATAAAAAATCTAGAAAAATTACACATAATAGAGCTACTTCACTTTTATATTTCAAACTAATTTTCGTAGTCTGCGCAGCTCTAATTACCCCGTGAAAATTCATCAAAGCTAAGTAATTTCTGAAAACGTAAATATTTCTATAAAACTTTAAAATTCATTTAAAAATATAAGAAAAATAGTAAAAATTCTGGGAAAATTTCCCAAGGTTCTTGAGTGACTCGACTTGATACTTATAAACTTTTCAGACCTTAAAAATAAGTTTTCTCCGTAAAATAAATTGTTTTGTGTAGGCATTTGCTCGTGACCAATTTCTTCATATTTAAAACTCAAATAAATTAAATAAAACTCTTTTATATATAAAAAAATAATAACGCCAATCTTGCATGCCCTAATAACTCCATTTACATACTTAGGTGCCATACTAAACTTTAGGCTACCACAACGTTTGTGCTTTTCGTTGTCCACTTTGTCCTTATAGGTACCTTGATGGCAATGGTCCCATGGTCTCTGGCCTCAAGATATCAATGCGCTGTCGACAATTCTGAAAGGGTTCTAACTGTCAATGGGTCTCTTGGTCTAGAAGATTTATTTGGAGGTTCTACGAAAATCTTGAGTGGATTATTGGACTTTCAAAGGCAATGTACTTATTTCTTTATCCTTTTGATTATTTTACTCAAATTAAAGAGGTAAGAATATAAAATTATTATTATAATTAATGAGTTAGAAGTACGTGAATGTAAATACTAAGAACAATAATAAATATTAATAAATATTTAAGTATAGTAAATGTTTTGGTAATATAAGTAAGTAATGGAATGAATCAAAAACAACCAGAAAGGAAGGCCTTATATAGGCAAAGGAGAGACAAGGCACAGTGTTAAAATCCTAAATATAGTAGTCTGAGAGAAGAAAGGAATATTCCAGAAAAATATTTTCAATTAATAAGGTTGTTCCAAAATAAAGGTGTCAGAAATGTGTATTTACTGTATATGACAGAATAAATTAATGTATTTAAAATTTACTGTAAATGTCAATTTTAAATAAGTAATTTGAATTTTTTGTAGGTAGTTAATTTTATTTAAATTTTTATTGTAGTTTATTTTAAAAATTAATTTCTATTTCTTTTAACCTGTCATTGAGCACGGTGTTAGAAAATAGAAATATAAGGGACATTTTAATATTAATTTTAATTTTTCACTAACTTGGCCATTTTGTAATTAGTTAATTTGTTATAGGTAAATTTAATGTAAATAAATTATAATTAATATAATTAAAATAACAAGGCGTGGCTTCTTCCAGTAAATAATTAATTATTTTACTGGGTAAGTCTAGCAGCCTGGCTGACATAACCCCTCTGGTTTAACAACAAGATCCCCCCTACCAAACAATCTAGAAATTACCACAGCCAAAGATGAAGAGGTAGCTATTGATACAGCTAAATATCTCTCTATTCTAGGTGCTCTCAGTTATGTGGCTGTGGCTACTAGGCTGTATCTATCTTTCCCTGTCAATTTTTTAGCATGATTCTCCTCCAAACCCACTGCCACTCACTGGATTGCCCTAAACCACCTGCTCAGATATGTCCAAGACACTGCCAACCTATGTCTTCACATTCATCCTGACCAAAATTCTCTGCTTGAACTCCTTTCTTTTTCTGATTCCACCTGGAACAACAAAGAATTCTCCAGAGCTCAAAGTGGACATCTCTTTCTTCTCAATTCCTGCCCTATTGTGTGGACCTCAAGATGCCAATTGACAGTTAGTGATTCATCATGCACTGCTGAATATGTGGCACTTGGTGGTGGTATGAAGGATGCTATTTGGATCTAAAATCTTCTCAGAAATATATTCCCTGATATTCCCCCAATCAAGATCTACTGCAACAGCAAAGGAGCAATTGCAAATGCAAAAGACAATCCGGGAAACAAAAGGACACAGAATGTGGATAGGTGTTTTTATATTGCGAATGAACAGCTCTTCCTGAAAAAAGCAATGATGGAATGGGTTCCCACTGCTCAAATGCTCTGCAGATATACTCACAAAGTCACTGGGCCCATCTCTGACAATGCTCAGAAGAAAAGATTTCTGTGTGTGGTGATGGGGTTATTTTTCTCTTTTCTCTCTTTCTTTTTCCTTGACTTAATTTTTATTTCTTTTTCATTTCATTTTATTTCCTTTTTATGGAGTTGGTTATGCTTGCATGGGGGGGATATCAGTAATATTTTATCATAACTAAGTGGGGGGATGTTAAGTCACTAGGACTATGTACTTAGTTATGTGAGTCTGTAGTCGCAGCATCTCCTGTTCTCCGGTTCTTTCTGGAGCTCTACAGGCTGAAACTGTGCCACAAGACATCGTCTGGTTCAGGTTCACATACTGACTAAAAATAAATTAATTCCTAATATGTAAACTGAACCCAACATCTAGTGGTCATTTATACTTACTACCCTGTGCTACGTTTCTTACATTCCTAACACTTTTCCTTTCTCCCTACCAACCTTTTATATCCTTCTTTCTTTCTTCCATTCTTCTCTACCTATAATCTGTTAACTGCTTTCTATCTCTTCCTTCCTCATCACCTTATCTGCTTTCATACCCTCCCTATCTCAACACCTTGCTTCCATCCATCCATCCATCTTCTCTCACAATGCACCATGTAAACTCTATACACAGTATAAACTTTATATCTATATGTACTTTTACAATTGTTGCACAGTATCAGCCAACTGGACTCCGGAAAGAACCAATATCAATTACTCACCTGTTGCACGGTATCAGCCAACTGGACTCCGGAAAGAACCGGAGAACAGGAGGTACCGCTGTAACAGTATATCTACAATAATGACTAAGTATATAACATCCCCCCCACTTAGTCATTAGAATAATTCCAACACTACCACCGTGATCTTCCTCATTAACCTTTCATCCAATAAAATAACCAACTCAATAAGAAAAGAAAAATAAAATAAAAATAAAAATTTAAAAAGAAAAAGAAAAAGAAAAAGAAAAAAGTCATATCTTTATCAAGTATCCCCCCCAGCCACCATTACCATTTATAACCATTTCACCCAAAACTAAATACTAAATAAGAGAGAGAGAGAAAGAAAAAAAAAGAAAAAAAAAAGAAAATTAAAATTAAAATGAAAATAATTATAATAATAATAATTTTTATTTTATTTTATTTTTATTTATTTATTCTACCACACACAAACATCCTTCCTTCTTAGTAAAGTGAGAGATGGGCCCAGTGTCTTAGTGAGAATATCAGCACACATTTGAGCAGTAGGGACCCATTCTAAAGTAGCTTTTTTGATGAAGAGTTGTTCATTTACAATATAAAAAGATCTATCAACATGCCTTGTTCTTTTATTTCCAGGATTATCTTTTGCATTAGCTATTGCACCCTTGTTGTCACAAAAGATTTTTATTGGAGGAATTTCAGGGAAGATGTCTTTGAGAAGATTTGAGATCCAGATAGCATCCTTCATACCCATTCCAAGTGAGACATATTCAGCTGTCATTGAGGAGTCACTAACTGTCAGTTGACACCTAGAGGTCCAAACAATGGGGCATGAATTAAGTAGTAGAAGATGACCTGACTGAGCTCTGGAGAATTCTTTATTATTCCAGGTTGCATCAGAGAAGGAGGTGAGTACAAGGGGAAGATCATGGTCAGGATGAATATGGAGTTGGAGTTTAGCTGTATGTTGAACATATCGAAGGAGATGATTGAGTGCTGTCCAGTGAGTAGAGGTAGGTTTTGAAGAGAATCTAGCTAGAAAATTGACAGGAAAAGAAAGATCTGGCCTTGTTGCCACTGCTACATAACTGAGAGCACCCAAGATAGAGAGATATTTAGTTGTATCAATAGCTTCATCTTCATCCTTGGCTGTTTCAATGACAATGTTATTTGGAAGGGGGGAACGAGTAGTGAGGCCACAAGGGTTGTGAGTCTTCAAAATCTTCTCAATGAGTTGGAAATTGTTGAGATCAAAACCTTCAGGAACCTCCTTGATTGCCACTCCCACTATTCCATCTACTTTATCACTCCACCTCACCTTCAAACTACCATCCAAACCATCCTCCAATTCCTTCAAGACCATTACACTACTACCAGTCACAATTCCATCATCCACATGAATCCAAATCACACCCATAGAATCTTTCTTTCTTAGAATATAAAAAGACTTATCATATTGACTTGCCCTATATCCCAGAGCATCCAACTTGCTGGCTATGTGGAGCCACCAGCATCTAGCAGCTTGCTTTGTGCCATAGAGAGCTTTCTTAAGGCGTAAAGCACTATCTTTATCTTTCAGCTGATACCCTTCAGGAGGATGTACCCAGATTGCTTCATCAATAGGACTGTGAAGGTAAGCTGCAGTGACATCAAAAGACTTTATTGGCCACTGGTGATAAGCTGCAAGAGTAAGAAGGATGCGCTGGGAAGCAAAAGTTGCAGTAGGAGCAAAAGTTTCAGTGAAATCAATGCCATATTGCTGAAGGAAACCTTTTGCTACATAGCGAGCCTTGAATGTTGGAGATGGGGAAGAAGGATTTTTGATAGTGAATACCCATTTAGCATTTGTGATCTTGGCACCTGCTGGGACTTTGTCTTCATACCACACATCCATGTCCTTCATGTTGTCCAATTCTCTTTTGCAAGCTTGTTCCCATTTTCGGCAATCAGGTGAAAGCATAGCTTGCAAGTGTGTTCTTGGAACAACAGATGAGTGAGACATACCCTTTTTGATAACATCAGAAACTGATTTTTCTTGAGAAAGAAGAGTCTCTTCATCCTTGAAATCACCAAGTTTTAAATTATTGAGGATGTGATCAATTGAACCTTTGGATGGTGGATCAGGTGGTGGGGCTTGGAGAGAGATATCATGGGATGGGAGATTGTCACCAGGAAATTTGGCCATTGCAGATTCAAAAAAGGTGTTTGTCTCTTGATGCCAAAAAATCCAACCAGTATTGTTCAAGGAGTAACCCACACACTTGCAAATGAGAGCTCTTTGATCAAGTTTTCATCGAGTTTCCTTGTGGATATGGACATAAGCGGTTTCACCAAAGATTTGAAAATTAGAATATTTGGGGTCACAGTTGTGCATCAGATGTAAGGGAGTTTTGTCACCAGTTTTGACATTGGGGAGGTGATTGTGAACATAAGCTGCCCATTTGTAAGCAAGTCCCCAGAAACATTCTGGCAGTTTGCTAGCAAGAAGAATCGTATTTGCAATATCACCGACAGTGCGGTTAAAACGTTCAGCTGTGCCATTTTGCTCATGATGGTAAGGACAAGAAATTTCATGAGTTGCTCCAATTTCATCCAGTATTTGAGCCATCTGTTTACTATGCATTTCACCTCCATCTGTCCTTAGAGCTTGAAGTTTTTTGCCAGTGACATTTTCCAACTTTTTATAAAAGGAAACAAAAGCTGAAGTAGCATCAGATTTGGATTTGAGCAAAAAAACTTCACCATATGAGGTTGAACTTTCTCTAAACATAGCAGCCCATCTAGCACCATTGACTGCGGGATCCATAGGTCCAACCAAGTCACCAACAATAAGACTCATTAAAGATTCAGGTCATTTTTCTCTTGTTGCTGATGCTGTTCTTGTACTTTTGGCAATTGCACAATCTTCACAATTGATTGATCCAGGTGGAATTGACAAAGGGAGACCAGAACCTAAAGATTGATGGATGACTTGTTTGACAATTTTTTCACTTGTGTGACCTAGTCGCCGGTGCCAATCCATGAGGGAGCCTTTCATAGCAGGTGGTCAATTGATGGCTGCATTCTTTTTCACTGTTCGCAAAAATGAGGGGAGCAAGAAAGAATTTGAAGAGGGAGAAGAAGATCCAGCTGCACATTCACCACCTGAGGTTACATCAACACTAATAAACTTGTTAGATGTTTCAGTTTCACACCTTTCAATCAATTCTTCTACAGACACATCCTCAGATTCCTCCAGTTTTGAGTTGATCCAATCAACACACTTGTAGAGTTTCTCTATGTTTGCAGCTGCAATGTGGGATAAATGGATGCGGTTGAATTCGTCAAGTAAGTAGTGGTACAATTGATATGGTGTCCAATTAGTGTCAATATTGAGTTGAAGTTCTGAAGTGAGCATTTGATAAATGATGTTGAATGTCATCAGTTCAGCTTCTTGATCAGCTGGCATTCTTTGATTGAAAGTATAGTCAATGGTACCAACAATGCTTTTAACTAATGCCAAGGTACTTTTGTGCCAACCCTCCCAGTTGTCCAAGTCTTTGTTGAGCTTTGGCAAGTTTTCAGTAAGATCCAAAACTAATTTCATTACCTCTAGACGTTGCTTCATTAACAGCAGACTATTTACACGTTGAGTGGAGCAGGTAGATTCATAGGAGGGAGCCAATGAGGCATTGGATGATGAAGACAATGGCATGATGTCTCAATGATGAGTATAAGACAGGAGAGTGGAAGGGGGGAAATTCTGAGACAGAGGGAGGTATTCTGAGATAGGGGAAGGTAGTCCAAGATAGGGGGAGAGGTTTTGAGGGAGAGGGATGGGTTGCAAGAGAAGAGAGTGGTTTCCAAGCAAGGGAGATAAATTGCAAGAGAGAGGGTTTATGAGGGGCAGGGGGACAGGTTAAGAGAGAGGGGAGTGTTCCGAGATGAATTTTGTGAATTAGATATGTTGGGAGGGTTAAATTTTACCAGTGCATAGAAGTAAGTCTTTTCAGACTGCACTGAGGGTCTTTCGGCTACTCACGCTGCTCTTCTGCTAACGTAGTGGAGCCTTGGGTCACTGATAGCTACTTATGCCAATGCAGGACAGCCCATAACCTGTTGCACGGTATCAGCCAACTGGACTCGGGAAAGAACCAATATCAATTACTCACCTGTTGCACGGTATCAGCCAACTGGACTCCGGAAAGAACCGGAGAACAGGAGGTACCGCTGCAACAGTATATCTACAATAATGACTAAGTACATAAGCTTCCTAAGTACATAACAACAATCTCTCTATAAATGCTTTAAATTCTATAATTTACCTAGACTCCATAAACGTCATGAACTCTACCCCCTCAATAATCTCACCACCACATAAAACCAATTAATACACTTCACCCAAATAAAAATACTTAACTTAAACCTAACTTACCATCAAAATCCCACCAACCTCCACCTTCCACCCCCACCTCTCCAAAAACAAACAAACAAACAAACAAAAAAAAAAAACTTAAGAAAAACATCACATTTGCCTATTCAAACACCCCCAACTCAAACCTCAGTTTAAACTTAGATAAACATCAAAAAATAAAAAAAGAGATAAAACGAGACAGACAAAGCACGAACACCTCAAACCCTTTCAAATTACCCAGAAAAGTAAAAGAAAAGAAATTTCTCAAGATACAATTGATACTAAATTAGCTTAGCATTATATATATATATATATATATATATATTATCAATAACTATATCCATCCTATCCTTTGCCTTGCCATTGCCATACAATTCTTTTTTTGTTCTTTTTTGTTGCTAAACCAATAACGAAAAACACCTACTCAAAAAAAAAACCCCAAAAAAATAAAAATTGTATAACCTTTACAATGCAAGCAAAACCTATGTCCCACTCATGCCACTCTATAACCTACCTTCGTCCTTATCCTAAAGCTTCCAACTCTTTCCGAGTTTCACTTTCCGAATCGATTTTTTTAATCTGAGTTTGTTCCAACTTCTCACCTTTCTTCCTCCTCTCTTTCAACTGTTCAATGGCCGTCAACTTTTTCATTAATGCTCTTCTCTTCTTATCTTCCGGCGACAGTTGTCCTAGCGGAACTTGCGATACGGTCCCATCAAGTCCGCCCAAATTACTTGTAACGCCATTACTACTACTACCAGTAGTAGTAGTTCTTGTGGTAGTAGTGGAAAGATTTTGAGGACTTTCATTATTTGATTTAGATCCATAATGGTTGGAATCTCCATTGACATGTTGCTGATGGAAACCCTTGGATGCATAAGATTTCTTACCGCTACCATTAGCTGCACCAGGTCTAGGAGGATGACCATTAGATTTAGGCATTCCAGGAATGTGACCTGTTTTTCGATGAGCTGCTCCAGCAGAACCAGGTGGCAGTCCAGCGGAATTTCTTACACCAGACGTTGGGGTGTGTCCAGTTGGAGGAACATATGGAGCTCCACCTTCATCTTCTCGTTTAAAATGAGTAGGGGTACTAGTACCTCTAGCGTGAGGAGGCCGATAAGCTCCAGCAGGTTTTTCTAAAATTAAAAATAAAAATTGAGAACCAATAATAATAATAATTAAGGTTAGCCTTGCGCAAGTTTCTAGCAAATGAAAACTCAAAATACACTCACGTTGGACTGGTGCAGCTTGTCCAGCAACACTTGTGGAACCTTTAGGAGCAGGTGATAATGATTGTCGAAAGGGAAATAACTGTGAAGGAGCAGGTCTCCAACAAGCCTATAATCCCCATTACAACACATTTTACCATTTGATATATTTACATCAGCAGTGAGTAGTTTTAGGAAAAGGGGTGAAATGGAATATTTAACGGACAGAGTAAAGATTTTCAATTGAATCTTGATGCATAAGTGCGCCTGAAAAATGGAATATGCGAATCCCATTATCCACTCGAAGTCTGGGGCTGAGCGTAGCACACATGACATAACGGCCATCTGGACTCCATTCACAATGAGAGGTATTGGATGCTTCAATAGTAGCGACTTTATTCAAAGTTTTGCGATCCCATATATCCATTGTACCATTCAAGTTGCCAAAACCGGCTATCAGTAGCAATCTTCCTTGAGGATTATAAGAAACAAAATTTCGGGGAGCAGTTCCGAAGTCATGTATCACATTACAACGATGGTCATAAATGGTAGTTCTAGCAGGCATATCTGTTGAATAAATGAGATGGAATGGGTTTAAATTTAAGCAGCGAAACAAAACAAAACAAAGCCATTTAAACCCACATCCATAAGTCACAACAAACTCTTTATCATTTGGTGACCAAACAAAGTCATGAATGCCCCCTTCCCGATCTGAGGAAAGAAAAAAAAAGTCAGAGGATGAAAGAATGAGAAGACATTCAGATTGGAGAAAAAAGGTACCTAGAGTAATGCGACAGTCAAACGTCCCATTGGCGGACATCATGTATAAATTGGTTTCACCATAATAACTTTTACCGGTTTTATCGACATCAGTTTGAGTGAGAAACAGAAGACTAGTACCGATACGATTCCATTTGATTTGGATCTTGTCGGCCTTGTAAAAATTCTTTTGACTAGTAGGACAAGATGAGCCAAGAGTTAAGAGAGAATAGATCCGTACTGAAGCAGGTGATCCTTTGCGTTCGGCAATAAATGCAGCGACGTGGGCATTGGCACCCGAAGATAGTTGAAACGCTGTCATGCCATCGATTTTAAGTTTCTGGACAGGACCGGATGCGAAAGAGGATGGAGAGAAGACTTGAATTTCGCCGGAGACCAAACGAAGGGCTCGGCTTTCGTCCTCAGTAAATTGTAAAGTCCTGCGTAGAAATTGAAGAATGAATGAGAACAGATGTTTGGGATAAGTGAGGATTGTAAAACAAGCAGACCATCCTTCCATTGATTTTTGAGAAAAAGAAACCACCTCCTGTCCTGTAGCCACCTCCCATATCCTCAAGTTTTTGTGTTGAGTTGACTCTTCTGCTGGTTTGACTGTGATGATGGGGGGAAAGAAAAAGCAAGGGAAAAAAAGAGAGAGATGAAGGATGAGGCTATTTTAGTGACGAATAGCAGAGGATTGAAGTGAGAATGTGGTGGTCATCAAAAGGGGAAAAGGACCATATCGTTCCCAAGTGCAAATCCAAGTGCCTTTTGGCGATAGATCGACGGACATGACATTAGGGATGGGGAGTGTGGTGACAAGAGTGTTAGAATCCGCCAGATGGACTTCGACACTGAAGGGAGGACACGAGGAGGATGAGAGAGAGTAGGAGGAGAAGAGATAGGGAAAGGGAGACGGACTGATTGGGAGCACAAAAGGCATAGTGGGAGCCATCGGGAGAGTAGACAAAAGACTTGATGGAGTCCTGAGGTCTGTAAAATGGATAAAGCAAAAGGTTTGCTTGGCTGATGGATTGATTGGGAGGAAAACACGTACGGCACAAAGGCAGGGAGCGGAGAATAGTGAGGATGAGCGTTGAGAAGAGCGAGAGTTTTGAGGGAACGATCTTTGAGGGGAAAAGTTGGATGGTGTTAGATATATATTGTTGGATATATATTGTTGAATGTACATTGTTGGATATACATTGTTGGATATATATTGTTGGATATATATTGTTGGATATATATTGTTGGATATATATTGTTGGATATATATTGTTGAATATATATTGTTGGATATAAATTGTTGGATATATATTGTTGAATATATATTGTTGGATATAAATTGTTGGATATATATTGTTGGATATATATTGTTGGATATATATTGTTGAATATATATTGTTGAATATATATTGTTGAATATATATTGTTGAATATAATATATACATTGTTGAACCAAAGTGAAATCAAAGTTCAACATATTTATTTATTTATTGTTCAATAAAAAGAAATGAACCCTTACATGAATATTGAAGGCAGGCGGCCATTTGTTTTTGTTTTCGGATTGAAATTTGAATTTGGAGGCGACAAGGCCAAAAGGGCGAGAGGAGATGCATATATGCAATGTGGGACGATGCATATGCATGTGCACCCGCCACCCAGTGTGCCCTAACCTAACGACCATCACCACTTATGTCCCCCACATAACACCTAGGCTCCCCAGTACTTAGCCCGCACGCTTTTGGCTGCGCTGTTTCTCATCCTCTTGACCTCTTCCGGCACTCACTGCTGAGAAGGGTTGCTATATTATATTATATATCAATATCAATATAAATATAAATATAATAGAGTACAATATATTATATTATTATATATTAATATAATAAATATAAATAATATATATTATATTATATTATATTATAGTATAGTATAGTATAGTATATTATATTATATATATCATCTTCTCCTCTCTCCCTCTTCATCTCTTCCATCTTCCTCTCAACTTCTTCGTTCATCTTCCTCAAAAAGACCTTCGTTGTGTCTCATTAGGTCTTCCCCCATTTCTTTTCCTTCTCATCACTTTGCCCAACTCTTTTCTAATCTCGTTTCAAATTCCAATGAGCAAAACCAATCCGTCTCCCTCCTCAGCAATTCAGTCCGTACCGACTACTTCCGACACACCACCAGTCCCGGTTACTCAAAAACCTGCCTTCAACTACGCTGCTGCGGCCGCAAGGTCTTCCAGTTCAAGTCGTCCTGGCTCTGGCTCTCAAACTCCCGTCACCAGCACTCCCGCTTCCTTTTCTTCAACAGTCGGTACATCTTCTAACCTCTCCCTTTCCGCTCAATCTACACCCAAGTCTTCCTTACCTCCAAATCGCACAGGTCCTGATGGGTCCGTCACCACTCAAAAGCCTGTCAATGGCGTGTCTAGCAAATCTTCCGCCCATTCTACCGTTCCCGATTCTAGGCGGTCCAGCGTAGTCGCTGGACCCAAGGGCCACAATATTCGGCCATGTAAGATTTTTTTTTTTTGGATCTGCTTAGCTGCCCCAAGGTCCCAACTTATTATATTTTCTCTCATTGTAAATCCCCTTAGCCATGACACACATTTCTTTTGGCTCTCTTGCCGAACCCGTATCAAAACCCACCTCGCCATCCGTCTTGTCTTCTTCACCTGCAAACCCCCCAATTCTATCGAACCGCGATATCCCTCCGGTCTTTGGGTCCGTTGCCGCAGATGGTACCAGGAAGGCTGATTATGGATCGGTCAAATCGTCATCGGTTAAAGATGCTTCTGCACCATCCACTGGGTCAACTTTATCAACCAACATTAACACTGCCTCCTCTTCTGAAATGAAGCCCCCCAAAAAGAAGATGATTGATTTTCATTCATTTTACAAAGCTGGGGGAGAGCAGCAGCAGCAACAACAACAACAACAACAACAGCAGCAGCAGCAGCAGCAGCAGCAACAACAACAACAACAACAACAACAACAACAACAACAACAGCAGCAGCAGCAGCAGCAGCAGCAACAACATCAATCTCAACAACCGCAACAACAACACCAGCCTATTCAGCTTCCACATTCAAATAATGGTGTATCTCCTTCTCCTTCCATGTCATACAGACCCGATTTGGTGCACACCGGGCGTCGAGGACCAGGTTCATTTGACCATAATAATAATCACGGTCCCCCTAATCCAGGTTCACCTCGCCCATCTCATTTGGTTCCAGTTTCAGGTGCCATGTCGGGTTCCGCTGCTAACTCTTTTACCTCTCTTTCTGGTGCTTCTCGTGCTTTTACTCCAGGTCAAGGTCAATCCGCGATGTCTTCCAATCTTCCACCTTCTACCTCCCAAAATCCTCATTCGTATGTCATGCACCCTGGTCACCATTGGCCATCAAACACTGTCATGCCTAACGGTTCCAACCCTACTTCACATTACGGACACGGTAACATCCCTCACAACATGCAAGGAAGCTACCCATCCAACACCCATGGCAATCCATTTCTTAACAAGTCTCATCAATCGCCTTACTCTCATCGCAATGGGCATGGTAGTGGAGGGGGTAATGGATCTCAATCTGGAGCCACTGGAACTCCTTCGAGTCCTATGTATGGTCCAAATGGCCGTGCTAATAATCTTCATCATTCCCAGAGGAGTAATGGCATTTCTTCTGGTGCCCCCCCAAGTCCTCGTATCTCTCATGCTTCTGGTCCACCTAATGGTGCTCCGTATCCACCTACTGCCCAATTTTGGCATCCATCCGCGCAAGCCATGTATTCTCAGGCTCCGTATCCACCTCCTTATTTTGGAATGCCTAGTTATCCAAATCCAAATGCTTATCCTCCTCATCCACAGCAGCAGCAGCTTCAGCAGCCACAGCACCATCAGCAGCCGCAGCCGCAGCAGCCACAGCAGCCACAGCCTCAACAACCTCCTCCACCTTCTATTCCTCAGGCAATGCCCTCTCCTCAGCCTACTGCCCAGCAGCCACCTATCCAAGCTGGGCCCGCAATGGTTTCACGACCCCCCTCCGGCGTTCCTCCTATGCCGCTTCCCCCTTCCTCGACTACTTCTGCCGGTGCTTATCCGTCTACGTTTTCACCTTCAGGTTATCCATCTAATCATACTCGGGTGCCACCACTATCATACAATGCACCTGCATTTAATCCTATATCGCCTGATTCCAAATCTGGCTCTAGCGCCAAGCCAAATATTGCTGCCTTACCTTTTCTCCCGAGCAATCGAAAGAGCGCCGCCGTTCAGATCAAAAAACCTCCTGCTACTCCTTCCACACCTTCAATGCCCGAAACCCCTGCTTCAACTAAAGCAGTTGACTCTACTACCACTATACCCGAAAACAAAAAAGCTGAAGACTCTCAGTCTATTAAAGTCTCTCCTCAAGACAAAAGCTTTGCATCACACCAAGCCACTTCTGATCAACCATCTCTCAAGACGAAAGATACAGAAAAGCCACCTCAAGATTCCCTTCCTGTTTCAGTAGAAGCATCTCAAAAGAAAGTCAGCGTGGAGGCTTCTCAAGTCAAACCTTCATTAGAGACTGATGAAGCCGAAAAACTGAAAAAACAGGTAGTGGAAGCCGAAAATTCCAAAGTAGAGCAAGTTAAACAGTCAATTGGAACTGTGGCACGGACTGCTGAACCCATCAGGTTTTTTATTTTTTTATTTATTTTTTTATATCTATTCTCTCAAAGGTTATGTTACACAAGGCATCTCTGATACTTTCAATTATATATACTTTTTAGGAAGGAAAAAGACGAAGAAATTTCGATGAAGCCTATTGAACCAGTAGAGCGAAAAAAAGAAATCAAGCCAGATGAAAAACCAAAAGATGCCGGTCAAGAGAAAGCTGACTTCAAACCAGCTAGTGAATCAATTGACAAGCATAAGCCAATTGTAGTAGATGCTAAAGCAATTGAAATTCTTGCATCATCTATCGGAAAAATGGACATCTCGACTCGAGCAGTACCTCCTCCATCCTCAGATCTCGTAGTAGCATCCGCGCCTGCGCCCGTACCCGCATCTACCCTTGATACTGTACCAGAGTCTGTTGTAGTACCTGGTATATCTGCAAAACCTTTGAATGGTGTTTGTCCTCCTCTTCCTGCTGCTGGTGCTAGTCCTCTACCGAAAATTCGTCCATCGCCAATCGATATCTCAAGTACACAAAAGCATTCTTCCAATGATGCGATGACACCCACTTTACCGTCAGCTCTGTTATCCGCTCGAAAAATTGAAAACTTGAATCAAGTTTCTTACCCAGAAAACATTCAATCACCTCGTCCTGACTTGAACACAGACGCTATTCCTGGGAAATTCCGATATGATCGTGATTTCTTATTACAGTTTATGAACATTTGTAAAGAAAAACCTGAGCAACTTCCAGCTTTAGACTCGATTTCAATGACAGAACCAGCCCCTGGTTCCGCTTTTGCTGGTACCATGTCGCGTTCTCAATCTACCACCGGTCACCGGAGAGGTACAGCTGGCAGTGGACCCCCAACCGCTCGAGGTCCACCTGGAACACTTCCCACCCCTGGGTTACCTCAAGTATTTGCAAATGGACCTGCTCGGGCAGGTAACCAAATGCCTTTGTTTCCAGTGGGTATTCCTCGAACAAGTGAAGATAGGTTTCACCAATCAAATTCTCGCGCTACTTCCATGGGTACAGGGCAAATTGGCATTCCATTAAGACCTCAGAACCAAATGTCTAGAACTCCTAGTGCTCAAGCTTTACCAGGATTAATGGCAAACCGTGACGCTAGAAGGAGTGGGCGTGGAAGTCGACGTGATATGACTGTTCCAACAGTCGTTCCAATTGGCCAGAATAAAAACATGCCCATTTTGAATATGGCAGACCCTATCCAGCCTTTCCTTCCTTCGGCAAATTCTTGGGTTGCTTCTCGTAGCACTCAGCTTGAACTAGACTCCCCAGAGTTGGTGAATCGAAAAGTTCGAGCGCTTCTCAACAAACTCACTGTTGATAAATTTGAGTCAATCTCTAACCAATTACTCACATGGGCTAACAAGTCTGAGAAAGAATCTGATGGAAGAATTTTACGTCAAGTCATTGCTCTTATTTTCGAAAAGGCTACCGATGAAGCACATTGGTCAGAAATGTATGCTCGGCTGTGTCGTAAAATCATGGATATGCTTTCAAGCGAGGTACGAGATGAGGGAGTCCGAGATGGTGCTGGAAATCCAGTTTGTGGAGGCAATTTATTTAGAAAGTATTTGCTTAATCGTTGTCAAGAAAATTATGAACGTGGGTGGAGTAAGCGAGAGGAACTGGCTGCCGCCGCTTCTGGAAAGGCTGCTGATGATGCAGCAAAACAGGCTGCCAATCTTAAGTCACAAGAAGAGGCTGAAGCTGCTGGGAAACCTGAGCCCATCAAAGAAGCAGAAATTCTTTCTGATGAGTATTACGCTGCTCAAAAGGCTAAGCGGCAGGGACTTGGGTTGGTTCGATTTATCGGTGAACTTTACAAGTTGAGTATGTTAACCGAGCGAATTATGCATGAGTGTATCAAAAAATTGCTTTCAAATATTGAATATCCTGAAGAGGAAGACATTGAATCATTATGCCGGCTCATGATGACTGTCGGCAAGATGTTGGATCACGATAAAGCTGTAAATCATATGGACGTCTATTTTCAAAGAATGGAATGTTGTGCGAACAACAAGCATTTGAGCTCCAGAACTAGATATATGTTGCAGGTTGGTAGTTCTTTTACATTTTATAATCATGATGTTATTGCTCATCTTGCCTTTTTTTTTTCCTTCTAAATTTCCTGTTTTTCTATTATGTAGGACGTAATTGAAACTCGTGCAAATAGTTGGGTCCTCCGGAATCAAGCCGCTGGTCCTAAAATGATATCTCAGATTCACGATGAGGTATGTGTATTATATACTATCATTTAATCGATATGGTCTATACATGTATATTCACTCCTCTCTTATCATTCAAATAGGCTGCTAAAGCTGCCGCCGAAGCAAGTAGAGCATCACAATCAAGTAAAGGCATGCCTAGGATCAGTGATCAACTTTCTCGGCCTGGGAGTAGACCCGGCCGTACCCGGGATCAATTTGGTGCAACCGCTCAACCGGGGGTTGATGGCTGGCTATCCGTTACAGCGGCTGCTAGGCCTTCGAAAGCTGGGGACCGTGAGTGTCATTATTTTATTCTTATATTATTTTTGCTGATGAAAATAAATGATTCTCATTGTTGTGTAATTAAAACACTGATACTTTTTTCTCTTTTATTTTATTAATTTATTTTTTATCTTTTGTAGTCTCTCACTTTGGCAAGGTTAGAGATTCATCCTCTGGCAAGCTTACTTTTGGTCCTTCAGGAGTATTTGCGAACAAGGGCAAGCTCAAGGATCTCAAAGGCGTAGCTGAGAGAGAATCTGCTGTACCTGTTGTTGCTTCAAACCCATTTGCTGCATTGGGTGGTGATACTGGCGCAGCTGAAGTCTCACTCCCTACCCTCAGTCGCAAGAATAGCGTGGCAGAGTTGCCTACTGCTCCTGCTTTAAGTAGCCGCCCACGATTAAATTTGGCACCACGCACACTTCCTCTTCCTGGAGCAGCTGGTGATGCTGAAGAGTCGAATAAGCCTTCCTCGGAACCTAGTGCTCCTGAGCCCGAAGATATACCCGAGGAAGTTGCTGAGCGTAAATTTAAAGTTATCATAGATGAATTTTTCAGTATCAAGGCAATTAGCGATACGGTTGAATCATTTGCAGAACTCAGTAAATCACGGCGCACCGAATTAGTTAAATTGATTGTCGAAAAGGTGATTGAGAAGAAGAAGGCAGACGTACAAGCCACTGAGCAATTACTGAATAAATTGTCTGGAGGTTTGGTGGATCAAGCAATGTTTTGTCAGGTTTTTGAACCCATGATAGTACAGTTGGAGGATATTGTTCTTGAGTAAGTTGACTGTTATTTTTAACATCTATCATGCTATACTACACTAGAAATATAGATATATATTTATAATATTTATATTTTATTCTATTTTAGTTATCGTTATGCCTATGAATATTGCGGTGCACTCCTCAAGGCATCAAAGTTAGATCAGGCTACAGTTGAAAAACTGAGCGAAAAAATTGATGGCTCAGATTGCCAGAAATCTTCATCCCGGTTACTAGCAGCGTTTCAAGCAAATCAACTACCCTAAATAAGCAAACCATGGCGTCAAAAGCCATTAATAGAATTCTAAACTACGGTTTGCTTTAACATATATTTCACTAACTCGTTCATCTTCTACCGGTGTGAATTACCTCTTTTCTTTTTTTTATGCTTTTTGGTCTTTTTCACTGTTTAACAAATCTAGTTTTACTTTTCGTTGTTTTCCTGATTTGCCTTTTATATTCGATTGTCATTTTTGAGGCTTGTCTTTTTATTCATGCTATACACAAATGTCTTGAAATTAAGAATCTGCTTTCATGTGACGTCCTGCCCCCCTCTTTTTTTATTTTTATTTTTTTTTCAAAAGAAAACCCCTTTTGGCTTAATAGATAAACTAATTTCTTTTATGCCCATTTTATATACATTGCTTTTTGTGTCTATATATTATAATGTTGGAGATATTGTTTTGACATATTAGATGTTTGTTAAGTGAACCACATAGTGCCTTTTTGAATCATGGTCTTCATTTTCCTCCCTTTTAAAGTTGCTCATTTTGGCTTTTGACTTTGATTGTGAGGATGTAAGCGAGAGAGAGAGAGGGGGGGGGGGAATACATCACATCAAGATGTCTTATAAAATTTTAATTTATTTTGCATACATACAGAGTATCTATTGTGTAGTGTTGTGGTGGGATCTGGTTTGCTGGATTTTGGAAAGAATTGATTGGAGATTGAATGAATAGGGAGAAGTAGAGAAGATATGTTTCTGTGATGAGCTTTTTTTAAGCATTTAGAGCGTCCACCCCCCACCCTTTTGATGAAGAAGGTGGTGTGCAAGTTTGTGTAGGGCATGCATCAATTACAGCTATATTAGGGGGGGGTATCAATGTTCAGGGATCTGCAATTAAATTAATTGCAGATAAAAATCCTATGTGAATACTCTGGTGCCCCAGGTGACATTTGCTTTTTTGTTTGATATAAAAGTTTCATCAAAACAGAAACCATAACACCTTTCAAGAAAATATATTTAATTTTATTCCCCTATCTTTCTATATGTAAATGACAAATCAAAAAACACTATAAAATATTTCTCAAAAAAAAAGTCTCCAAAATAGTAAAACAGTAAGCTTCATTAGATTTTGGTAAACATTTATCATTATTAGACTGTTGTTATTTTTGCTAATAATTGGGTTATTAGACACTTTACGTGTCAATGTTCACCTCTTATCGGACATTTTTCTACTCAATTTTTCATAACCACATCTTGGACAACTTTCTGTCATAACCACATGTTGCACAACTTTCTGCCATAACCACATCTTGGACTACTCTCTGGATATGCCTCATGGATGTGATGAGTTTGGGATCAGGAATTAGAAATGAAAATTGGGGTATAAGAGGCGGGATAATGCATTATCATGGATTCCTTATCCACTAGCCCCGGGGCTAGTGGATAAGAATCTTCCACAATTAATAATGTCTGATCCCGGGAAAAAAAATTCCTGATCCCTCATTGCGGATCCCTGAACATTGATACCCCCTAATTTGAGTAGCTTCTCCAAGCCAATTTTTAAGTTAAAATATTTGCTTTAAGTTATTATTTGGTTCTATGTCATTGGAAACAGTCAAAACTAATTTTTCACCTCAAAAGGAAATAAAAAACTTCAGAAACTTGCTTAGTTTTGAGTAATCAAATTTATTTCTATATTACACCATCCTTGATAGAACCCTCTCATGTACAGTTTTTTTCCAAAGTAAACAATTATTTTAAACATATTTATTTTTACTTTAATTTTATATTACACTATCATCTATGGAGCCCACTCATATACTGTTTTTTTGTTGGATTCTGTTTTTAAAAGAATGAGGAAACTAAAATTTATTTTAATTTTAAAACAGATAGATTTAATAGGGGGTATCAATGTTCAGGGATCCGCAATTAGGGATCAGGAATTTTTTTCCCGGGATCAGACATTATTAATTGCGGAAGATTCTTATCCACTAGCCCCAGGGCTAGTGGATAAGAAATCCACGATAATGCATTATCCCGCCTCTTATACCCCAATTTCCATTCCTAATTCCTGATCCCAAACTCATCTCATCCATGATGGATTTTTAAGAAAGTCACATGACTTATAATTGCTGATGCCATCCTTAAGTATTTCCTCACTCTATGCTACTTAATTTTGGTGGCGAACACTTAAGTTATTTTTCTATCTACACACCCCAACTGCACATTTGGCGGTGAATTCCCACTTCCCTCATCACATAACCCTTCCACCGGCAACAATGAAACACCTCTCTACTAGACGGCTACTTCACTCCACTATTAATGCCATCACTTTACTTTTAGTTCTCTACTATAAATCAGACTCTGATTTGGAAGATGCTTTAGCTTATATGTGTTTTCTTTCCAAAAAGCGTTACATCATCACCAGGGGGCCAAATCTTTATCATGATCCCCAATATGATCTGGCCTCCATTCTCAACATTCCTCATTTAAACTTCACACAACTTTTTAGAACTTCTCCCGATTCTTTCTTCAAACTTTATCAACTCATCTCCGATCATCCTATCTTCCATAACAATTCTCATAACAAACAGCGTAATCCTGCCATCCAACTTGCTGTTGCTCTATGTCGCTTTGGCTCAAATGGAAATGGTGCTGCCGTAAGACGTTTGGATAATCTCTTTAACATAGGATATGGTACCGTGATATTATACACCAAGCGCTGTATGATTTCTATCCTTTCCCTCAAGTCTCAAACTCTTGCTTGGCCAACTCCAGAACAGCGACTTGAATCCTCTCAAGTAATGCAAGCTGAAGGTTTCCCTGGCTCTATAGGTTTTGTTGATGGCACAACCATCCCTATGAGTCAAAAGCCTGCTCATGATGGCAACCATTATTTTGATCGCAAAAAAAGGTTTCTTCAAAATCTTCTCCAAGTTCTCATCTTTCACAAACTAACTTTTTATCTTCTTTCTAGATACTCTATTGCCGTTCAACTTGTATGCGATGTCAATAAAAAATTTATTTCTTTTCACAGTGGCTGCCCTGGATCATGTCATGACTCTTCCGTCTTCCAAAGAATGAGGATTTCTCAATCCCCTGACTCATACTTTGACAAATCTCAGTACCTCCTTGCAGACTCAGCATATGCAAGTGGAAAGTACATTATACCTGCTTTCCGTGGTGCAACTTCAGAAAATGACCCCAAAACTGCCTTTAATTATCACCTTGCACAATCAAGAGTACGAATTGAACATGCTATAGGTATTTTAAAGGGACGATTTTCTAGTCTTCGGGAGCTCAGAATCCAATTTCAAAAAAAATTGGAGATCAAAACTGCAAATCATTGGATCTTGACTTGCGTAATACTCCACAATATTCTAGCTGATTTAAAGGATGAGTGGAATGATCTTTATGAAGAAGATGATCCTGAACCACCACTGGCACTCCCCTCCCTTGATTCACAAATCATTCAATCAACCGGCATAAGCCCCATTATAATGCCAATTACTCTCCAACATTTCTCTTCACCCTTTTAATTTTTAATTTTTATGTTTTCATACTTTCCAAATGTCCTCTTTGTATACTTTAATCACTTGGTTTTGTATTTTGGTTTGTTGCATATTCATTTTTTTTTTGAATTTACGGTGAATATCTTTTTTTTGGATGGCTCATTGGTTTTCTTTCACCAGCTCAACATGAAATCGCATATTTTCTGAAATTGCATATTTTGTCAGTGATTTTTTTTTCATTCATCCCTCATATCCTTTTCCTATTCTCCTCCAACATCCCTCAAACAATTTGGTTTCATTCATTTTGTCATCTCATCTCTCCAGGTAAGTCACTTTATTCTTTATTTTTGATTTTTTGATTACTAATTATAATTTTTTTTGTTTTTTTCTGTTTATTTTATTTTATTTATCTAAATTTTTTTTGTAAGTGGTTATTTTGGATTTCAATGGTATAATTAACCTTTTTTTTCTCTCCCTCTTTACTTTATTTTTTAGCTCCATCACCCTACTCTTCATCCCTCCTTGGCATTGTCATTATCCCCCCTTTCCCTTATTTCACTTTTTTTTGGCTCCATTTCATTGAAACACATACATTGCACATTCTTTATGCATTTCACTTACTCCATATTCAATTTCCCCACAATTCCAACATCAATCTTTCTCACTCTATTTTTCCTACTTTTCAATCAAGGTAAGTTTCATCTCCTTTTTTTCATGCCTATATGATATCTCATTCTTTTTATGAAAACTTCATACTTAAATATATGTATGACTCTTATCTGGATAACAGTGAACTTATAAAACTCCTTTTGATCTCATCTTCATTACCACTTTTCAAGTTTTTGTAAAATTTTGAAAATCAGACTCGGAATTAGGGTTAGGTTTATTCAAATCTAATGTTCTTTTTACTGAAGATTCACCTGAAGGCTACCTTTCATTTCCTGCAAACAGATTTGAATTTGATTCAGTGGTTGCTGAGATATTGACCGTTAAAGTTGAGCCTTTTTTTTCCCAATTTAAATTTTTATTTCATTTTTTTATGTAACAAATTAGGGTTAGGTTTATTTAAATCACATGTCCTTTAACTGAAGATTCTACTAAAGCATATCTTTCATTTCCCACAAACAGGTTTGAATTAGGTTCAGTGGTTGCTGAGATTTTGACCTTTGAAGTTGAGCCTTTTTTCCAAATTTCACTTGTCTTATTTCACATTTTTATATTGCATATTTAGAGGATAAGGATTCTGAAACTCTTATATGATTATTATCTAGGCATTTCAATCATATAGGCATATATTCGTTGGTCAAGAATATCACTAAAGCTCAAAAAGATGAAGATTTTTGCTTATGGGACATTCTACCTTCCTTTGACTCTTTTCTTGCTTTTCGACTCAACAAGCTCTGTAATAAAGCATTTGAAGAAAATCATGAACTTGCAACCAAAGTTGGAATACCAAATTGGTGTGACTCCGAATGGGAAGATATCAGCCACGAATATCTTTTATTTTCTAATGTTATTATCACTCATTCTGGATTCCACAATAGGATTCATATCGATAGGAATGATGCCAATTTTCTTACTTTTGGAATATTCTCATATATCAATCCGATAACTGGCCACCCAATACCATCTCCAGCTAAAATCAAAGGACATGGTTTATATTTTCCAGACCACCGGTGCATCATTGATTTTGGTTTGGGAAATGGTATCATTGAAACTATTTGGAATTCTTCTAAGGATAATCATCAAACGACCAAAGCTCCTCCTGGTTTGGAATCCTGTCAAGATTTCACTCATTTCGGTTCCTCATTTCAAATCAGTAATAAGTTGATACAAAGAATCAATAAGGTAAAGAAAGAAGGTAAAGTTATTCGATTTAAAAAAACTTTATCTAGATCCAAAAAGTATGGGGATTAGAGTTGTCATTGAAAATTTTATATTTTTTCATAAATTTTTAATAAATATTTTTTATATATCAATTTTCTCAAGTAATGTGATGAGCCATCGACCTTGTGTTGTATAACAGGTAATCATGATAACATTTATTTGTTTCATGGGGTTCCTCTTGCCTATATCTGTGGAAAGTCCCAAACTTTTGTTTCTCGACTTGGTCTGCATTTTGGCTTGAGGGATTGTCATTACTTTAAACTAGGGAAATTGATATATATTAGATATTTATTTAATAATTTATGTAATTATATTAAATTTAGATGACTTCCACCCCTTACTTCAATAAAATGCAGGGGGGGGTATTGCCAAATTTTCAAATCTGACATGTGAAATTGATGACTTAGAAAAATTTTGGTGATACCCACCCCTTGCTTCAATAAAATGCGGGGGAGAGTATTGCCAATTTTTTTAAACAGATATAGAATTTTTTTGACTTGTAAATATTTTGGTGATACCCGTCCCTTACTTCAATAAAATCCATGGGGGGTTGTGCCAAAATTTCTTATAAGACTTGTGAAATTCTTGACATGTAAGAATTTTTGGGATACCGGTAAAATGCAGGGGGTAGTAAAGCCAAATTTTCATATAAAACTTTCAAGATTCATGACATGAAAAAATTTTTGTGATACCCACCCCTTACTTCAAAAAAATCCAGGGGTGGGGGATTGTCAAATTTTCAAAGGAGACTTGAAAATTTTATTTAAAAGAAGAATATTTAACATTAAAATACAATATTTCAAGAAATACAGAAAATAATTGTAAAATTTATGTACAAATAAATATGAACACATGAAGTGTGAAAGAAATAAAAGAAACTAGTCAACAAAAAATTTCATTAAACGTTCTATTTCTTCAACAGATTTGTTTGCTTTAATGCATTCAATCAAGAAATCTTTCTTTTTAGAACTTTCTTGGAGATCATGCTTATACTTCATCTGTTCCATTAAGTTTTGATGCTCGAGTGTTTTTTCCTTATTTTTGGATTTTTCAATACTAAGAGTTAACTCAAACTTCTTCTCCTCCAAATCTTGGGCCCTACCATCCTTCTGTAAAGAGAGCTCAAACTTCTTCTCCTCCAAATCTTGGATCCGATCATCCTTCCTTAAGGAGAGCTCATACTTCCTCTCTTCCAAATCTTGTACTCTGTCATCCCTCCTTAAAGAGAGCTCGTATTTCTTATTTTCAAAGCTCAGAGTCTCTTTAGCAATTTCCACTTGTTCTAGAGTGAGAATAAAAATTAACATAAAGTAGAAGAAAAGCAGAGTAAAGTAATAAGAGGTATGATATCACTTACCAGCATCACATTTCTCTAAAAACTGTTCCATCGAAGAAAAAGGTGTTTGTGATGAAGTATCACTTTTTTGTCTTCTTTGGGAGAGGAAATTTAGACTAGTTGAAGCCCTTCTCTTTTTGTTCAACATAGCATTTTCCTCCTCATCATTGTCACTAGCTTCAGACTCAGTTGATTGAGGATCCTGGGTTTGTTCATCAGCCTTTTAAGAAATAAGAAAAAGATAAGTAAATAAAAAAATAGAATTGATAAGATAAAAGAAACAGACCTGAGTTAGATTTGGTTGGGTTAAATCACCTATAGGATCTACAGAAAAGCTATTTAGATATGTCTCATTCAAATGAGGGGAGGCTTGAGTGGAGGAAGAGGATGGGAAAAGATTTGCTTCGACATCATGTTTGGAGATAGGATCTTCTCCATCCAACATGTTTACAGGATTAACATCGGCTCGCTCTCCAAAAATTGCATCCATCTCTTTAAAGTAAGGACATAAAGAATCAAGTTTATTGTCTATGGATTTTATACCCTTAGTTATATCAATGTCAGTAACCCCGAAGCCAGTGGAAGATGAAAGAGCCTTTGCCTTCTTGTATTTTTCTCGATAATGCTTGAAGCGTTCAGACATCTGTTTAGGCAAAAGATCAATCCTTCCCTTGGTCTTATTGCGTAATTCATTTGCCATTAGAAGATAGCCATTAACTTTTGATGTGGGGGGCCGTCCTACTTTAGTGGCATACTCAGTACCAAAACAAGAATCATAGTTAGATTTGGTTTTCAGCCAGTTGATAAGAATGAGATGTTCATCTTTTTTAATTGAACAGTCTTTGATTTCTTGGCTGAGCGGGGGAAAGAGGAAGTAGTGGGAATTGAAGAACAACTGGGTGATGGCTGCCTTTGAGAAGATCTAGGATGACGAGGCATGTTATTATAAATGAAGATGAAAAGGAGCAGAAACAAGCAGATGAGATAGCGAGATGAAAAGGAGAAGAATCAAATAGATGAAATGGGGAGAAATTCTGAGCAGATAGAATGAACAGGATGGGATGAGAATGGAAGTGCGCAGCAAGGTAGAAGGCTGGGATATCCAGAAAGTTGTCCAAGATGTGGTTATGAAATATTGAGGATAAAAATGTCAGATAAGAGGTGAACATTGACACGTAAAGTGTCTAATAACCCAATTATTAGCAAAAATAATTGCGGAAGATAATTGGGGTATGCAGATTATTTTCCGCAATTAATTTAATTGCGGATCGGTCAACATTGATACCCCCTAATTTTTCATAACCACATCTTGGACAACTTTCTGCCATAACCACATGTTGCACAACTTTCTGCCATAACCACATCTTGGACTACTCTCTGGATATGCCTCATGGATGTGATGAGTTTGGGATCAGGAATTAGAAATGAAAATTGGGGTATAAGAGGTGGGATAATGCATTATCATGGATTCCTTATCCACTAGCCCCGGGGCTAGTGGATAAGAATCTTCCACAATTAATAATGTCTGATCCTGGGAAAAAAAATTCCTGATCCCTCATTGCGGATCCCTGAAAATTGATACCCCCTAATTTGAGTAGCTTCTCCAAGCCAATTTTTAAGTTAAAATATTTGCTTTAAGTTATAATTTGGTTCTATGTCATTGGAAACAGTCAAAACTAATTTTTCACCTCAAAAGGAAATAAAAAACTTCAGAAACTTGCTTTGTTTTGAGTAATCAAATTTATTTCTATATTACACCATCATTGATAGAACCCTCTCATGTACAGTTTTTTTCTAAAGTAAACAATTATTTTAAACATATTTATTTTTACTTTAATTTTATATTACACTATCATCTATGGAGCCCACTCATATACTGTTTTTTTGTTGGATTCTGGTTTTAAAAGAATGAGGAAACTAAAATTTATTTTAATTTTAAAACAGATAGATTTAATTATACACTCCTCTTTAACCTCTTTTTCTTCTGCAGGCATTCAGGAAATACTTTTTCAGTTCAGACTAAAGCATGGGCAAGGGGATCTGGTACTCCAGCTTCAACTAGTTCAGATTTCTCATAATCTTGAATGTAGGACCAATGAGTAAGGCCCAGTTTGAAAAGGCCTTCCTGAACTTCTTTTCATTGCCAATGTTGGATCTTTCTGCTCTAAAGATACATGAAGATGTTTCTCACTCAAGAAAGACATTTCCATATTCAATTTCTGCCTATGAGAAAAACAAATAACTATAGCATAACCATTTTTGAAGTAATAAATAAAAATCAACATACTTTCATAGCCAATCTTGGATCATTCTGCTTTAAAAATACATGCAGATGTTTCTCCCTCAAGAAAGACATTTCCATATTCAAAAAGCCTTTAAACTCATTAACAGTATTAAGAACTTTTTTTGGAAGGTAGTCAAATCACCAGCATTAGGGATCAAGTAAAATCATGATGATGAACCACTTTTAACCTCCTTCTGAACATAAAGACACATTCATAAATTCTCTTGATCATTGATAGTCTTGACTGCACAGCAGTTGAAGTTCTCAAGGTCAGTATTTGATGTTTGCCACTGAAAACTTAGTTTTCTTCAGTCTGGTGATACTTGGTCCATTTTTTGAGGACTTTAATTTGAAGTTACTTTTTCCTTAGCTATGTAGAACTTAAAGTCTACATAAATTTTTACAAAAATATGACTTGATTCATGATCACTTTCTGTTGCAGAATGACTATGTGAAAATTGATTGGGGTATGAAAAAGAGTCACTAGATTCATAGGCGTTGTCTTGAATGAAGGGTAAGTCTTGACTTGAGCCAGAGTTCAACAAATGAGGTGGGTAAGCCATAAAGCTAAGATAAACAACAGATAAGTAAAACAATCAAAGCAAAAAGAAAAAAAACAATAAGTCAAAATATTAATGAGAAAAAATAATAAAGAATAAAGACCTAACACCACACAATATTTGGGGGGACTTGCTAGAAAGTCCACAACTTGAAGTTAGATGGAACTCAGACTGAACTTTGATGGAACTCTAACTAAAATGTGCTTGAAAACTAACTTGGACTATTTTAAAAACCTAGCTGAATCTTTTGTGGTATCATAATGAAAGTGAAATAAACTTATCTTAAATTTTGAATGAAAAAAGTTTCAGTAATCATTCCAAACACTGTACACCTTAAGCACATAATTTTGACTCAGTATTTTAAATTATAGTTCAAGATGGATCTGAGAACTCATTTAAACCTTTCAATTTTTCAAGTGATATTTTTACTCTAATTTATTACTTATTAAAAATAGATTGAAACATATTAAAATCATATTTAAATATTTTATATTGTTTGAAAAAAATTACCAGAATTTTCAAAACTACACATTACAGAGAACTATTATAAATTGAGTTTTTTTGATTCACTTTTTGATATTTTTTAGTCATGTAACATTATTTTGAGTCACAAAACTTGCTGAGTGGTATTCAGTATGTAAATGTAAAATGATAATTCATATATATAATGAAAATAATTTTGAATATTCATCCAAAAAAATATGCATAAAAAATTTATATTGGAGATGCATATGAAAATTCATATTTCATATGCATATGGAAAATCATATTGCATATTCATATTAAATATCATATTGAATATGCATATGCAAAATTCATATTGAATATTAATATGAAATGAAATAATGAATATGCATACAAAAAATTAAGTTGTATATAAATATTAAAATTTATATTGAATAAAATATTAAAAGAAAATTCAGTATAAATTGATTTTATGTTATATTAGGGGGTATCAATGTTGACCGATCTGCAATTAAATTAATTGCGGATAAAAATCCTTATACCCCAATTATCTTCCGCAATTATTTTTGCTAATAATTGGGTTATTAGACACTTTACGTGTCAATGTTCACCTCTTATCCAACATTTTTCTACTCAATATTCATAACCACATCTTGGAAAACTTTCTGTCATAACCACATGTTGCACAACTTTCTGCCATAACCACATCTTGGACTACTCTCTGGATATGCCTCATGGATGTGATGAGTTTGGGATCAGGAATTAGAAATGAAAATTGAGGTATAAGAGGTGGGATAATGCATTATCATGGATTCCTTATCCACTAGCCCCGGGGCTAGTGGATAAGAATCTTCCACAATTAATAATGTCTGATCCTGGAAAAAAAAATTCCTGATCTCTAATTTCAGATCCCTGAACATTGATACCCCCTATTATGTAATTTTTTAAATTGTTTTTAATTTATTTTATTCTATTATATTTCAATATACTCATTTTATTTAATTCATTACCTTAAAGTAAATCAAATTAATTTGTATTGTATTGTATTGTATTTTATTATATTGAGTTGTATTTGGTTATGTATTGTATAATTTTATTTTATTTTATTAAAATTTTATTTTATTTTATTGCACTTTATTACATTCCTTTTCAAAATATATAATAATGATTTATTTTGTATTATCTCATTTTATACCATTTGTATTTATCTTTTTTTAATTCTAGCTATTACACTCATCTATCTGTCTTTTTTATATTCAATTACATTATAATAAGTCTTAATTTCATTTAATTAATTTTATTCCATTTGATGGATGCTGTTGTATAGCCACCTAGAAGAATTAAGTTGGTTTAAATTGGCTGGTGAACTCTGATGTATGGCCTTAGATCAGAGTTCACAGGCAAAAAATTGGGTTGGTACTCTGATGTATGGTGTGGCAGTCTAAAGTTTAGTATGGCACTAAATTTAATTAAAAGGAAGATTTAGAGAGTTTATTGTTGATATTGGAAAAGCCAATCTATTTTTTATAATGGTGAATATTTAAAGAAATGAGTATATAAAAGGGTAATTTTACAAGTCAAGATTAAATGAATAATTAATTGTCAGAAAATGCAAGTATAGGTCTAAATGTGCATGGAAGTTGAATTCAGGAGTCTCAAGAACCTTTGAGAATTTTTATGGAATTTTTACTATTTACCTACTATTTTTAAATGATTTTATAAAGAATTTTTGATTATTTTTGACTAACCATAATTTACTAAACTTTCATAATTTTTTACTAGGTGAATAAGGCTGCGCAGACTACAAAAATAAAAACGAATTATAAAGGAGAAGTAGTTCTATCATCTGTAATTTTTCTAGATTTTTTAGTGGCATTTTAAGGTTCTAATTGAGTCCGGTGGTCCGTACAAGCTCAGTACAAACTCTGCCAATCTCTGGGAAGCTCCAGTTGGGGAAAATGAAGCACGTGACATACTATGCATATAAAGCCTGAAGAATCAAAATTAGAAGGGGAGAAAACATTCTATCTAACAACTGGTATCTTAACTATATGCAACAGACATCAGACATCTCAATCATTAACAACAACTGGTATCTTAACAATCATCATAACATCATACAATGACATTCATTATTATTTTACATAAAAAATTATATAGTTGTAATACCCTTATAAATATAACAATTTTACACAACATTTTATAGCTTTCATTCATCATCACATATATTAACTTATAGGTTACCATTTCAAAGGTGTAATCACCAGAGATCAAAATTTAACAACTAAATCTTATAAAATAAAAGCTACATAAGAATATATTATTCAATAATTTAAATAAATTTTCTAAATACAGCTTCACTGTTGTTTTTCTTACCCTCATTACTAAAAAACACTGAATCAACATCTCAACACCATTAATAACCAATAGTTTATTTCTCATTTTATATCAAGTAGAGGATTTAGCTTAGTTAATTGTGAACTCTAATTTTACTTAAAGGGACAGGGTTTACTTAGGTTTATCCAACTCCCTTGGATTCTGCTTACAGAAAGGCAACTGTAAGAGTCTTTCTACATTGGTGGCACCCAATGTGGGTTTTAAATTCTATAGCTTTTAATCAATCATACTTTGTATTTGGAGTATCTTAGCCTGCAAGAGGCTTATTTAATAAACACTTATCTTATTATAACAGTTTAGTCTTATGTTTTTGGGATGTCTTCTGCTATTGGATCTGGTTTTTTGGCTGCTGATGTATCTGTTAGGGAATCAGTAAGGATTGTATCTTGGGATGGGCCCAAGTTTTCTGGTGATGATTTAGAAGGATTTTTATTTAGGTATGAAACTGATGCTGGATTGGATGGAGCTTTACCTTTGGATATGGTGAAGCACATAAGGTTTTTTATGGGAGACAGAGAGGTGGAAATGGAGTTTATCACTATGGATTGCTACAAAAATCAGAATTGGGAAAAGCAGAAGATGGAAATGGAAAAAAGGCAGCCAAAGGTTTATTCATTGGAGGATCTCAAGGGTATATCTAGGAAATGGGAATCAAAAGGTGGTGTAACATCTCTGGGTCAGTATCATCAGTTTATGGTTGAATTCCAGGTGGTTTTGGATTATTTGTTGGAGTATAAATATTTATTTCATGAAAATGAATCAAAGTATGTTCTATGGGATTCTATGTAGGAAAAGGTAAAGAAAGACATTTTGACAGTGCTTTTTAGTGCTAATTTTCTGAAGGATCTCCCATATAGAGAAACTAGGATTCCTGGTATGGAGGTGCTAAAGAACCTTATTTTGGAACATCTGGATACTCTTAATGCTGTTAATTTGGACTCTGGAGAAGACACTTTGGTGACTCAAGAGGTAGAAGAGGTAGCTTGTTTAGAAATTTTGGACTCAGTTATACCTGAAGAATATGGTCAACCTGATGATACTGTTGTGAAAGAATGTTTTGTTGTTGAAGAAGAGGTAGCTTATGTTGAAATGTTGGATTTGTTTATTACTGAAGATCTTGCTCTATCTAATCTAAGGATATTGTTTTAGAGAAAGAAGATTTTGGGGTAAAAGATGTTTCTTTTGGTAATGAAATTTATGTCACTAATGAAGAATGTTTGGATTTTATGGACAATTTTGGGACGGTTGATTTGGAGTTGGATTCAGAGGATTATTTCCCTCAGGTTTTTTATTTAGAAGCAGAGACTGTCTGCAATGAAAAGGTAGATATGGTTAATGGATCTGGAATAGTGAAAGCAGTAGGCAATGGAGCTAGGATTATTGAAGATTAGGATGTTATTATGGGGGGTGAAGATGGCAATGTGGGTCCCCAAGAGGAGCCCAAGGCCAAGGTGGTTAAAAATAAAGTTCAATATGAAAGGCCAGTAGTGGCTGGTCAAGAGGATGCAATGGATAATGTTTTTCCTGCATTAATGAAGAATGCAGAGGCTTTTATTGATGGGGTGAATATCTTGGAGTCACCTAAAATTTGGGAAAATGTGTGTTATTATTTTTATCCTTTGGTAGGACAAATTCTGGTGAATGGTTTTTGAAAGATAAGGAATTGGTGTAAATGCCTATAGGGAAAATTTATGGGTTTCTACCAGGGGATATCAAGAATATGGATTCTCTAAAATGAGGATAAACCACCTAAAACTGTCTGAAATTTTTTATTGTCTCTTTTATGATTTCTTTTGGATTATTTTTTCCTTCTATGTTTTTTTTATTTTTGTCTTCCTCCTGCAAGAGGATAAACTGCATTAAAAAAAAGTCGACATCAAAAAATAATTCTCAGAATAATCCAATAAAAATGAAGAACAAAAATTGTGTAAATATTCTCTTTTTGACCACCAGAATGAGGCTAAACTGCACCATCAAAATAAAAGTCAACTAAAAATCTCTGAATATTTAAAAATCAAGATAAAATATTTTTGATTATTCACAACACTCTTATTTTTTAAACTCTAGCAAGAGGCTAAACTGCACCATCAAAATCAAAATCAAGGTAAAAGTCTCTGCATACTTGAAAATCAAGATTTTTTTTTGAAGATTCTTAACACTCTCCTATTTTTTTCCTTCTCCTCCAGCAAGAGGTTAAACTGAAATTTTTTTTATATATTTCTAAAAATTCCCTATCTATTATCTTGGTTTTCATTCTGATGATTTTATATATATAGATGTTAAACAAAAAAAACTTATTGAAAATGTTTAGAATAACTTTTATCAAGATGAGGACTATCTCCTCCATGAGAATAAACTGGCTTATTTTAATGCTTCTTGTGTTGAAGATTCTGTTTCTGTTCTCCACCAAGAGAATAAACCGGATGAAATTATGTCTATTAACAAAGATAATGAAGACCTCTTCCATGAGGTTAAACTGGAAGGATTAATATGTGTCAATAGTGAAGATGAAGACCTCCACCATTAGGATAAACTGGAAAATAATGAAAATATGATAAAATATGTTCTTGGGGAGTTTGATGATGGTGTAGATAATTTTGGTAAAAAATTGGTTGGAGATGTTGTGTATATGGATAAGGATGGTGAAATTGTGTGGGATAGTAGAAATTTGGTGAATGTTGTATATGTTGGAGTATTAGCAAATCTGGTTAAAGAGAGGTTGGGTGTTTGTAAAAATTTGGTAAAAAAGAGGTTGGATGATGATGGAGATGTTGATTCTGAAAAGTGTAAAAAAAAGAAGAAAATTTGGTTGTTAAAAGGTTGGAAGGTTCAAAGGTGGAAAATTTAAAATTGTTAAGGATAAATAGGCAAAGTCTAGGATTAAAATTATTGGTTCATTCATGTGCAGGTGATCTAGAAGATAGGGAAGTGTTCATTGAAATTATATAAATGTATTTTCAAGATGATGTCTGGAGACAGACAGTTTCTATTATAAAATTGTAAAATATTTATTAATGTTAGAAAGGCTGGATAAAAGTGATAATGATAAATGGGTGGCTATCAAAAGGAAGTCACCAGAATTTTATCTCTCCAGAAGTGGATTAATGAGGAGGAGGTATCCAAATACTCAAGTAGTTATAACTTAAAAGAAAGGGCAAGAATTAGTTATGAAATCACTGCATGAAGATCTTGGGAATAGAGGAGTTGGTGAAACTTATAGATGAATTGTGGATAGATTTTGGTGGCCTGAAATGAAGCTAACTTTTAAAAAATGGGTTCATTCATGTGAAGAATGTCAAAGGAGAAGTTATTTAAGGTGGAAGGAACCTAGACATGCAAACGGTGAAAATACTCTTTTTGGTAGGGTTAGTTTGGATTCTGTTCATATAAAGGAAGGAAGATATAAATATTGGATTGTTTCCAGAGATTATTTATCTTGTTGGGTAGAGGAAGTGCCACTTATTCATTTGAATGCCAGGAATGTGGCAGATTTTTTGATGAAAAATTGGGTGTATAGGTATGGGTTCATGAAGTTGGTAACAGTTGATGGTGGCCCTGGATCTGGGACAGAGCTTAAAGAGGCTATATCAAAAGTGGGATCAAAGCTTATAGTAGCAACCCTATATTATCCTGAAGCAGAATGAATGGTAGAAAGAGGGCATCAATTTATAAAGGATGCTTTAGTTAAAATGTGTGGATCAAGTGCTGAAAAATAGAGGCACTATTTACCATTAGTTTTAATTGCTGACAGAATCACTTTCAAAAGGACAACTGGATATTCACCATATGAACTAGTTTTTGGACAGAAAGCAGTTTTACTAGTTGATATAGAGACAAAATCATATCTTGGAGTAGACTGAGACATGGTCAAAACTACTGAAGAATTACTATGTGCAAGAATGGTTCAGTTAGAAAAGAAAGAAGAAAATCTAGAAAAGGCATATTTGAAAATTATGAATATTTGAAATCATTCAGTTAGATATTGGGATAAGATGTTGGCTCATAGATTAAGGAAACCTTTAAAAACTGGAGATATGGTCTTGGTGTATAATAGGAGTTTGGAGAGTCAGTGGGGAAGAATGTTTTCAGATAGGTGGAATGGGCCATAAAGAGTTAGAGATCAAGTATCTGGTGGCTCATATGTATCAGAGGAGTTGGATGGAGTTATTTTGAAAAAGAGGGTAGCTTCTGACTACATCAAGCAATTCTATCCTAGAGGCACAAGGTGTGCCAAATTCTGACTCCAAAATGAGGATAAACTACCTACTATTTTTTTAAGAATATTTCCTCCAGAATGAGGATAAACTATTTACCATCATTAAGAAGAAACCAATTGTTAAAGTTCTATGTAAATTTTTTATGGAGAAGATTTGTGTAGGAATGTAATCATTTTTTGTAGAAGTTTTCACAGGGGAACCTTCTAGATTTAATATTGGTAAGTTTGGGGGTGATTGATGAGCTTGCTGCTCTATACACAATTACCCCACAATGTTTGTTACCATAGTTTCCCTGTTTCTAGTTCAATCCTGGATTTTTTTTTGTTATATAGGAAGCCCACTAAGAATATAAACTGGACCAACACAATGTCAATTGATTACACTTATTTGAAGCTGGATTCAAGAATTTTTTATGTTTTATTTTTGATTTATGAAATGTATGTTTAAATCTTATTTTCATTTTAAATTTATTAAAAATTAATTTGTTCAGAGATAATGATCACTGGTGGTCTTCAATAATATGTACAAGTTTGAGGGATACCACCCAGTGATCATTTCTATCTTTGTTTATTACATTTTTCAAATTTTTCAAAAACCATTTATGTTTATTTTAAATTTATTTCTTGTGTATCCCACATCAAGGTGCACTTAGGTGTGGGTATGATGTCAGGGGTATGGCTCATCAAATGGCTGTGCGGAATCTTTTATATAATTAATTTTGATTTTCAAAAATTTCAGAACATCTTTAAAAATAATTTTATTTAATTTTAATTTTTAAATTAATAATTATATATTTTCTATTTCAAATATTTTCTGCTTTACAATTTCATCTTAAAAAAATAAAATAAATAAATAAATAATAATAATAATAATAATAATAATAATAATAAAATAAAAAAATCATAAATAATAAATAAATAAAAATAGTAGTATGTTTTTAGAATTTATATATATATAGTTTTTTTTATTTTATTTAAAATTTCTAGCAGGAGCCTGAAGAATTAAAGAAGTTTTTATTTTGAAAGAGAAGACACAGTAAAGGGTTCAGAAGAGGCTCTATTGAATATATCAATATCTTCAATTTGATGACATTGTTTATGGTCAAGCCAAGTGGCCATTTTAAAGTGAAGTTTTAAGACTTTCTCTCTTGAAAATACTTCTGCACAATCTTTTGGCAGATAATCTTTGTAATGGGCCAAGTTAACTTTGAAAATAGAATACAGTTTTTGAGTGAAATCATTAAATTTCACCATAGCTGAAGTGGGTTCTGGATCAGGAATCTAATAAGTGGAGGGAAAATAATGGGATCCAGAAGAATCTAGACCAGGTCATCAATAAAAGTCAAGAGATAAAATCAAAAGAAGAATGAAAATGTTCATTTCTTAATAGAGTCAACTGTGTCAATCTCAAATTTCAAAGGCAGGCTTGGTAGAAATTTTTCTTCAAGAAGGGAAGAGTAGGGATTTTTAATGTTGTGATATTAAGGAGGTTTTAGGAAAGTTAGAATTTCTCTGGATAGAGCAGGAATTGGTGATCCATTAACTTCTGGAATATTTTTTTTCTTACAGCAAATTATTGGAGTACTGGGAGATATGGGTCTCTTTGATGAAGAAGAAGGACAATGAGGGCTGCTAAATTTAGTTTGGTGAGAAATATGCTCTGTTATAGGAGGTGGAGAGAAAGAAGAAGGAGAAAGATCCAGAACTGATTTAGGTGGATTCAACATTTATTTTTGAGCAGTAGGAGTTCTAGGGATGACAGAAGAGAGTCTAGATTGGAGAGAAGGAGCAGCATAAAGAGCAGATGGAGGTGGACCCAGAGACTCAGATTCAGAAGAAATATTTAAAAAAGCTGATGGTGTGAAAGGAGTAAGAATTTCAGAGTTCAATTATTTTGAAGTAGGAGTAGAAGGCTTACAATGAAAGGCAAAGCTGGTGGCAGGAATAGGGAGTGAGCCATATTTAAGGCCAGAGCATTTCTCTTCTTTTTAAAGCAGTTGAAACAGGCCCTGTTATAGGTGTATCATTTCTGGTTATAAGTGTAGTTGCACTCTTGATGGGTAAAGAAACAGTAATCACAGGCTTGTTTACTGGAAGAAGTGAAGTTGGAAGGAGTCATCTTGAAAGTTTGATAATTAGGATGGAAAGGATAAACTGGATAGGAAAATAGGAAATAAAGAAAAGGATGGTGGCAAAATGGGCCCAAGGATAGTAGTAGGCAGTTAGAATTGACAAATCTTTGGTCCACTATGTCCTAAAACTGGAAATTAACTATAGGGATTTGGTCCACCATGACCATAAACTCGAAACAAACAGCAAAAATGTCAATCATTGGTCCCCTATGACCTTAAACTAGAAAATTACTTTCACTTTGGTCCACAAAGACTATAAACTGGAATTCAATTGAAAGTTTGGTTTTAAAGGATATTAGGAGGAAATTTTAATCCAGTTGGATATTAAATTCATTCATTTTTGATTTATAACTGGTTCATCAGTACCCAAACTAGTACTCACTCATTTGGAAAACCCAGTCATTAATGAAAACAGTGAAACTAACTTTAGAGAATGAATATTTCATTAAATAGATTTATTTTAGGATTAAAAAAAGATGGAGATTTTGAAGGCTATTGATGGAGATTGAGAAAAGCCTGAAAAATAAACGTTCCAAGAAAGTCTGAAAAATTATGATTTATGATAAATTTAAGAGTGATTTTAAAGGGTTGGAAATTTATTTGAATGTTGTGATTCTGAATCATAGAAGAAGGATAGGATCTGGATTTAGTGGGTCTTTTTAGTAGAATTTTTTAGGTGAAGCTTGGAGGACCTTATGGGAAGAATGGAATCAAAAGTATTCAGCTCATTAGGGAGGCCTGCTCTCTCATGCTGTGAAAAAAGGTGGAGACTGGTAGTGTAAGCCGGTCATCTAGAAGAAGAAAGAAATATAAGGGAACTAGGATAAGGTGAGGAGATAGAAATTAATAATAAGTAAGATTTAAAATTTTAATTAAAAGAAGAGAGAGAAATAAAGAGTTGCAACGACAATTTCCTGAGTAGAGACACAATGGGAGGTTCAATTTAAATATAATAATAATTATTTTAATAAATTATAACTCAATGCGCGGTTCACAATTATTATTATTAATAGACTTAGACAACCTTTTATTATTTATATAATATTTAGACTAGAAATTTTATACTAATAAAAATAGAAATAAATGTATTAGGGGGTGTCAGTTCTGGCAAATCCGCACTTACAAATCCGCACTTAAATTTGACCAAATCCGCACTTAAATAAGTGCGGATTTCCAAAACACACTAGCCCCAATACTGGTGGATTTCAAAATGAAATAAGTCACTTATTTCACTCAAATCCGCACTTTCTCAACGAAAAGTGCTGATTTCACCATCAAGTCCCATTTCACTGATTTGTCAGCATCATCCCATTCATACGCAGCACTCCGCAGAATAACACTTCATAACTCAAAACATCGTACATCACTTACATCTTCATATCATATCATATAAGAGTCATGCCTTCCTCACTTTCAAATCGTGATAAATTACATAAAGCAATGACTTTCATGGCGCTTGAACTGCTCTTGGACTCTGATTCCGATTCTGATCTAGAAGAAGATTTTGTCGTTTTATCAAAAATGGCCAGGAAACGTTACCTTCTTCCCAGAAAGCCTCAAGTACTTCATACCCCCAAGTACACCATCCAAACACTTCTTAACCTATCTACACCCAGTTTTAGACAGCTGTTCAGGACTTCTCAGGAATGTTTCCTTAAATTGCTTGAGCTTATTCAGGATCATCCCATATTTCACAATAATTCTCAAAAAGAACAACGACATCCTTCAATTCAATTGGCCATCACACTATGTTGTTTGGGTTCAAATGGTAATGGAGCCGCTTTGAAACGTTTAGAAAATGTCTTTGATTTAGGGTATGGTTCAGTTAACACTTATACCAAACGATGTATCACTGCCATCAACTCCTTGGAATCTCAACTTCTCACCTGGCCAACAAAAGAAGAGCGACTTGAATCATCTCAGGTTATGCAAGCAGAGGGCTTTCCAGGATGTATTGGTTTTGTTGATGGTACTACTATTCCTTTGAGCCAGAAACCTGCTCAAGGTGGAAACAATTACTTTGACCGTAAAAAGAGGTAGATTATTTTTAACTCCTTTCATCCTCCTTGAAACTAACACAAACAAATATATCTTCTTTATAGATATTCAATTAACGTTCAGCTTATATGTGACGTAAACAAAAAATTTATATCATTCTTCGCTGGCTATCCTGGCTCATGTCATGACTCCTACGTCTTCCAAAGAATGCATATTTCAAATGAACCTGAAAAATTCTTTGATGAAAATCAGTATCTTCTTGCAGATTCTGCTTATGTGAATGGAAAGTATGTACTTCCTGCTTTTCGGGGAGCAGCTTCAGAAGACAGTCAAAATGCCAAATTCAACAATCATTTGGCAAAGTCAAGAGTCCGTATTGAACATTCTATTGGAATCTTGAAAGGCCGTTTTTCTAGTTTAAGGGAATTAAGAAGTCCTCTTAGAAATAAATCTGAAATGGAGGCGGTGATCAACTGGATTCTGTGTTGCACTATACTTCATAACCTACTTGCTGACCTCAAAGATCAATGGTTAGAGCTGTATGAAGATGAACAAGTTGATTCACCTCCGACTATATCCAACACTTCTATTTCTCAATCAACTAGTATAAGGGCGAAAATCCTTCCAATAACACTCCAACATTTTTCAACGCGATTTTAATTTTTTTCTCTTTCTCTTCAAATTATCAATTTGCATGTATTATTCACTGAGAATGGTAAATTTTTTTGCATATTTTTTTGGTTTTTGAATTTGCTGTTAAAGTCTTATTTTTTTTTCTCTCTGTGTTTTCTTTCATCAACTCAACATGAAATCGCATATTTTCAGCAAACGCATATTTTTTCAGTCACTCAAAGGTTGGGAAAGAGTTGGAAGGGAAGATTAAGGGTTCCGAGGCATTTTAAATGAAGAAAAGGGTCTGGGAGAGGTTGAGAGGGGTGAAATGGGGATCAAAAGAGGATGGCATACAATGGGGCTGGGAGGATAGCGAAAGGCATGGGGAGGGAAGACAAGCATGTGTTGATAGAATTGAAAGGGATGGAGATTGGTGCAAACAGAGTGTGAAAATAGGAGGATGAACTCTGTTCTTCGGGCGAAGAACAGAGTTCACTTCCATAAAATATTAGCTGAAACATAGTTTTCAATTCTGTAAAAACAGTTGTAAGTAATAGAAAAAGTCACTGATTTTTTTTATATGTAATCCTTGCTTTACGAGGAGACTTTTGTGACGAAGCAGATTTTTGAGTTACCTATAAAAGAGGATGGCATACAATGGGGCTGGGAGGATAGCGAAAGGCATGGGGAGGGAAGACAAGCATGTGTTGATAGAATTGAAAGGGATGGAGATTGGTGCAAACAGAATGTGAAAATAGGAGGATGAACTCTGTTCTTCGGGCGAAGAACAGAGTTCACTTCCATAAAATATTAGCTGAAACATAGTTTTCAATTCTGTAAAAACAGTTGTAAGTAATAGAAAAAGTCACTGATTTTTTTTATATGTAATCCTTGCTTTACGAGGAGACTTTTGTGACGAAGCAGATTTTTGAGTTACCCTTTGAGATTTGGAATGTCTGGGAGGCATTATGAAACTGGAACATAACAAGAAAAAAGATTAAAAAGTAGAAGAAATAAGTAAAAAAGAATGTAAACATGCCTGGTCAAAATATTGAAAATGTTGGAGATTGGTGCAAACAGAATGTGAAAATAGGAGGATGAACTCTGTTCTTCGGGCAAAGAACAGAGTTCACTTCCATAAAATATTAGCTGAAACATAGTTTTCAATTCTGTAAAAACAGTTGTAAGTAATAGAAAAAGTCACTGATTTTTTTTCTATGTAATCCTTGCTTTACGAGGAAACTTTTGTGACTAAGCAGATTTTTGAGTTACCTTTTGAGATTTGGAATGTCTGGGAGGCATTATGAAACTGGCACATAACAAGAAAAAAGATTAAAAAGTAGAAGAAATAAGTAAAAAAGAATGTAAACATGCCTGGTCAAAATATTGAAAATGTCAGGAAGGGGTGTGTGCCGAGGATTGATGGGTAGGTAGCAAGGAAGGTCAGTGTGTCACATGTGACAGGGATGGGGTAAGAAAGGAAGGGATGTTTTGTGGCCAAAATGTGGTTGTGAAAAAAAACGGGAAAAAAGTGCTGATTTGAGGTCATAACTGACACCCTTTTTTGAAATAAGTGACTTTTTTGCAAAATTTAAGTGCTGATTTGTAAGTGCTGATTTGGTTTGAAATCCGCACTTAATTTAAGTGCGGATTTGCCAGAACTGACACCCCCTATTATATTAAAAGATATGTTAAAATTGAGTGTATAATAAGTGATGCAGCTACAGGGGATTATCCAAAGCCTTTTATACGCAAAGGATCCTCTGAAGCGCCACAAATAAGTAATTAAAAAGTAGTAATAAAGTAAAACAAGAAAATAAAGGAATATAACTAAAACATAGAGATTAAGAGAAACACATGAAACAATAAACTAAACCCATGAGTAAGTAACCAATTTTCCCACCATAAGTTCCCGAAAAAATTAATTAAAATAATTAGTAACTAATTAAGTGTGAAACATAAGAACAGTGAGTAAAATAACCCAAAACAGATATTACAGTGAGATGTAAAGGGTTTAATTAAGACAAATAGAATTATTTTCACACAAAAAATCCATGTAGTCAATTTAATCCAGTATCAAGCAAATTTAATTAATTGTTTTAACTATGTAATTAATTCAGTAACTAGTTTAAATGAAACAAATATTTAATTTAATGATATTTCTAATTTAAAGTGAGAATTTTAATACCATTTTATTAAATAAGTGTTTAAATTTATTTAATAATTTTACTGAAACAATTAAGGGTCAAAAAAGCGCCCAATATTATTGTTTAATAAGATATGTATGGCTTTATTTAATATATAATTTTAATTAATTAATTAATTTAATTACATTATAAGTTAATTTTACACTCATAATTTATAATATATGTTTATAGTTAATTAATTATTAATTTATATTTATTAAATACATAAAAATGCGCCATAATTTATAGAATATATATCATGCTTAATTTAAATGTATAAATAATTTATATAATAATAAAATTAATATAATACTTATTATATATTTATTAAAATAATTTTATCATTTCATTATGCAATATAATATTAATTTATATACATAATAAGCATATTTATATGCCCTCTATTAGTTCCAGTAAATTGACATAAAATTTACTGGGCTCCTGGTATAGCCTGGCTGACAGGTAGAGAAGAGACTGAAGGGATTCAAACCTTGCTCTCAGTAGTGGAATCATCACAAGGCAAATATGGTTTATTAAAAGTTTATTTCAAAAATGATGATTTAAAAGACAATTTAAAAAATTAAATCAACCAGACAATAGCATATGTTGGCACCAAAAAGAACTAAAGTATTAGATTTTAAATGAAGAGAAGACAATTAAAATAAATAATTTCTTTGGAATCTTTCAACATCATTATTAAAACTTTGCATCAAAATTTTTATCTTCATTAAATCTTCAGTATTATTAGCAGGAGTTTCTTGAAAATACATTAAAAATTTATGCTTCATATCATCACGAAAATCAAGAAAGAGATATTCATGAAATTTGGGATAGTGGTTAATATAATCATTCTGCACCTGTCCAAAATCATCTGTATTAGTGATTTCAATAGCTTAGGAGTTGGAAGAGATAGTAGTTGATTTTTGAATTAGTAGGAGGAATATTAAATTAAAGTAAAAATACTAACTTTTTGAGCCAGGAAATAATGATTCAATAGCTTTCATTTATCATCACATATATTAAATTATAGGCTACCATTTCAAAGGTCTCATCACCAGGGATCAGAATTTGACAACTAAATCTTATAAAATAAAAGCTGCATAAAAATATATTATTCAATCATTTAAATAACTTTTCTAAATACAGCTTCACTGTTGTTTTTCTTACCCTCATTACTAAAAAACACTGATTCAACATCTCAACACTGTTAATAACCAGTATTTTATTTGGAATTTTAAATCAAGTAGAGGATTTAGCTTATTTAATTGTGAACTCTAATTTTACTTAAAAGGACAGGGTTTTCTTAGGTTTATCCAGCTCCCTTGGATTCTGCTCACAGCAAAGCAACTGTAAGAGTCTTTCAAAAATTGCCATAGATAAGAGTACACATGTATAAAAATGGCTGGTGAACTCTGACCTAAAGCTGTAGATCAGAGGTCACATACATGAAATTGGGTTGTGAACTCTGATCTATGAGTTTACACCAGAGCTCACCAGCTCATTTTGAGAATTCAAAGACTGTTATATGCACATGTAATATCACCTTTTGAAATAAAATAAGATAATAAAATTTAAATTAAGATGCAGGGGAAGAGAATATACTAAAATAAAATAAAACGAAAATAAAATAAAATAAATAAAATAGAATAATAGTAAGGGAAATAGAATGAAATATAATATAATATAATATAATACAGTAATATATAGTATGATAGAAAATAATAAAGTAAAATAAGATTAAATAAAATAAAATGAATTAAAGTAAGTATTTTTTTAAAAGGCATCATAAAAATTAAAGAAAATTTTTAACTCATCAAGAAACATTATCCAAAAAAATTAACTTTTTTCATGAGCTAGGTTTTTCAATTTAGTTGAAAGAATATTGATATAAAAATGCATGAAATATAAACTACGGTAAGACCTTGAAGCCTGATAAGCTGTTGATAAATATATAAAGAGGTAAATAAAATACTTTGTCATGAATAGGGCTCTTATAGCTCTCACTTAAAAAATAATTGAATAGAAATGAGTTTAATAAGTCTTTTTATTCACAGATACCTATTTACTTAAATTTAAAGCTTATCATTTACATAATATACCATTTTATTCACTGTTAAAACTTTTTTTAAAAATTCAAAGAAATTAAATATGTTTATTGTTTAAGTTAATTTGAAGAATTTGTGGGATGAGATTTGAATTGGGAGTTCAATCAAAGATCCATCAAGACTGAGATTAACCTTGTGACAAGATATTAAAAAATTTATAAAGATATGATTCTATTAATTTTTTTTTAAAATTAATTTTACTTGGGAAATATAAGGATGAACATTAAAACAATATATTTAAAAAACTTATTTGAATTTATTGAAAATAAATTAAATTTATTTCTTGTAGATGATTATTTAAAAATTAAAATTTGAAGCTCAAATTTAAAACGTGTAAAAAGGTCTTGTATTCAATTTCAAGTGGAATTGTAAGGAGATTAGGAACAACATCTGTAACTGACAATCAGCACACTATAGGAGACTAAAATTCAATACCTTTATCCCAAAACACATGTTTAAATATGTGGAATATTATTTAAATATAGATTTTTTTTAATGTAAATGCCTTCTTCTAATTGTTACTAAATTTCTTTGAGATTTTTGAGTTTTATTGTAGGGGTTTTTTCTCAAAATATTTTATGGATAATAAAATTTGACTGATTTTTCAAAGATATGTATAATTATTATTGTCATAAAATGAAATTATTGGAAAGAAGGAATGTATTACTATGTATTTATTAATTTCAATATTTAATTACTTTTGATTTTTCAATTTTATTATTGATATAAGTAGTAAAAACTTATGTATCTTGAATTACTGAAGATCTATACAAATTGTTAAACTAGAATTTAATTTCAGTTAAATTTAAAATAGAGGTCTGCAAATTAGTATAACAGAGTGAAGAGTTTAAGACCATAACATAGTATTCATATTACTGAAATAAAGCTGCTTCTGTTGTAATAAATAAAAGATGGAGGTGAGTTCTGATGTTTGGTGATACAATAGCATCCACCCTCTTATTTTTAAATACTCTTATATCAATTTTTCTGAATGACTTTTTCTAATTTTCCCACTCTTACTAGCACCATTATATGTGATCATATTTTCTCAACAAATGTTTTTCTACCTTCCTTTCACCTTTCTCTGTTCTCACCTTTCTTTTTCTTTCACTCCCTATCCCACAAATCTCAACCTGTTTCTTGTCCCATAAAACTGCTCCCCACTCCTTCCAATACACTTCAATTAACAATAAAACCCCTTCTGATCCCTTTTTCTCTCCTCTATTATATTGACAGCCACTTAAACCCATTTTACTTCCCTCTCTACCCCGTTTTTCAACCCATATCTTCACTTTTTAACATCAACCTTTGCCTTTTTCTACACTTAACCTCTCATCAATCCCTTTTCATTCCCTGCTCAAAAAATATCCTCTTGGTTTCTATGAGCTATAACAGGCATAAAGGTCTGGGGAAGTAATAAATAGGGATGGTAAGAAGTAGAAAGGGGTAGAAACGCTTTTAAAGGGTCCAAGAGCATTTGATAGAAGAAGAAAGGGTTTAAAATCATTGAAATAATTGTGTTGAGAGAAAAGAAAAGAAATTTTTAAAAAGGGAATAATATTGATGATAATTTTTTATGTAAGACAGAAGGTAGGAATGGAGAGGTAAGTAATTGTGTTTGACAAAATAAAATAATAATAAACATGAGAAATATATTATATAGAATGGAAACAGAAATGAAATCAACTCAAAAATACAAATAGAAATCAAACAAACCATTTTTATACTATTCATTCTAATAGTATAAAAATTTCATTTTATATCTTTCTTTTTTCATATTTTGAAGATAAAGGGTTAATATATTGTAAAAAATACTATTAAATGCATATATTTTTTATTTATCAAATAGAAAACATAATAGATATCTATATTAGAGCTTAATTTTATCACCAAAGTATTATTCCCTTCATTTTTTATAAGTGTCATTGCGCAATATGGGGGGCAGACTTGTTAGCAAGTCCACAACCTTGGACTCAAATTCACCATAAATTGAACAAAAATTAAGCTATTTAAAAAGAAAACATACAATTAGGGATGAAAAACACTCAACAGAAAAGTTTTAAGTGGGTGTTCAAGTAGAGTTCAGTACAGGTTTAGTATGAGTTCAGTCTGAGTTCAGGTTGGGGACTTGCTAGCAAGTCCACCCCCTATATTGCTTAGTGTGTTTTACATTTTTCAGATATTATAAATATTAATAATGGTTAATAAAATCTTTTTAAATAATTAGAATCAAATTTTTCTTTTGAATTCTTACTGGGAAATTTAATGGAAGATATTTATTCCTAAAATATTTTTCTTGAATGATTTACTATAGTGCCTTATAATTTCACCATATATTAACAATATAGAAAAGTTATTTGAGAATTTAAGATCAATTTTCTTTCAATTCAAATTGGGGTTTGTCTGCTTTTATATTCAACAAAGTATAAAATTATATTAAACATTTTGTAGCCTTCCAGACTGTCTTTTCTGTGGGGAGGGCTGATTTCAACATACCATTTCAAAATTTTGTTTTTATTGCTTCAAAATTTTTTTGTAAAATGTTCACATGTCCTTAATAAAAAATCAAGCTAGCTTCCTCAGAGGTTCAATGTATTTTCACACTTTATTCCTTATTGTTTCATCACTACCTCAACGTGTGCTCAGTTAGATATGAATTTAGGTTCAAGGTTTCAGACTTTCTAGCAAGTTTCCCCCATATTGTGTGGTGAAAAAAATAAGAAAAGAGTCTGAAAAAAATAAAAATGAAGAAAATAAAAAACAAGTAAATGAAAATAAAAAAGGAAATGAAAAAATGAGTAAAAAAAAATAAAAATCTCACCTAAAAATCAAGGAAGAGTCAAGAGTGGATTGGTTGAGCAGAAAAAGTGGAATGGAAGCCAAAGATTTAATGGGGGGATTGTAGGCAATAATCAATAGCCTAGAAAGCTCAGGGGTCAGATCATGGAATGTCAAATAACCTGAAATTAGTGAAGATCTTTCAGGATTAACCAAAAGGCTTCTGGGTAGAAATCCTTGAAAAATTAATGAAGCTGAACCAAGTGGTTTTAATGTAGATGTAATAAAAAAACTCATTAAATATCAACATTCAACTTTTATGTTAATGCACTAGTAGCCCATACATATCGTATATTTGTGGAGAAGTTATATATATATTATTTTATTTTATTTTCAAAAAAATAAATAAAAAAAGGTAATAAATAAATATTAGAGGAGTTTTTCTTCAATATGGTTAAATAAAATGGACATACCCATACCCATACATTAGTGGGTATCAAAGTTAGAAATATTCCAGTTTAAGATACCTCTTTTATTTAACCATATCAACCATGATTATTCTTTAGAAAATGCTATATTGTGCTCCAAAAACAACCATTTTACTGGGAATTAGTAGGAGGTATCAGATTTAGAAATTTGTAATTTTTATATGGAATTTCATAATACTAAAAGAAAGCCACAAACCTGACATTAATTCTCATTAAAAATGTGTTTTTGGGGCACAATATGGAATATTTTAGAAAATAATCATGGTTTATTTAGTGGAAAAAAGAGGTATTTTGAAATGGAAGATTTCTAATTTTGATACTCCCTAATGTAAAGTCTGTGGCTTTTTTTGTTTTGTGAAATACCTTTTAAATAATTAAAAATCTCTAAATTTTATAGACCCTATTAAACTCATTTCTAATCATTTTAAAAAACAAAGTAAAAGTAAAAATAATAAAAATATATAAGTAAAAAAATAGCCATTTTCCTCTTTGTTCAAGTTATTAATAAGAAAAGTTTTTTTAAGAGCAAACAGAAATAAAATAAAATAAAAATAAATGTGAGGATGAGTTCAAGTACAGAGAAATGAATATCTGGAACAGTAAGTTTTCTAGAAGATTTTAATGGTCCTATATGAATACTGTAGTACAGATCCAATAAGTATTAAAATATAACTCAATATAAGGGTCTCAGTAATTCATATCTCACTAATTATATATGGGTTACAATCTTATAGTTGGTAAAAAAATAGATGTAATAAATCAGATAATATTCAGAGACTTTATAAGTACTATTGATAAGTATTGTAATTGTATTGATTATATATTTTGATTGTAATTATAAAGAATGTAGAAAACAAGACTGAAAACCCCCTCCTTTTATACCCAATAATTCTCCAATGAGCCTCCTTAATTTACCAGTCCTATACAAAGCTAATGAAAAATCATTCTAGCTAATACACCTGCCCAACAACATAAAGAATTACTAATAACATAATAAGAATGATACACCACGCAATATAGGGGGAGGACTTGCTAGCAAGTCCGCAACTTGAAGTCAGATGGAAATCAGATGGAACTCAGACTGAAGTAATACTGAACTTTCACTTGAAGTATCACACAAATAACAATGGATCTATATTGAAAACATAGTGAAAGTGTGAGGATAACTGAATGGAAGCCAGAAAAAATCATTCCATGAGTCTACTCAATGCAAAGTATTTTTTGAAACAGCTTATTAAAATAATACTTTATTAAATTAATTTGATCAATAAAAATTGATTGACAATATTGCAATTCTTAAATACAATAATTTTATTAAAAAATTTCAGATTACATATAAAAAAAATCAGTGACTTTTTCTATTACTTACAACTGTTTTTACAGAATTGAAAACTATGTTTCAGCTAATATTTTATGGAAGTGAACTCTGTTCTTCGCCCGAAGAACAGAGTTCATCCTCCTATTTTCACACTCTGTTTGCACCAATCTCCATCCCTTTCAATTCTATCAACACATGCTTGTCTTCCCTTCCCATGCCTTTCGCTATCCTCCCAGCCCCATTGTATGCCATCCTCTTTTGATCCCCATTTCACCCCTCTCAACCTCTCCCAGACCCTTTTCTTCATTTAAAATGCCTCGGAACCCTTAATCTTCCCTTCCAACTCTTTCCCAACCTTTTCGCTACCCCATACACCCTTCCTCACCCCTCTCTCCAGCCTTTCCAGCCCTTGTAGCCCCATTTGTGTTCACATGAGCTTCAAGGTGTGTTCAAAGTAAATTCAATACTTCTTCATGATGGTTTCATCACTTCCTCAATGTGTGCTCAAAAAGATATGAATTAGGGTTCAAGGTTGCGGACTTGCTAGCAAGTCCGCCCCCCATATTGCGTGGTGATATCGCCTGAAAAAATCCTGGAGTAATAGGGATAATCCATTAAAATAAAAGAATAAGCAAAAAAGAGAGTATATGTGTGTAATATCTTAAAAAAAAGACTAAAATTAGAGTGAATAGAACTAAATATCACAAAATATTAAGGGGGATCAACAGTAGAAATGATGGGGTTAATTATGACAATATACTACATGAAATCCCCATCCAAAAATAACCAATATTGACCGAAAAACCACTGAGAAACCCAATAAAGGATGTGAGATCTGGGGTAACTACAGGCAGTCCTTGGAAGGCGCTTGCTTGGATAAATCTTTGACTAATTTAGAAAATTTAAGTGTGGCATTGAATTAAAGGCACAAAGCTTGAGGTTATTAATGAAATTAGTGCATATAATAAGGTCAATGCACTTATAATTAAAATAGGATACTATATAAGCACTTGTTGCCTACTTTGGTGTGTTTCCCCACAGTGGGCATAGAATGTGGGGTAATTATAGTGTTAAAAAGCTAACTGTTCTAAAAATGAAGCTATTCACACAGAAAAAATGCAGACAGTATGTCGCCAGTACAAAGAAGCTGTTTCTGGCTTAAAAAACACCAAATTTGAAATATGTTACTTTTATGCATTTAAGTAGCCAAACCAATAGTCCTTATTAAAGAAAACTTATCTGTCAGGACACATTTTTAATATTATTAATTTTATAGGGCATATATTCAACTTTTAAGTGATTTAAAGTGCATTTCTTGTTTTTCACATAAAACAATGAAAACAACAGCTTTAAGTCTACTTAAAAACTATGTAGCCTTGTTTTTAAGGTTCTTAAAATTACTCTAGAGTATTCCAACTTAATATTAAGTACATAAGACTTATAAAAGGTGGATAAATGCATGTATATAAGGTGTTATAATGGCATATATTGTATTTTATCATAAATTTCACTTAAGTATACAACTTGTGCACCTTTATTTATTGTTCCCATGAATAGTTCATGTGTTTAACATCATTTATAAGAATTTTTTACTCAGTCCTGGGAATATTTAGGCTGAAACATTCCCAACCAAAAAAACAAATAAAAAATGATAAGTTATACATTTTTTTATTTTATTTTTCAGGTACTTAGAAAATTCTGTAGCATTAAAGATTAATTCTTTAAAGAAATAAAACATAATAAAATATTATGAATACTAGTTTTTAAAAACTTAGCTGGTTGAACAGAATTTTGTTTGTGTTTAAATTTTTTAAGAAGGGAGGATAGGTTTGAAATTTCTTTTTCAGTTATTCATTTATCAAATTTATTTGATTTTACCTTATATCTTAATAAACAATTAGTTCCTTTCTCTTTAGTAAGGAATCTTTTCTTGAGTATTTTTTCAATCTCTTATTTTTACACAAGCTCTTCAGGTTTCTTTTTAGGCCTTCCTAATCTTTTTGGAAATAAGTCAGGATAATTTTTATGGTAAGGATTTAATGATGAGATAGGGAAAACTGGATGTTTCCTATCATATGGGGCATATAATATGACTTCCACAGCATTATTACCAACCATTTTGTTGACTACAATAGTTCCTGCAAAAAGAATCCTTCAATTTAACATCACCTTGTAAGTTAAAATGTAGTGTTGAAATTAGGACTTTATCTCCTTTTTTGAATTCAAATTCTTTATGAGATTTGTCCCAACTATTCTTTTCATATTCAAATGCTTTTTTGATGCATTCCTCTGCATGATTTCTACACATTTGTTTCATATTAATAAAAGATTTAGTTCCAGGGTGTATATCTAACCTTGGTAATTTATTTAAATGATTTACTGGGGTATTTGGTTCATATCCCAGTCAGAGCTCAAATGGTTTTTTCTCTGTTACAGAATGAGTTGTGCTATTATAAGCAAATTCAAGGCCAGGAATTAATGTTACCCAGTCATGTGTAAATTTCTCATTGTCTTTGTATTCTAATGCAAAGGCAAAATATCTTCTGATCATATCTTCTAGAGCCTATATCATTCTCTCAGCCAGCCCATCAGTTTGTTGATGGTGTGCTGTAGAAAGTTTAAATTGAAAACCAGATACTTCTATCAAAGATGTCCAGAACTCTGAAGTAAGTTTAGGGTCTCTATCAGAGATTAAGGCTTTGGGGAACCCAGAAATATTTATCATTCAAGTCCACAATATTAATGCCAAGTTTTTTGAAGATACTTCTTTATGGGTAGGAATAAAAATACACATTTTTTTTAGTCTATCCAGAATTACCCAGCAAGAATTGAAGCTTTCTTACCATGCTAATGGCTAGCCAGTTAAAAAGTCTATGTTTAAAATTTCCCATGGAGCCTTTAGCTTCTCTATTTGTTGCAACAACCCAGCTCTCTTCCAAGTTGATCTTTTAGATTTTTGGCAAGAGTCACATGTGTCAATGTATATTTGTACATCTTCTTTCATGTTTATCCACCAGGCTGTATATTTTACTCTAGTTAATGATTTTTTAGAATCAAAATAACCAGTAATATGTCAACATGGCAAGTACTGAACATCAACTCTTTTATAGAAGGTTGTATAAATACTAAATTACTTAGCTTTTTCCTGTAATATATGTATCCATCTTCAATTGACAGTTTATTTTTTTCAATGCATCTTTATAATCTGGCAGTAAAGTTTTAATTAATGCACTCATAGAGGCATTTTTTGGATAATTTAAGATGCTAGAAAATTTAGAAAAATCTTTATCAGATGAATAATTTTTTAATATTTTTTGCGTAAATTCTTCCTCTAAATCCACTATATAAATCCCAAATATATGTATTATCTTGTTTTCAGACACATAAGCTGGGTTGTCAGTATCATTTGGAAAAAGACTTCTGGATAATAAATACACATTAGAATGCAATTTTCCTGCTCAGTGAGTGATTTTAATTCTGCCCCTATACTCTTGTACAGCTAGTTTCCATCTAAACATGTTCCTGTTAGGTGTTTTCATGTTTAGTAATTATTCTTCTGCACTGAAATCTGTTATTAATTCAAACCTCTCGTCTTCCAGTTAGTAATGAAGTTTCTCTAGGGCCCGCACAATGGCTAAACATTCTATTTTGGTATCACCATACCTTAATTATGTATTTCTTAAGGTTCTTAATATATAACAGATATCCACTTCAGATAATTTACAAATTAATATCTGTTTTTGCTGAAAAGCAGAACCTAACCCTGTAAAGCTTGCATCAGTATACAAGATGAAAGGGAGGTTAAAATCTGGGAGTCAAAATATTGGAGCTGACATTAAAAATTCCTTTAATATATCGAAGGCATTTTTTCTTTCATTATTCAAAATGAAAGCCTCATTTTTCCTGATTAATGTTGTTGAAGGGGCTAAAATAGATTGGTAGTTTTTTATATACTGCATATAAAATCCACACATACCTATAAACCTTTGAACATCTTTCACATTTTTAGGTATAATAATATTTTTTATTGCTTCCACTTTATTCTGGTCAACACAAATTTGTAATCCAAATACAACATGTTCAAGTATTTCAAGGATTTAAACCCAAAATTACATTTATTTAATGCAATTGTCGTATTTATTTCATCCATCTTTTAAAATACTCTTCTAAGGTAATTTAAATTCTCATAATATGTTTTTTAAAACACTGTGATGTCATCAACATAAAATAAAAGCCATCCTTCAACCATTTCCTGATGAAAAACAATATCCATCAACTTTTGGAAGACTGAAGGGGCATTCTTTGGGCCAAAATGTTTTCTCACATATTTATACATCCCCATGTATGTGGTTATGAGTAATAAATTCTGAGAATTCTTTTTCCCAGGAATCTGGTGGTAACCTTCTTTTACATCCAGACAGGAAATATATTTTGCACCTTGTAAGGTAACATGGATAGAAGCTATCCTTGATAGAGGGTAAATATCATCTACAGTGAATGTATTCAGAGCTCTGTAATCACCACATAATATTTCTTTATCTTTTTCATAAGAGATTAAAACTGGTGAAATAACACAATACTTACGTGTTGTTTCTACTTTTTCAACACTACCCACTTCTAACAACATTTTAATGTTGTCTTCAATGTCTTTCCTTTTTGCAGGAGAAGCTGGGTAAGATTTCTTTTTCAAGCTTCCAGGAATATTATCCAAATAACAAATTAAAGAGATTTTCATCTCATGGTCTTTGACAAATACTAATTCATTTGAAACATGAGCAAATGCCTTAGGATAAGATTTTATCAATCTCAAAATATTGTTTTCTTCAATTTATGAGAGTTGAGTACTAAAGGAGGCTTTTTGGACTTCATTATCCAATTCAACCACTTCAGAAGTGGCTCTTTCACCTTGTAGTTGTACATCTTTGGGAGAAAAGGAATAAAGTGAATTTTCTGAGCAAATCTTGAATTTTCTTTTTCCATTAATGCCTATAGTGAAGCAACTATTTGCAGGATCTAGTTTAATGCCAAATTTTGTCAATAAGTCATTTCTAATAATAGAAAAATCACTACAATTATTATTATCAATTACTATGAATTCACATACTGCTCTTACATATCCATTACTGTATTTAAAGAATACAGCAGTTTTGTATTTGACAAATGGAAATAATATTGAATTAAAACCCCTTCAGTTCTTGTGTGTACAGGTTCCAGTTTATCTTTATACTTAATATCAAGTTTCATTAATGTATTAATAGAAACTAAGCTACCTTCTGCCCCAGTTTCAAGAATGGCATTCATTTCTTTTCCACATATAATAACAGGTGCTCTAATAGGTGTGATTTTGTAAGTATCATGAGTTACATCTTTAATTATTTCAGCTTCCTCAATGGAAGTTAAAGATGTATCTGCTGTAGGTATTTTTCAGCCTGGATATCCCCAGGACTGAGTAAAAAGTACTTATAATTTATGTTAATCACATGGAATATACATGGGAGCAATAAATTAGAGTACACAACTAGTATAAATAAGTAAATTTATGATAAAATACAAAATATGCCATTATAACACCTTATATACATGCATATATCTATCTTTTATAAGTCTTATGTACTTAATATTAAGTTGAAATATGTTAGGGTAATATTAAGAGCCTTAAAAAAAGGCTACATAATTTTTAAGTAGACCTAAAGCTGTTGTTTTCATTGTTTTATGTGAAAAACATGAAATGCGCATTAAATTACTTAAAAGTTGACTATATGTGCTATAAATTTAATAATATTAAAAATGCACTTTGACAGATCAATTTGTCTTAATTGAAGCTATTTATTTGGCTACTAAAATTTAGAAAAATAACACTTTTCAAATTTGGTGTTTTTTATGCCAGAAATGGCTTCTGTGTACTGGCCACATACTGCTTGAATTTTTGCTGTTTGAATAGCTTCATTTTTAGAGAAGTTATCTTTTTAACACTATAATTACCCCACATTCTATTCCCACTGTGGGGAAAACCGCTAAAATAGGGGACAGGCACTTATTTAGTGTCCTAGCTTAATTACAAATGCATTGACCCTCTTTATATGCACTAATTTCATTAATAACCTCAATCTTGTCTCTCTATTTCACTACCACGCTTAAATTAGCCTAAATTAGTCAAGTATTTAACTGTGCAAGCTCCTTCCAAGGACTGCATGTAGTTATCCCACATCTCACACCCTTTTTGGGTTTTTAAGTGGTTTCTCAGTCAATTTTGGTTATTTTTGAATGGGGATTTCACGCAGTATAATGTCATGATTAGCCCCAACCTTTCTACTGTTAATCACCCTTATTATTTAGTAATAATTAGTCTTAATTTTCCTTTCTTAGTCTTTTATTTTAATGTATAACACACATTTACTCTCTTTTTTTGCTTATTATTTATTTTTGATGGATTATCCCTATTACTACAGGATTTTGGGGGGTGATATCATTCTAATTATGTTATTAGTCACTCTTTATGTGGTTGGGAATTATTATTAGCTGGAATGAGGCTTCATTAACTGTGTATAGAGCTGGTAAATCAAGGGGTTCATTGGGGAAGCTATTGTGTATAAAAGGGGGGATGTTTGGTCTTGTTTTCTACATTCTTTATCATTACAATTAAAAAATATAACCAATACAACTATAATACATATCAATAGTACTTATAAAAGTCTTTGAATAGTATCTGAACTTTTTAAGTCTATTTTCTACCAACTATAAGATTGTAAGCCATATATAATTATTGAGATTAAAATTACTGAGACCCTTATATTGAGTTATATTTTAATACTTATTGGATTTTTACTAAAGTATTCATATAGGACCATTTAAATCTTCTAGACAATTGACCATTAAAAATATTTCACATCTCTGTACTTGACCTCAGCCTGACAATTGGGGACCTTTCCTCAAGAATTCTGTTGGTTATCTTCCAGTGAGTAAAAATTCAAAAAGAGGCTATAAGTAAATAAAATCCCTATAGAAAGATTTGGATAATTAAAACAGGTTGGGGTCACTTATATAGCTATTTCAGAAACATAAAGCCTTTTATATAATAAAATTGTGATATTGAATCAACAATTTTACCACTAATTGAACATAAAATTGTTATTAGTGGGAGTCTGTCACTAGACCAATTAAATTTGTGATCTTTGCAGATAATAAAACAGTTAATAAAAACTGATTAATTATTTTCTTTTAAAAGGACTCTTAATCCCTTTTTATTGGTTTGTAAAATTCATTTAATATTTAGAAAGAATCTTACTGACAGATTTTCTTTTTTAAATATAAAAAAACGGCTACATATTGTAGACCAGTTAAATCAAGTGACCACATAAAAGCATATTTGACTTTTGGCACTTATAAATTCACTTAATACCTATAAGTAAGCAATTAAATTGTCTTCAGTGATATTGATTAATACTGATAAAACTCCTTTTAAAGTTTTAATATCTCAAATTTCAATTCTTTGATTTAAATTCCATGTAAAAATGTGTGACAACAATGATATTGTGAGTAATAAGGTAAAAACTTATAGCTTAAGACCTAGAGCTGAAAGACTTTTTAAAGGACATTCAAATGGAGGGCAAGGATTCTCCCACCAACAGCAACACTCCACATATGTCTCTGGAGGAAAGGGAAAAACAGTTAAAACAAGTATCAATAAATAAAACAAGAAATACTTTACAAGAACAAATTCACTCCCTATCCACTCTAATAAATACCCTAACAATAAGAGTCAACAACATAGTATATCAGATAAATAATCTGGAGAAAAGAGCAGCTCAGGGTTTTGTAGAAGTCAATCAAGCTCTAGTGGAAATAAAGGCTTAAAAAACAACAGTTTCACCCAACAATTCCACATTGACACCTCCAGCCCAAGAGGAGGCCCAAAAGATTACTGTAAGAAAATGGAAGTGGGACTGGTATGCACAGAATTACAACAACCCTCAAAATCAGGGCTCCAGAAATCACCCTTACAGGGGAAAGCCAAGGAGAAGCAGGGAAAATGGAATAAGACCTTGGTGAGTCATCCATCTTCTCAGGATTAATTATATAATCCTAAAAATGAATTAATTATAGGTAATGAGATTGAAAGAGAGTTACAGGATATAATTGATAAAGATTTAAAAAATTATTTAATTGAAAATAACATTTTAAACTTGCCTTTACATGATGAAAATGTACATAGTTTTATTGATCACCAGGATAATACTAGTCACATTAAAATGGAACCAAATGAAGTGTCAAGGGGTATTTTATGTCTAGAAGGTTTTTAACAGAGGGCCAACAGCGGTAACAGGGGAAATTTAGGATTTCAAAGTTTGAGTACATTTGTATATCCTTTTATTTGTTTAATCAAATATAAGAGGTAAGAATTTTAATTATTATTATAAATTTATGAGATAGTACTACCTAAATTTAATTACTAAAAAAACTAATGGATAGTAATAAAGAATTAAATAGAATAAGTTGTCTGTTAATGTAGTAAGTAAGGAATGGATGGATCAAAAACAACCGGAAAGGAAGGCCTTATATAGGCAAAGGAGAGACAAAGCATGGTAATGAAATTTTAAATACAGTAGTATGAGAGAGAGAAAAAGAATATTCAAGAAGGAATATTTTCAAATAATAAAGTTGTTCCAAAAAGAAGGTGTCAAAAAGGTGTATTTACAGAATATGACAGGAATAAATTAATTTATTTAATATTTACTGTAAAAGTCAATTCTAAATAACAAATTTGAATTTTTTGTATATATTTATTTTTATTTGAATATTAAATTTTTATTTTTAGTTAAAATTTATTTTAATATAAATTTTTATTTTTTTCAACCAGTCATTGAGCACGGTGTTAGAAAATAAAAATATACGGGGCATCTTAATATTTAATTTTAATTATTCATTAACTTTAACATTTTGTAATTAGTTAATTTATTATAGGTAATTTTAATGTAAATAAATTATAATTAAAATAATTAAAATAATAAGGTGTTGCTTCATCCAGTAAATAATTAATTATTTTTCTGGATAAGTCTAGCAGCCTGGCTGACATGAAGTTAATCTTGCACCTGATGATGAGTCTTATGAGTTGGACACAGAAAAAATTGAATATTTTTTAAAAGAAATCCAATGGAATCAAAAATAATTAGCAAATTATTATTAAGAATTGAAAAATTGAAAGAATTCTCTAGAAAGTCAAACAATAATACAGAAAGTGTATTATTAAACCTCACACAATCATCAACTACCACAGCCAATAGGTTAAAAATTATTGAAAAAATTCAAATAATGAGTTAACCAAAAAAATAAAAGATGAAATTCTGAGATTAAAAATTTACAAAATAAATTAGAACATTCTCAGAATATTATGGCTACCATAGAGGGAGGTGTAAAATTGTTATTTTAAAATGTGAATGATACCTTAACACATTTACCTGTAATAAAGGATAGGTTACAAAGGGTATAAATTGAAATAGCTAACATTTTGAAAAATACTGATAAAATAAAAGATAATACCTCCTATGTGGAAAGAGTACCAGTTTTTATGAAACACCCAGATAATAAACCAATGATTGAACGTGAAAATAGTGTCATGGGATCTTAGAATATAAAATCAGTAAAGGATGAAATAAATGATAATCTTTCTAAAGTAAGTGAATTACTTAATATTTCTAAGGTTAGGGAAGCAAAAACTAACCAAAAGAACTGGCCCAAGTTAGATCAGTACCCTTCTTTTGACGGGGATTCAAAGTCTGATTGGCAACAATTCATTCAGAGAATTAATAACTTAAAAGTTTCATACAAATTAACTGATGAAGAAATTACATCAAAATTGATATCTTTATTTACAGATGTGGCCTTATTATAGTTTAAAACTATATTGAGTGAGGGAATTAACTACTCCTGGAATTAATGGAAGGCACTAATGGAAAGGCAATTCGGTGGCCAAAATTTAAAATTCCTCATCAAAGATTGTATGAGAAAACCAGATATAATGCTGGTGATAAACCCATGGTATTTTTAATGAATTTAATTAAAACAATGAAAGCCACGGATCCAAAAATGGATTATGAAGAGTGGAAAGATAAAATAAAATATAAATTGCCTATATCAGTCAGAGACATTATTGTATCTAGAGCTGAAACCATCAGTGATACTTCTGGGTTTATTAATATATGAAATGAAATATTATTGAACCACAAATATGACACCAGGTTTAATAATTACAAGAAAAGTGTTGAGGTAGTAGAACCTACTACAAATAAGTTACCAGTTGAGAAGAAAAACCTTCAGCTCCCCTTGTCCCTAAAAGACAAGAAAATTACACTTGCTACAAATGTAATGAACCTTGGGCTAAAGGTCATACTTGTAAGAAAAGAATAAATGTTATTAAAAACTCACAAAATTCTGAACAAAGTATTCATGAAGATGAAAAGGAGGAATTTAGTGAGGATTGTAAAAGTAACTTTTTTACAGTGATGATGAAAATGAGATATATGTATTAGAAGAGGATATTATGTTTCTGAATGATGCAATACCTCATACAGATACATCTTTGACTTCTATTGAAGAAGCTGAAATTATTAAAGATATATCTCATGATACTTACAAAATAAAACCTATTAGAGCACCTGTTATTATATGTGGAAAAGAAATGAATGCTATTCTTGATACTGGGGCTGCAGGTAGTGTAGCTTCTATTAACACATTAATGAAACTTGACAGTAAGTATAAAGAAAAACTAGAGCCTGTAAAGACAAAGAACTAGAGGGGTTTTGGTTCAGTATTAAATGCAATTGGCAAATACAAAACTGCTGTATTCTTTAAATATAATAATGGACATGTAGGAGAAGTGTGTGAATTTGTTTGAATGGATTATAATAATTGTAGTGATTGGTTAATTATTCGCAATGAATTATTGACCAAATTTGGCATTAAACTGGATCCTGCAAATAGTTGCTTCACTGTAGGCCTAAATGGGAAAAGAAAATTCAAGATTTGCTCTGAAATTTCAGTTTATTCCATTGCTCCAAAAGAAGAACAACTGCAAGGCTGAAGAAGAACCTCTGAAGTGGTATAATTAGAAAATGAAATCCAAAAAGGCCTCTTTCAGTCCTCAACTCTCAAAAATTGTAGAAAAAAATATTTTGAGATTGATAAAATACTATTCTATTGCATTTGCTCATGGTTCAAATTAACTTGGATTGGTCAAAGACCATGAGATGAAAATCTCTTTAAGTTGTGATCTGGATAATTTTCCTGGCAGCTTGAAAAAGAAACCTTACACAGCTTCTCCTGCAAAAAGGTAAGAAATTGAAGACAACATTAAAATGTTGTTAGAAATGGGTATTGTTGAAAAAGTTGACAAAACACCTAATTATTGTGTTATTTCACCAGTTTTAATCTCTTATGAAAAAGATAAGGCAAGATTATGTTGTGATTAAAGAGCTCTGAATACATTCACTGTAGATGATATTTACCCTCTACCAAGGATAGCTTCTATCCATGCTACCTTACAAGGAGCAAATATATTTCCCGTCTGGATGGAAAAAAAGGTTACCACCAGATTCCTGTGGAAAAGAATTTCAGAATTTAACTCATAACCACACACATGGAGATATATAAAAATGTGAGAATGCCTTTTGGCCCAAAGAATGCGCCTTCAGTCTTCCAAAAATTGATGGATAGTGTTTTTTATCAGGAAATGGTAGAAGCTTGGCTTTGAGTTTATATTGATGACATCATAGTGTTTTGAAAAACATACGATGAGCATTTAAATCTCATGAAAAGAGTATTTCAAAAGATGGATGAAATTAATATGACAATTGCATTAAAGAAATGTAAGTTTGGGTTTCAATCCTTGAAATTACTTGGACATGTTGTCTCTGGATTAAAAATTTTGTTGACCAGAACAAAGTGGCAGCAATAAAAAACATTAGTATACCTAAGAATGTGAAAGATGTTTAAAGTTTTTTAGGTATGTGTGGATATTATAGGAACTATATAAAAAATACATATCCATTGCAGCCCCTTTAACAACATTAATCAGGAAAAATGAGGCTTTCATTTGGAATAATGAAAGACAACATGCCTTTGATAAATTGAAGGAATGTTTTATGTCAGCTCCAATATTGGGACTTCAAGATTTTAATCTCCCTTTTATCTTGTATACTGATGCAAGCTTCACAAGGTTAGGTGCTGCTTTACAGCAGAAACAGCTAATAAATGGGAAATTTTCTGAAGTAGTTATCTGTTATATATCCAGAACCTTAAGAATGACAGAATTAAAGTATGGTGCCACCCAATTGGAATGTTTAGCCATTGTGTGGGCTTTGGAGAAACTTCATTACTATCTGGAGGACCAGAAGTTTGAATTAATAACAGATTGAAGTGCAGTAAAACCATTACTAAACATGAAACACATAATAGGCACATGTTTAGATGGAAACTATCTGTACAAGAGTACAGGGGAAGAATGACAATCACTCATAGAGAAGATACATTGCATTATAATGTGGATTTGTTATCCAGAAGCCCTTTGCCAAATAATACTGACAACCCAGCATATGTTCCTGAAAATGAGGTTATACATATCTTTGGGATTTATATAGTGGATTTAGAGGAATAATTTATGCAAAATATATTAGAAAATTATTCATCTGATAAAGATTTGTCTAAATAACCTACCATTTTAAATGATCCAAGTAATGCCTCCATGAGTGCATTAATTAAAACCTTACCTCCAAAGTATAAAAATGTGTTGGAAAAAGGTAAACTGTCAATTGAAGATCAATATATATATTACAGGAAAAAGCTAATTAATGTGATATTTATACCACCCTCTATGAAAGAGTTAATGTTGAGTACTTGTCATGATGACATCTTAGCTGGTAATTTTGAATTTAACAAAACATTAACCAGAGTTAAAAATACAGCCTGGTGGATAAACATAAAAGAAGATGTACAAAATTACATTGAAACATGTAACTCTTGTCAGAAATCCAAAAGATTAACTGGGAAGAGAGCTGGGTTATTACAACAAATATAGCAGCCAAAAGCTCCATAGGAAATTATAAACATGGATATTGTCACTGGCTTGCCATTAGCAGGGAAAGAAAGTTTCAATTCTTTCTGGGTAATTGTAGATAAATTAACAAAAATGTGTAAATTTATCCCTACCCATAAAGAGGTATCTTCAAAAGACTTGGAATTACTATGGTGGACTCAAAATGATGAATACTGCTAGCTTTCCCAAAGCCATAATCTCTGACAGAGACCCTAAATTTACTTCAGAGTCCTGGACATCTTTGATGGAAGTATCAGGTTGTCAATTGAAATTGTCTAAAGCACACCATCCACAAACTGATGGGATGGCTGAGAGAATGATACAGACTCTGGAAGATATTATCAGAAGATAATTTGCCTTTTGATTAGAATACAAAGACAATGAGAAACTCACACATGACTGGGTAACATTAATTCCTGGCATTGAATTTGCTTATAATAGCACAACTCATTCTGTAACAGAGAAAAAACCATTTGAACTCTGGCTGGGATATGTACCAAATACCCCAGTAAATCATTTAAATAAATTACTAAGGTTAGATATGCACCCTGGAACTAAATCCTTTATTCAAAAAAAATAAATTTGTATAAAGCATGCAGAGGAATTCATCCAAAAAGCGTTTGAATATGAAAAGAAAAGGTGAGTCAAATCTCATAAAGAAATTGAATTCAAAATAGGAGATGAAGTCCTAACTTCAAGACTACATTTTAACTTACAAGGTAATGTTAAATTGAAGGATCCCTTTGTAGGACCTTTTGTAGTCAACAAAATGGTTAGAAATAATTCTGTTGAAGTCATATTATATGCCCCATATGATAGGAAACATCCAGTTCTCCCTGTCTCATTATTAAAACCTTACCATGCAAATGATCCTGACTTATTTCCAAAAAGAAAAGGAAGGCCTAAAAAGCAACCTGAAGAAATTGTGGAAAAAGAAGAGATTGAAAAAGTACTCAAGAAATTAATCTATACTAAAGAGAAAGGAACTGAGTATTTATTAATATTTAAGGGGAAATCAAATGAATTTGATAAATGGATACCTGAAAAAGAAATTTTAAATCTATCCTCCCTTCGTAAAAAATTTAAAAAGAAATAAATTTCTTTTCAACCAGATTAGGGGTTAAAAAACCAGTACTCATAATATTTTATTATGTTTTATTACTTTAAAGAATTAATCTTTCATGCTACAGAAGTTTCTGAATACCTGAAAAATAATATAAAATAAAAAAAAGTGTATAACTTATCATTTTTTTATTATTTTTTTGGGTGGGCGATTGTCAGCCTGGATATCCCCAGGACTGAGTAAAAAGTAGTTATAAGTTATTTTAAACACATGGACTATAAATGGGAGCAATAAATTAGAGTACATAAGTAGTATACATAATAAATTTATGATAAACTACAAAATAGGCCATTATAACACCTTATATACATGCATATATGCACCTTTTATAAGTCTTATATACTTAATATTAAGTTGGAATATGTTAGCGTACTCTTAAAAACCTTAAAAATAAGGCTACATAATTTTTAAGTAGACTTAATGCTGTTGTTTTCATTGTTTTATGTGAAAAACAAGAAATGCGTTTAAATTACTTAAAAGTTGACTATATGCACTATAAATTTAATAATATTAAAAATGTGCTTTGACAGATCAATTTGTCTTGACTAGAGCTATTGATTTGGTTACTCAAATGCATAAAAATAACACTTATCAAATTTGGTGTTTTTATGCCAGAAATGGTTTCTGTGTACTGGCCACATACTGCCTGCATTTTTCCCATGTGAATAGCTTCATTTTTAGCAAAGTTAGCTTTTTCACACTATAATTACGCCCCTTTCTAAGCCCACTGTGGGGAAACATGCTAAAATAGGCGACAGGTACTTATTTAGTGTCCTAGCTTAATTACAAGTGCATTGACACTCTTTATATGCACTAATTTCATTAATAATCTCAATCTTAGCGCTTTAATTCACTACCACACTTTAATTCGCCTAAATTAGTCAAGGATTTACCCATTCAAGCTCCTGCCAAGGACTGCATGTAGTTACCCCACATCTCACGCCCTTTTTTGGGTTTTTAAGTGGTTTCTCAGTCAATTTTGGTTATTTTTGAATGGTGATTTCATGTAGTATAATGTCATGATTAGCCACAAAATTTCTACTGTTAATCACCCTTATTATTTAGTAATAATTAGTCTTAATTTTCCTTTCTTAGTCTTTTATTTTAATGTATAACACACATTTACTCTCTTTTTTGCTTATTTTTTATTTTTGATTGATTATCCTTATTACTACAGTATTTTGGTGGGTGATATCATTCCAATTATGTTATTGGTCACTCTTTATGCTGTTAGGCATGATTTTTGACTGGAATGAGGTGTCATTAAGTGTGTATAGATCTGGTAAATCAAGGGGTTCATTGGGGAAGTTGTTGTGTATAAAAGGAGGGGGTTTTTGGTCTTGTTTTCTACATTCTTTACCATTACAATTAAAACATATAACCAATACAATTACAATACATATCAATAGTACTTATAAAAGTTTTCGAATAGTATCTGAATTTATTAAATCAATTTTTCTACCAACTATAAGATTGTAAGCCATATATAATTAGTGAGATTAAAATTACTGAGACCCTTATATTGAGTTATACTTTAATACTAATTGGATTTATACTACAGTATTCATATAGGACCATTAAAATCTTCTAGATAACTGATCATTTAAGCTAGTTCACATCTCTGTACTTGACCTCAGCCTGACATATTTCATCATTCAGGAACATAATATCCTTTTATAATACATATATTTCATTTTCATCATCACTGTAAGAATTGTTTCTTTTAAAATCCTCACTAGACTCCTGCTTTTCATCTTCATGATTACTTGGTTCAAAATGTTGTGGATTTTAAATAAAATTTATTCTCTTCTTACAAGTATGACCTTTAACCCAAGGCTTATTACATTGCAGCAAGTGTTACTTTCTTGTCTCTTAGGGACAGGGGGAGCAGAAATTATTTTCTTCTCTACTGGTAACTTACTTGTAGTAAGATTTACTATCTCAAAATTTTCCTTATAATTATTACACCTGGTTCCATATTTGTGGCTCAGTAATATTTGATTGCATATATTAATAAGCCCAGAAGTATCTCTGATGGTTTCAGTTCTAGATACAATAATGTCTCTGACTGATATAGGCAATTTATATATTGTTTTTTTCTTTCCAGTCATCATAATCCATTTTTGGATTCATGGCTTTCATGATTTTAATTAAATTAATTAAAAATACCATTGGTTTATACCCAGAATTTGGATTATATCTGGGTTTTTCATACAATCTTGTTGAGTTATTCTGAATTTTGGGCCACCAAATATCCTTTCAATTAGTGCCTTCCATTCAACCCCGGAGTAGTTAATTCCCTCAAGAAATACAGACTCAAACCATAATAAATCCACAACTGTAAATAATGATATCAATTTTGATGTAATTTCTTCATCAGGTAATTGGTATGAAAACTATAAGTTATCAATTCTCTGGATGAATTTTCGCCAAACAGATTTTGAATCTTTGTAAAAAGAAGGGTACTTCTCTAACTTAGGCCAGTTCTTTTGGTTAGATTTTACTTCCTTAACCTGAGGAGTATTAAGTTATTCACTTAATTTTGATAGATGGTCATGTATTTCATCTTTCACTGATTTTTTACTCTCTAAGCCCATGACACTATTTTTATTTTAAATCATTTGTTTTTCATATGAATTTTTCATATGAAGTTGTATTTTTCCCATAAAAGAGATGTTGTCATTTATTTTCTCAGAATTTTTTAAAATATTTTCTACTTCGATTTCCACTCTTTGTAACCTATAATCTATTACAGGTACATGAGTTAAAGTATCATTCACATCTGAAAAAGACAGTTTTACATGTCACTCTATGGTAGCCATAATATTCTGAGAATGTTCTAATTTATCTTGTAAATTATTGATCTCAGAGGTTAATATTTTATTTTCATTTATTGATTCATTATTTGAATTTTCAATGACTTTTAATCTATTGGCTGTAGTACTCAATGATTGTGTAAGGTTCAATAATACACTTTTTGTATTATTGTTGGACTCTCTAGAAAATTCTTCCAATTTTTCAATTCTTAATAATAATTTACTACTAACATTTTGTGATTCCATTGGATTTCCTTTTGAAAAGTATTCAATTTTTTCCATGTCCAACTCAGAAGACTCATAATCAGGCTCAAGATTTACTTCGTTTGGTTTTGTTTTAATATTCCTAATATTATCTTTGTGGTCAATAAAGCTACTTACATTGTCATCATTTAAAGACAAATTTAAAATGCTATTTTCAAATGAATAATCCTTTAAACCCTTTTCAATTATATTCAGTATATCTCTATTAATCTCATTAACTATAATTAATTCATTTTTAGTATCATATAATTGATCCTGAGAATATACATGACTTACAAAGGTCTTATTCCATTTCCCCTTCCTCTAATTGCCTTTCCCCTGTAAGGGCAATTGCTGGAACCCTGCTGTGGAGTGTTGTTGTAGGTTTGGGCATACCAGTCCCATTTCCATTTTCTTACTTTAATATTTTGGTCCTCCTCTTAGGATGGAGATGCTGCTTTTGCAACTGTGGAAGGGTTTGAAACTACTGTTGTGGGTTGGGCTTTTTATCCTACTAGAGATTTATTGACTCCTATGAAATCCTGTGCTGCTCTTTTTTTCAAATTGTTAATTTGGTCCACCATGTTGTTGAGTTTAATGGTTAGGGTATTTAGAAGGGCTGAGAGGGAGTGAATCTGTTCTTGTAAGGTATTTTTTGTTTTCTTTATTTATACTTGTTTTAAAAGTCTTTCCCTTTCTTCCAGAAAAATCTTTTTGTTGGAGAGACATCCTCCATTTGAGTGTCTTGAAACAGACTTTTTAGCTCTAGGTTTTAAATTTTAAGGTTTTACCTTATTAATCACATTGTCTATGTTGTCAAACATTTTTACATGAAATTTAAATCAAAGAATTGAAATATGAGTTATTGAAACTTCAGAAAGGAGTTTTATCAGTAATATCTAACACTACTGAAGACAATTTAATTGCCTACTTGAAGGTTTTTAAGTGAATTTATGAGAGCTAAAAAGTCAAATATGCTTTTATGTGGTCACTTGATATAACTGGCCTACAATATGTATCCACGTTTTTATATTTAAAAGAAAATTTATCAGTAATATTCTTTCTAAATTAAAAATGAGTTTTAAAAAACAGTAAAAAGGGATTAAAAGTCCTGTTAAAAGAATCAATTAATCAGTTTTTATTATCTGGCTTATCATCTTCAAAATTACAAAATAAATTGGTCTATTGACATACTCCCACTAAGAACAATTTTATGTTCAATTAGTGGTAAAATTATTGTTTCAATATCACAATTTTATTACATACCAGGGCTACTTTTTCTGAAATAACTATATAAGTGACCCCAACCTGTTGTAATTATCCAAATATTTCTATAGGGATTTTCTCTACTTGTAACCTCATTTTGAATTTTTACTTACTGGAAGATAACCAACAGAATTATTGAGGAAAAGTCCCCAATTGTCAGGCTGAGTTCAAGTACAGAGATGTGAATAGCTTAAATAGTCAGTTTTTTAGAAGATTTTAATGGTCCTATATGAATTCTGTAGTACAAATCCAATAAGTATTAAAATATAACTCAATATAAGGGTCTCAGTAATTTAGATCTCACTAATTATATATGGGTTACAATCTTTTAGTTAATTGAAAAATAGATGTAATAATTCAGATACTATTCAAAGACTTTATAAGCACTATTGATATTTATTGTAATTTTATTTGTTATATATTTTGATTGTAATGATAAAGAATGTAGAGAACATGACCAAAAACCACCTCCTTTTATACCCAATAATTCTCCAATGAGCCTCCTTAATTTACTAGTCCTATACGCAGCTAATGAAGCCATATTCTAGCTAATACACCTTTCCTAAAACATAAATAATGATTAATTAAATAATTAGAATGATATCACCTGCCAAAATCCTGGAGTAATAGGGATAATCCATCAAAATAAAAGAATAAGCAAAAAAGAGAGTATATGGGTGTAATATCTTAAAATAAAAGACTAAAAATAGAAAGAATAACACTAAATATTACACATTACTAAGGGGGATCAACAGTAGAAATGATGGGGCTAATTATGAAAATATACTACATGAAATCCCCATCCAAAAATAGCCAATATTGACTGAAAAACCACTGAGAAACCTAAAAAAGGATGTGAGATCTGGGGTAACTACATACAGTCATTTGAAGGAGCTTGTATGGGGAAATACTTGACAAATTTTAGAAAGTTTAAGCATGGTAGTGAATTAAAGGCACCAAGCTTGAGTTTATTAATGAAATTAGTGCATATCATAAGGTTGATGAACTTATAATTAAATTAGGACACTAAATAAGTGCTTGTTTCCCATTTTAGTGTGTTTCCCCACAGTGGGCATAGAATGTGGAGTAATTATAGTGTGAAAAGACTTAATTTAATAAAAATGAAGCTATTCACACAGGAAAAATTCAGGCAGAATGTGGCCAGTACACAGAAGCCATTTCTGGCATAAAAAACACCAAATTTGAAAAGTTTCCTTTTATGCATTTGAATAGCTAAATCATTATTCCTAACTAAGAAAAATTAATCCATCTAGGCACATTTTTAATATTATTAAATTTATAGTGCATATATTCATCTTTTAAGTGATTTAAAGCGCATTTCTTGTTTTTCACATGAAACAATGAAAAAAACAGCTTTAAGTCTACTTAAAAATTATGAAGACTTGTTTTTAAGGTTCTTAAGATTACTCTAGCATATTTCAGCTGAATATAAAGCACATAAGACCTATAAAAGGTGGATATATGCATGTATATAAGGTGTTATTATGGCATATATTGTATTTTATCATAAATTTCACTTATGTATATAACTTGTGTACCTTTATTTATTGTTCCCATGTATAGTCCATGTGTTTAAAATAATTAATAAGTACTTTTTACTCAGTCCTGGGAATATTCAGGCCGACAATAAATAAATTAAAAAACATCATTATCAATATTGAAGAGTTTATTAGCTATTTTTTTAATATTATTGTAATTTTTGATTGATTGATTGATTGAAGGAAAATGGGAATTTTCTCAAGGCTGGTTTGTCATTTTTGAGACAGACCAATATTCTCTACCCCTTCCCCCTTTTTATGTAAAAAAGAATGAACTTTTAATGATGTATATATTTCATTTTCAGCCCTTTATGTGAGTGCTTCAGTTTAGTTTAGTGTATTTTACTTCACAGGGTGAAAAATGTGGCAACCAGACCTTGAGTTCAGCTCACATACAGAATCTATTCAACTCAGTATGTCAACTGAAACCAACATTTTGTTGCAATTTTTTTACTCTACTTGTTTATTATTTGGTCACTCCCATTTGCTTTTCTCTTTCTGTCAGGCTGAGTTCAAGTACATAGACATGAATAGCTTGATTAGTCAATTTTCTAGAATATTTTAATGGCTCAGTATGAGCTGTGCTGTTCAGATCAAATTTAGTATTAAAATATTTTTCAATATAATAGTCTCAGTAATGTAATCCCACTTATTATAAATTGTTTACAGCTTACATTTGGTACAAAAATAGAACTAATGGTTTAAAACAATATTATAAAGACTTAAATATTACTAATGAATATATATTTTGACTGTTTTTTACATGTTTAAAAGTTTATTTGAAATAATTTAGATTAATAGCCCGAAAATCTCCTCCTTATATACCTATAAGTCCCTGGTGTCCACCTCTTGGTTCCCAGATCAACTACACTTCTATGCACAGCCATTAAAGCACTCTGAGGGAGCTCATCTCTTCATGGTGTCCATTTCAAGAAGTTTCACAGGCCTAGTAACTAAAAGAATTCCCCCACACAAAAGAAGAACCATTCCACAGGCCAAAAAATAAGAATAACACAGGATAATTCATCAAAATATAAATTAACCCAAAAACAAAATATATGCATGTTATTCTTTAAAAAATACTTAAAAAGGAAAGAAAAGAACCAAAAATAACTTCTAAATAAGGGGGATCAAAATTAGAAATTAAAACATCAACAATAACAATTTTCTTTTTTGATATTCCCATTTAACAATACCCAATATAGCCTTTAAACCCTTCAAGAAACCAAAAGAGGAAAAAAAATTTCTCCATTTATATTCCCATTTATAAATACCCAATATAGCCTTTAAACCCTTCAAGAAACAAAAAGAGGACATGATATGTGGGGTAACTGAATTCAGAGTCTTGGAAGCCACTTGCACAGGTATATACTTGACTATTTTAGTGCATCCAGAAGATTTTAGGTGTGATTGTGAATTGTGGCCATTGATCTTGAGGCTAATACAATTATTAGTGCATGTGTAATGCATTTAGGAGATTTAATAAGCACCTCTTTCCTGTTTTAGAGTGATTAAACATATGGTAAATGTACCAAAGTGAGTAATTAGTATTAAATTACTAAATTTTTAATTAATGAAGATATGCACATGGGATAAATGCAGGCACCATAAGGAAAGTACACATAGGCCAAATCTAGCATAAAATTTTATAAATTTTTAGAAATCTTATTTTAAAACATTTAAATACCCAAATCAATTTCCCTGAATAAGTAAAATTAATCTGTCAAAGCGCATTTTTAATATAATTAAATTTACAGTGCATATATCCAGCTTTTAAGTGATTTAAATCACATTTATTAATTATTTCACCATAATAATGAAAAGACAACTTTAAGACCATCTAAAAAATTATTTTACCTTATTTCTAAGGTACTTAATATTTCCTTTAAAAATTTCCAATTAATATAAAGTACATAAGACTTATAAAAAGGTGTGTATTTCAGCCTGTATATCCCCAGGACTGAGTAAAAATTACTTATAAGTTATGTTAAACACATGAAATATACACAGGAAAAATAAATGAGAGTACACAAACAGTATACATGAGTAAAATAATGATAATACACAAAAAATGCCATTATAACACCTTATATACACACATATATCCACCTTTTATAAGTCTTATGTACTTTATATTAAGTTGGAATATGTTAGTATTACCTTAAGAACCTTAATTAATAGGCTACATAATTTTTAAGTATACTTAAAGCTGTTATTTTCATTGTTTTATGCAAAAAACAAGAAATGCGCTTTATTTCACTTAAAAGTTGATTATATGCACTAAAAATTTAAGAATATTAAAAATGAGCTTTGAAAGTTCAATTTTTCTCATTTGGGACTATTGATTTGGCTACTTAAATTCATAAAAATAACACTTTTCAAATTTGGTGTTTTTTATGCCAGAAATGACTTCTGTGTACTGGCCACATACTGCCTGCATTTTTCCTGTGTGAATAGCTTCATTTTTAGAAAAGTTAGCTTTTTCACACTATAACTACCCCACATTCTACGCCCACTGTGGGGAAACACACTAAAATAGGCGACAGGCGCTTATTTAGTGTCCTAGCTTAATTAATAATGCATTGACCCTCTTTACATGCACTAATTTCATTAATAACCTCACTCTTGGAACCTTATTTCACTACCACACTTAAATTTGCCTAAATTAGTCAAGAACTTACCCGTGCTAGCACCTTCCAAGGACTGCATGTAGTTACCCCACATCTCAAGCCCTTTTTTGGGTTTCTAGGTGGTTTCTCAGTCAATTTTGGTCATTTTTGAATGGGAATTTCATGTTGTATAATGTCAGGATTAGACCCGTCATTTCTACAGTGAATCCCCCTTATTATTAAGCTCTTATTAACCTTAATTTTCCCTCTTTAGTTTTTTATATTGATGTATAATACGCATATACTCTCTTTTTTACTTATTCTTTAATTTTGATGGATTATTCCTATTATTCCAGGATTTTGGCAGTAGTTACTTTTCTAATTATGTTATGGGTCACCAGGGATGTTGATGGACATGTATATTTGTTGGATGGAGGCGTCATTAACTGTGTATTGGACTGGTAAATCAAGGGATTCATTGGGGAGCTCAATGTGTATAAAAGGAGAAAGTTTTGGGTCTTGTTTTCTACATTCTTTATCATTACAATTAAATCATATAACCAAATCAATTTACAATACATATCAATAGCACTAAAATAGTCTTTGAATAGTATCTGAATTATTAAATCTATTTTTTCTACCAACTATAAAGATTGTAAGCCATATATAATTAGTGAGATTAGAATTACTAAGACCCTTATTTTGAGTTATTTTAATACTTATTGGATTTGTACTACAGTATTCATATAGGACCATTAAAATCTTCTAGACAACTGACCATTCAAGCTATTTCACGTCTTTGTACTTGACCTCAGCCTGACAATTGGGGACCTTTCCGCAAGAATTCTGTTAGTTATCTTCTAGTAAGTAAAAAATTCAAAAAAGAGGCTACAAGTAAATAAAATCCCTATAGAAATATTTGGATACTTACAACAGGTTGGGGTCACTTATATAGTGTTTTCAGAAAAAGAAGCCCTGTTATAAAATAAAATTGTGATATTTAATCAACAATTTTACCACTAATTTAACATATAATTGTTATTAGTGGGTCTGTCAATAGACCAATTAAATTTGTGATCTTTTCAGGTAAAAATTTTTTATCACTAATTTAACATAAATTTGTTCTTAGTGGGAGTCTGTCAATAGACAAATTAAATTTGTGATCTTTTCAGATGATAACCAATTAAACTGATTAATTGTTTTCTTTTAAAAGGACTCTTAATCCCTTTTTATTGGTTTTTAAAACTCATTTAATATTTAGAAAGATTCTAACTGACAAATTTTCTTTTTAAAATATAAAAAACATGGCTACATATTGTAGACTAGTTAAATCAAGTGACCACATAAAAGCATATTTGACTTTTGGCACTCCTATATTCACTTCATACCTACAAGTAAGCAATAAAATTGTCTTCAGTGGAATTGATAAATACTGATAAAACTCCTTTTTGAAGTTTTAAAAATATCAAACTTCAATTCTTTGATTAAATTACATGTAAAAATGTGTGACAACAATGATATTGTGAGTGATAAGGCAAAACCTTATAGCTTAAGACCTAGAGCTGAGTGACCTGGTACAGGACATTCAAATGGAGGGCAGGGATTCCCCCATAAAATGCATCACTCCACAAATGTCTCTGGAGGAAAGGGAAAAACTATTAAAACAGGTATCAATAAAGAAAACAAAAAATACCTTACAAGAACAAATTCACTCCCTCTCCACTCTACTGAACACCTTGAAAATAAGAATAAACAATATAGTGGACCATATAAACAATCTGGAAAAAAGAGCAGCTCAGGGTTTCGTAGAAGTCAATCAAGCTCTAGTAGAAATAAAGGCTCAACCACCAACAGTGGAATCAAACAATTCCATAGCAACACCTCCAGTCCAAGAGGAGGACCAAAAAATTACATTCAGAAAATGGAAGTGGGATTGGTACGCCCAAAATTACAACAACCCTCCTCAACAGCAGGGCTCCAGCAGTCACCCTTACAGGGGAAAGCCAAGGAGAGGCAGGGGAAATGGAATAAGACCTTGGTAATTCATCCATCTTCTCAGGATCAATTATATAATCCTAACAATGAATTACTTATAGGTAATGAAATTGATAGAGAGTTTTTGGATATAATTGATAAGGATTTAAAAAATTATTCATTTGAAAATAACATGTTAAACTTGTCTTTAACTGAGGACAATGTACATAGTTTTATTGACCACCAGGAAAATGCTATTAATATAAAAATGGAACCAAATGAATTAAATCTTGAACCTGATGATGAGTCTTCTAAATTGGACACAGAAAAAATTGAACATTTTCTAAAAGAAAATCCAATGGAATCAAAAATACTTAGTAAACTATTATTAAGAATTGAAAAATTGGAAGAATTCTCTAGAGAGTCAAACAATAATACAGAAAGTGTATTATTAAATCTCACACAATCATTGAGTACAACAGAAAATAGTTTAAAAATTATTGATAATTCAAATAATGAATTAACCAATGAAAATAAAAGATAAAACTCTGAGATTAAAAATTTAGAAAATAAATTGGAACATTCTCAGAATATTATGGCTACCATCAAGGGACATGTAAAATTGTCTTTTTCAAATTTTAATGATACCTTAACTCATGTACCTGTAATAGAAGATAGGTTACAAAGGGTAGAAGTTGAATTAGCTAACATTTTGAAAAATACTAATAAAATAAAAGATAATAACTCTTATGTGGAAAGAGTACCAGTTTTTATGAAACACTCTGATAATAAACCAATGATTGAACATGAACATAGTGTCATGGCCTCTGAGAATATAAAATCAGTAAAAGATGAAATAAATGATCATCTTTCTAAAGTAAGTGAATTACTCAATATTCCTCAGGTTAGGGAAGCAAAAACTTGCCAAAAGAACTGGCCTAAGTTAGATCAGTACCCCTATTTTGACGGTGATTCAAAATCTGATTGGAAAAAATTCATTCAAAGAATTGATTACTTATAATTTTCATATAAATTACCTGATGAAGAAATTACATCAAAATTAATATCTTTATTTACAGATGTGGCCTTATTATGGTTTGAATCTGTATTGAGTGAGGGAATTAACTACTCCTGGAATGAATGGAAGGCACTAATTAAAAATATTTGGTGGCCCAAAATTCAGAATCACTCAACAAAGATTGTATGAAAGAGCCAGATATAATACAAATACTGGAGATAAACCCATGGTCTTTTTAATGAATTTAATAAAAATCATGAAAGCTATGGATCCAAAAATGGATTATGATGAGTGGAAAGAGAAAAAAATATACAAGTTGCCTATATCAGTTAGAGACATTATTGTAGCTAGAGCTGAAATCATCAGAGATACCTCTAAGTTCATTAATATATGCAATGAAATATTATTAAACCACAAATATGAAACCAAGTATAATAATTACAAAAAAAGTGTTGATGTAGTAAAACCTACTACAAGTAAGTTACCAGTGGAGAAGAAAAAACCTTCAGCTCCCCTTGTCCCTAAAAGACAAGAAAATAACACTTGTTATAAATGTAATGAACCTTGGGTTAAGGGTCACATGTGTAAGAAAAGAATTAATGTTATTGAAACCTCGCAAAATTTTGAACCAAGTAATCATGAAGATGAGATCGTGGAATCCAGTGAGGATTGTAAAATTAACATTTCTTACAGTGATGATGAACATGAGATATTTGTATTAGAACAGGATATTATGTTCCTGAGTGATGCCATACCTCATACAGATACATCTTTAACTTCCATTGAAGAGGCTGAAATAATTAAAGATGTATCTCATGATACTTACCAAATAACACCTATCAGAGCATGTGTTATTATATGTGGGAGAGAAATGAATGACATTCTTGAAACTGGGGCTGCAGGTAGTGTAGTTTCTATTAATACATTAATGGAACTTGACAGTAAGTATAAGGAAAAACTAGAACCTGTACAGACAAAGAACTGGAGGGGGTTTGGTTCAGTTTGAAATCCAATTGGCAAATACAAAACTGCTGTATTCTTTAAGTATAGTAATGGATATGTAACATCAGCGTGTGAATTTGTTGTAATGGATAATAATAACTGCCGTGATTGGTTTATTATTGGAAATGACTTATTAACACAAATTTGGCATTAAACTAGTAACTGAAAACAGTTTCTTCACTATAGGTTTGAATGGTAAGATAAAATTCAAGATATGTTCTGAAAATCCAGTATATTCAATTTCTCCTAGAGAGGAACAACTGCAAGGTGGAAGAACCACCACTGAAGTGGTAGAATTGGACAATGAAATCCAAAATGCCTCTTTCAGTTCTCAACTCTCAAAAATTGAAGAAGACAATATTTTGAGGTTGATCAAATCTTATCCTATGGAATTTGCCTATGGTTCAAATGAACTAGGATTGGTCATAGACCATGAGATGAAAATCTCTTTAAGTTGTGACCTGAATGATATTTCTGGAAGCTTGAAAAATAATCCTTACCTAGCATCTTCTGCAAAAAGGAAAGATATTGAAGGCAATATAAAAATGTTGTTGGAAATGGGTATTGTTGAAAAAGTAGACACAACACCTAAGTAATGTGTTATTTCACGAGTATTAATCTCTTATGAAAAAGATAAGGCAAGATTATGCGGTGATTAATGAGCTCTGAATACATACACTGTAGATGATATTTATCCTCTACCAAGAATAACTTTTATCCATGCTACCTTACAAGGAGCAAAATATATTTCCTGTCTGGATGGAAAAAAAGGTTACCACCAGATTCCTGTGGAAAGGAGTTCTCAAAATTACTTATTAATAACCAAACATATGGGAATATATAAGTATGTGAGAATGCCATTTGGCCCAAAGAATGAACCTTCAGTCTTCAAAAAATTGATGGATATTGTCTTTCATCAAGAAATGGTTGAAGGATGGCTTTTGGTTTATATTTATGACATCATAGTGTTTTAAAAAACATATGATGAATATTTAAATCACCTGAAGAGAGTCTTTCAAAAGATGGATGAAATTAATATGACAATTTCATTAAATAAATGTAAGTTTGGATTTCAATCCTTGAAAGTACTTGGACATGTTGTATCTGGATTACAAATTTGTGTTGACCAAAATAAGGTGGCAGCAATTAAAAACATTGTTATACCTAAGAATTTAAAGATGTTCAAAGTTTTTTTTGGGTATTTGTAGATATAATATACAGTATATTAAAAACTACCAATCCATTGCAGCTCCTTTAATAACACTAATCAGGAAAAATGAGGCTTTCATTTGGAATAATGAAAGACAACACACCTTTAATAAATTTAAGGAATGTTTAATGTCAGCCCCAATATTGGGACTGACAGATTTCACCCTACCTTTTATCTTGTACACTGATGCAAGCTTCACAGGGTTAGGTGCTGCTTTACATCAAAAACAGGTAATAAATGGAAAATTATCTGAAATAGTTATCTGTTATATATCCAGATTCTTAAGAAAGACAGAATTAAAGTATGGTGCTACACAACTGGAATGTTCAGCCGTGGTGTGGGCCTTGGATAAACTTCATTACTATCTGGAAGACCAGAAGTTTGAACTAATAACAGATTGCAGTGCAGTAAAATCATTGCTAAACATGAAAACACCTAATAGGCATATGTTTAGATTTCAACTAGCTGTACAATAGTACAGAGGAAGAATGACAATCACTCATAGAGCAGGAACATTGCATTCTAATGTGGATTTATTATCCAGAAGTCCTTTGCAAATGATACTGACAACCCAGCTTATGTACCTGAAAATGAGGTTATACATATATTTGGGATTTATATAGTGGATTTAAAGGAGGAGTTTATGCAAACTATATTGGAAAATTATTTATCTGATAAAGATATGACTAAACAATTTACCATTCTAAATGATCCAACAAATGCCTCTGTGAGTGCACCAATTAAAACCTTACCTCCAAAGTATAGAAATGCTTTGGAAAAAGGTAAACTATCAATTGAAGATGGATATATATATTACAGGAAAAAGCTAAGTAATGTAATAGTAATACCACCTTATATGAAAGAGTTAATGTTGAGTACTCTTCATGATGATATCTTAGCTGGTCATTTTGATTTTAACAAAACATTAAACAGAGTTAAAAATACAGCCTGGTGGATAAACATGAAAGAAGATATACAAAAATACATTGAAACATGTGATTCTTGTCATAAATCTAAAAGATTACCTGGGAAGAGAGCTGGGTTATTATAACAAATAGAGCAGCCAAAAGCTCCATGGGAAATTATAAACATGGATTTTGTCACTGGCTTGCCATTGGCAGGAAAAGAAAATTTCAATTCTTGCTGGGTAATTGTGGATAGATTAACCAAAATGTGTAAATTTATTCATACCCATAAAGAGGTATCTGCAAAAGACTTGGCATTTCTATTGTGGACTCAAATGATGAATACTTCTGGGTTCCCCAAAGCCATAATCTCTGACAAAGATCCTAAATTTACTTCAGAGTTCTGGAAATTTTTGATGGAAGTATCAGGTTGTCAATTGAAATTGTCTACAGCACACCATCCACAAACTGATGGCTTAGCAGAGAGAATGATACAAACTCTTGAAGATATGATCAGAAGATATTGTGCCTTTGGATTAGAATACAAAGACAATGAGTAATTCACACATGACTGGGTAACATTAATTCACGGACTTGAATTTGCTTATAACAGCACAACTCATTCTGTAACAGAGAAGAAACCATTTGAACTCTGGCTGGGATACGTACCAAATACCCCAGTAAATCATTTAAATAAATTACCAAGGTTGGATATACACCCTGGTACTAAATCCTTTATTCATATGCAACAAATGTGTATAAAACATGCAGAAGAATGCCTTCAAAAAGCATTCAAATATAAAATGATAAGGTGGGATAAATATCATAAAGAATTTTAATTCAAAAAAGGAGATGAAGTCCTAATTTCAACACTACATTTTAACTTACAAGGTAATTTTAAATTGAAGGATCCCTTTGTAGGACCTTTTGTAGTAAAAAAATGGTTGGTACTAATGCAGTGGAAGTCATATTATATGCCCCATATGATAGGAAACATCCAGTTTTCCCTATCTCATTGTTGAAACCTTACCATGCAAATGATCCTGGCTTATTTCCAAAAAGAAAGGGAAGGCCTAAAAAGCAACCTGAAGAAATTGTGGAAAAAGAAGAGATTGAAAAAATACTCAAGAAAAGAATCCTTACTAAGGAAAAAGAAACTGAGTATTTATTAAGATTTAAGGGGAAATCAAATGAATTTGATAAATGGATACCTGAAAAAGAAATTTCAAATTTATCCTCTCTTCTTAAAATTTTAAACAGAAACAAATTTCTGTTCAACCAGCTTAGGGGTTAAAAAACCAGTACTCATAATATTTTATTATGTTTTATTTCTTTAAAGAATAATCTTTAATGCTAAAGAATTAATCTTAATACCTGAAAAATTACAAATAAATAAAGAAAATGTATAACTTATCATTTTTTTTATTGTTTTTTTTGGGTGTGAAAGTGTCAGACTGTATATCCCCAGGACTGAGTAAAAATTACTTATAAGTTATGTTAAACACATGAACTATACATTGAAACAATAAATTAGAGTACACAAACAGTATACATAAGTAAAATTATGATAATACACAAACAATGCTATTATAACACCTTATATACATGCATATATCCGCCTTTTATAAGTCTTATGTACTTAATATTAAGTTGGAATATGTTAGGATATCTTTAAGAGCCTTAATTAATATGCTAAATAATTTTTAAGTATACTTAAAGCTGTTATTTTCATTGTTTTATGCAAAAAACAAGAAATGTGCTTTATTTCACTTAAAAGTTGATTATATGCACTATAATTTTAAGAATATTTAAAATGCGCTTTGACAGTTCAATTTGTCTCATTTAGGACTATTGATTTGGCTACTTAAATGCATAAAATTAACACTTTTCAAATTTGGTGTTTTTTATGCAAGAAATGGCTTCTGTGTACTGGCCACATACTGCCTGCATTTTTTCCATGTGAATAGCTTCATTTTTAGCAAAGTTAGCTTTATCAAACTATAATTACCCCAAATTCTAAACCCACTGTGGGGAAACACACTAAAATAGGCAACAGGCACTTATTTAGTGTCCTAGCTTAATTAATAATGCATTGACCCTCTTTATATGCACTAATTTCATTAATAACCTCACTCTTGGCGCCTTATTTCACTACCACACTTAAATTTGCCTAAAATTAGTCAAGGATTTACCTGTGCTAGCGCCTGTCAAGGACTGCATGTAGTCACCCCATATCTCACGCCCTTTTTTGGGTTTCTAGGTGGTTTCTCAGTCAATTTTGGTCATTTTTGAATGGGAATTTCACGTTGAATAATGTCAGCATTAGCCCCATCATTTCTACAGTGAATCCCCCTTGTTATTAAGCTCTTATTAACCTTAATTTTTCTTCTTTAGTCTTTTATATTGATGTATAATACCCATATACTCTCTTTTTTACTTATTTTTTAATTTTGATGGATTTTCCCTATTATTCCAAGATTTTGTCAGTAGTTACTTTTCTAATTATGTAATGGGTCCCTAGAGATGGTGATGTACATGTCAATTTGTTGGATGGAGGCGTCATTAACTGTGTATTGGACTGGTAAATCAAGGGATTCATTGGGGAGCTCAATGTGTATAAAAGGATGAGGTTTTGGTTCTTGTTTTCTACATTCTTTATCATTACAATTCAATCATATAACCAAATCAATTTAAAATACATATCAATAGCAGTGAAATAGTCTTTGAATAGTATCTGAATTATTAAATCTATTTTTCTACCAACTATAAAGATTGTAAGCCATATATAATTAGTGAGATTAGAATTACTAAGACCCTTATTTTGAGTTATTTTAATACTTATTGGATTTGTACTAAAGTATTCATATAGGACCATTAAAATCTTCTAGACTACTGACCATTCAAGCTAGTTCACGTCTTTGTACTTGAACTCAGCCAGACAGTGTATCTGTATGCATTCATGGTATTTTAATGGCATATACTAAAATATATGACTTATTTCACTTTTTTATACATATTTTATACACTTAAATATTTTTCACATGCCTATTGTATGTGTCTAGAAAATTTTGTATGCTTATTTTACTCATTCCTGGGTATATCTAGGCTGACTTTCTCTTTATGTTGTTTTTAAACTTTACATCTTTACATATTTTTCTATCAATTTTATTACAGTGTTTTTAAATACTATTAAAAATAAGAACTATATCTAGATACAAGGTTGCTTTAACAGCAGTTAAACTTCATATACTTTTTTTGTTAAAGTAGAGAGAAAAAATTATTACTTACTTGAATTAAATAAAATTCTTGTGTCAAAAAGTTGTTAAAAATCATTTATTTCTTCTTATTTGTTGTTGATATCTTTTTAGTTTTAGTTAGTTGTCTTTTCAATTCTTCTTCTTCTTCTTTTACATCTGTATATTTTTCTTCATTCTTCTAGACAACCCACTGACACTGATCCTTTCTTTTTTTGGAATAGTTCTACAAATACTAATTGCTTTATACCTATTTATGTTGATGAAATTTTTATATGTTGCCTAAATATTGTTCTAATAAAGCAATTAGTTGAAACTATTTTGAAATGTGAAATCAAAATGAGTTATCTTGGATTTCAGGAATGAAGGTCACTGAAATACATTTCAATTTATTGCAGCTTTTTGTTCTTGACACCCTCTATTCAGTGTTTCTATATAATAGGGGGTGTAAGTTCTGGCATATCTGCACTTAAATTTTACCAAATCCACACTTATTTAAGTACAGATTTCCAAAAAACACTAGCCCCAACACTGGTGGATTTCAAAATGAAATAAGTCACTTATGTTACTCAAATCCACACTTTCTTGACCAAAAGTGCTGATTTCACCATAATGTCCCATTTCACTGATTTGTCAGCATCATTCCACTCATACACAACACTCTGCAGCATAACACTTCATAACTCAAAACATTTTACATCATTTACATTTTTTTACTGTATAAAATTCATGCCTTCCTCACTCTCAAATTGTGATAAGCTACATCAAGCAATGACTTTCATAGCTCTTGATCTCCTCTTGGACTCTGATTGAAATTCTGATTCTGATTTTGAAAAATATTTTCTTTTTTTATCAAAAAGTTTCAGAAAATGTTACCTTCTTCTAAGAAAGCCTCAAGTACTTCATACCTTAAGTACACATTCAAAACACTTATTAAACTATCTGTAGCCAGTTCTAGACATTTTTTCAGGAATTCTTATGAATTTCATCTTAGAATTGTTATTCTTATTTGCATATTGACTTTGATTTTGAATTTTCTGTTATAGTCTCTTTTTTCAAGTCTCTTTTTTTTCCTTCATCATCTGAACATGAAATTGCATAATTTTCCAGTAATTATTTTTCTTCTTTCATCACTAATATCCATTTACTCCACTCTTCTTTCATCCCTCAAATAATTTGAAGTCAATTGTTTTCTCAACTCATCTCTCCAGCTAAGTCATTTTTACTTATATATTTACTACTTAATTTTTTTCGGTTTTTTTTTGTATTTAAATTTTATTAGTAAGTGTTTATTTTTTTATTTTAAAGTTAAAATTAACATTTTTCCTTTTCTCCCTCTTTTCTTTCTTTTATTAGCTCCATCACCCTACTCTTCATCCCTCCTTGTCTTGGTCATTATTCCCCCTATCTCTATATCACATTTTTTTGGTTCCATGTCATTAATACACTTACATTGCACATTCTTTAAGCATTTCACTTGCTCCATATTCAATTTTCCCCAAATTCCAACTTCACTCTTTCTCACTCTATTTTCTCTACCTTTCAATCAAGGTAAGTTTCATCTACCTTTTATCATGTATATTTAATATCTCTTTCTTTCTATGAAAATTTGTTACTTAAATATATGCAGGACTCATATCTGAATAATAGTGGACTTATTCAACTCCTCATGTTGTCATTTTTATTATCACTTTTCAAGTTTTTTTAAAATTTTGAAAATAAGACTCCAAATTAGGTTTAGTTTTATTCAAATGTAATTTCCTTTTAAATGAAGAGTCTGCTGAAGGCTATCTTTTATTTTTTACAAAAAGATTTGAATTTGGTTCAGTGGTTGCTGAGATATTGACCTTTAAAGTTGAGCCTTTTTTCATAATTTGAATTTTTTTCCATCATTTTTTATATAACAAATTAGGGTTAGTTTTATTTAAATCACATTTTTTTTACCTGAAGATTCTCCTGAAGCCTATCTTTCATTTCCCACAAACAGGTTTGATTTAAAATTCAGTGGTTTCTGTGATTTTGACCTTTGAAGTTGAGCCTTTTTTTCGAAATTTCACTTTTCTTATTTCACATTTTTATATTGCATAATTAGAGAATAAGGATTCTGAAACTCTTATCTGATGATTATCTAGGCTTTTATCTCCCTCTTTTTGGAATTTTCATCATCACTTTTCAAGTTTTTGTGCAATTTTGAGAGGCAGATTCAGAATTAGGTTTAGGTTTATTGGAATCAACTGTCCTTTTAGCTGAAGATACTTCTGAAAGCTATCTTTCAAATCCAGAAAACAGATTTGAATTTGGTTCAGTGGTTGCTGAGATATTGACCTTTAAAGTTGAGCCTTATTTTCAAAATTCCACTTTTATTTATTTCATAATGCATATCATAACATTTACATCATGCATTTATCCTTCCAGATTCCTATGATTATCTAGGCTTTTATCTCCCTCTTGTACAAATTTTCATCATCAGTTTTCAAGTTTCTGTGCAATTTTGAAAATAAGATTCAGCATTAGGGTTAGGTTTATTTAAATGTACTGTCCTGTTAGCTGAAGATACTTCTGAAGCCTATCTTTCATTTCCAGAAAACAAACTAGAATTTGGTTCAGTGGCTGCTGAGATATTGACCTTTAAAGTTGAGCCTTTTTTTCCCAATTTCACATTTAATTATTTCACAATGCATAACATAACATTTACACCATGCATTTATCCTTCCAGATTCCTCAAAATAAGTTTAGGAATTTGTAAAGTCATCAAATATTTTTATATTATTTCATAAATTTTTAATAAATAAATCTGTTATTTCAATTTACTAAACTAAAGTAATGAGCCAATGACCTTGTGTTGTGTAAAGGTTAATCATGATAACATTAAATTCTTTCATGGGGTTCATCTCACCTACACCTGTGGAAAGTCCCAAACTTAGTTTCTAGACTTGCTTTTCATTTTAGCTTGAGCAATTGTCATTAATTTGAAACTTGTAAATTTTATTTATCTTATTTATTTATTTATTAATTTATGGAATTATATTGAATTTTGGTGATTTTCACCCCTTACTTCAATAAAATGCAGGGGAGTGTATTGCAAAAGTTTCAAATCTGACATGGAAAATTGATGACTTGGAAAACTTTGGTGTTACCTACCCCTAGCTTCAATAAAATTCAGGGGAGGCTATGGCCAAAATTTTCAAACAGATAAAGAATTTTGTTGACTTAGCTTTATTTAGAAATGCGAATTGGTGGTGAGGTGATAAAATTATGTTGGTGATGATGTTTTTTGCACAGGTTTCAGTATTATTTTACCATCTGAAATTCCAAAAGTGCAATATTTTAGATTCCAGTAAGGAAAAATGGTGTTATCAGAATCTCATGACATAACTATTTTTTATAATATTAAAAGTAACTATTAAATTGGGAACCAAAAAGAATATCCATTTCTTCATAGAGAAGATACATGTCATTTAGCCGTTTGGAAACAGTAGTAATTCCATTCTCCAAATAATAATCATCAATACCAAAGCCAGTGGAAGTGAAAGAAAAATAAGGCTTTTAATATTTTGATTGATAGCTTTTGAACCTCTCCTCCAGTTACTCAGGATTGATGTCAATTTTCCCTTTTGTTTTCTTTTTTACTTCATTTGCCATCAACAAAAAGCAAGTGACCTTTGATGAAGGTGGACATCTGATTTGAGGAGGTTGAAAACATAAAAAAAGAAGGAAAAAAACATGACTGGTTAAAATTTCACAATAAAATGGTTTAAATCTCAGTGAAGGGTGTGCGCCAAGGATTAATGAGAGGATTGAGGTCTGATTGTCACATGTGACAGGGATGATGTCAGCCTGTATATACCCAGGACTGAGTAAAAAGTACTTATAAGTTATTTTAAACACATGAACTATACATGGGAACAATAAATAAGAGTACACAAACAGTATACATAAGTAAAATTATGATAATACACAAAAAATGCCATTATAACACCTTATTTACATGCATATATCCACCTTTTATAAGTCTTATGTACTTAATATTAAGTTGAAATATGTCAGGGTAACCTTAAGAACCTTAATCATAAGGCTACATAATTTTTAAGTATACTTAAAGCTGTTATTTTCATTGTTTTATGCAAAAAACAAGAAATGCGCTTTATTTCACTAAAAGTTGATTATATGCGCTATAAATTTAAGAATATTAAAAATGTGCTTTGACAGTTCAATTTTTCTCATTTAGGACTATTGATTTGGCTACTTAAATTCATAAAAATAACACTTTTCAAATTTGGTGTTTTTTATGCCAGAAATGGCTTATGTGTACTGGCCACATACAGCCTGCATTTTTCCCATGTGAATAGCTTCATTTTTAGAAAAGTTAGCTTTCTCACACTATAATTACCCCAAATTCTACGCCCACTGTGGGGAAACACACTAAAATAGGCGACAGGCGCTTATTTAGTGTCCTAGCTTAATTAATAATGCATTGACCCTCTTTATATGCACTAATTTCATTAATAACCTCACTCTTGGCGCCTTATTTCACTACCACACTTAAATTTGCCTAAAATTAGTCAAGCATTTACCCGTTCTAGCACCTTCCAAGGACTGCATGTAGTTACCCCACATCTCATGCCCTTTTTTGGGTTTCTAGGTGGTTTCTCAGTCAATTTTGGTCATTTTTGAATGGGAATTTCATGTTGTATAATGTCAGGATTAGCCCCATCATTTCTACAGTGAATCCCCCTTGTTATTAAGCTCTTATTAGCCTTAATTTTCCCTCTTTAGTCTTTTATATTGATGTATAATACACACATACTCTCTTTTTTACTTATTCTTTAATTTTGATGGATTTTCCCTGTTATTCCAGGATTTTGGCAGTAGTTACTTTTCTAATTATGTTATGGGTCCCTAGGGATGTTGATGAACATGTATATTTGTTGGATGGATGTGTCATTAACTGTGTATTGGACTGGAAAATCAAGGGATTCATTGGGGAGCTCAATGTGTATAAAAGGAGAAAGTTTTGGGTCTTGTTTTCTACATTCTTTATCATTACAATTTAAACCATATAACCAAACCAATTACAATACATATCAATTAGTACTTATAGAGTATTTTGAATAGTATATGAATAAATTTAAATCTATTTTTCTACCAACTAAGAAGATTGTAAGCCATATTTAAAATTAGCGAGAATTATATTACTGAGACCTTTATTTTGAATTATATTTTAATACCTATTATATTTGTACTACAGTATTTATTAGGACTATTTAAATCTCTAGACAACAGACCATTCAAGCTAGTTCAAGTCTCTGTACTTGACCTCAGCCTGACAATTGGGGACCTTTCCTCAAGAATTCTGTTAGTTATCTTCTAGTAAGTAAAAAATTCAAAAAAGAGGCTACAAGTAAATAAAATCCCTATAGAAATATTTGGATACTTACAACAGGTTGGGGTCACTTATATAGTGATTTCAGAAAAATAAGCACTGTTATATAATGAAATTGTGATATTGAATCAACAATTTTACCACTAATTTAACATATAATTGTTATTAGTGGGTCTGTCAATAGACCAATTAAATTTGTGATCTTTGCAGATGATAACCAATTAAACTGATTAATTGTTTTCTTTTAAAAGGACTCTTAATCCCCTTTTATTGGTTTGAAAAATTCATTTTATATTTAGAAAGAATCTTACTGACAAATTTTCTTTTTTAAATAAGAAAACATGGCTACATATTGTAGACCAGTTAAATCAAGTGACCACATAAAAGCATATTTGACTTTTGGCACTTAGAAATTCACTTCATACCTATAAGTAAGAAATATAATTGTCTTCAGGTATTGATAAATACTGATAAAGCTCCTTCATTGAAGTTTCATATCTAAATTCCAATTTTTTAAAAAATAAATTCCACGTAAAATATGTGTGACAAAAATGACATTGTAAGTAATAAGGTAAAACCTTATAACTTAAGACCCAGAGCTGAAAGACCTGTTTCAGGAAATTCAAATGGAGGGACAGGAATATCCCATCATAAACAACACCCCACCAATTTCCTTGGAGGAAAGGGAAATACTCTTAAAACAAGTATCTATAAAGAAAACCAAAAACACATTACAAGAGCAAATTCACTCCCTCTCCACCCTACTGAATACCCTCACCATAAGAGTCAATAGCATTTTAGACCAGATAAACAATCTGGTGAAAAGGGCAGCACAGGAATTTGTAGAAGTCAGCCAGGCTCTAGTGGATATAAAGGCTCAACCACAAACAGTGGCACCAAACAATTCCATAGCAACACCTCCAGTCCAAGAGGAGGACCAAAAAATTACAGTCAGAAAATTAAAGTGGGATTGGTACACCCAAAATTACAACAACCCTTCTCAACAGCAGGGCTCCAGCAGTTACCCTTACAGGGGGAAGGCAAGGAGAGGCAGGGGAAGTGGGATAAGACCTTGGTAAGTCATCCATCTTCTCATGATCAATTATATCATCCTAACAATGAATTACTTATAGATAATGAGATTGATAAGGAATCATTAGATATAATTGATGAGGATCTAAAGAATTATTCATTTGATAATAATATGTTAAACTTGTCTTTAAATGAGGACAATGTAAATAGTTTTATTGATCACCAGGATAATGCTATTAATATAAAATTGGAACCATATGAATTAAATCTTGAACCTGATGATGAGTCTTCTGAGTTTGACACAGAAAAAATTGAATATTTTTTAAAATAAAATCCAATCGAATCAAAGATAGTAAGTAAATTATTATTAAGAATTGAAAAATTGGAAGAGTTCTCTAAAGAGTCAAACAATAATACAGAAAGTGTATTATTAACACTCACAAAATCATTGAGTACAACAGCCAATAGGTTAAAAATTATTGATAATTCAAATAATGAATTAACCAATGAAAATAAAAGATTGAACTCTGATATTAGAAATTTAAAAAGTAAGTTAGAACACTCTCAGAATATTATGGCTACCATAGAGGGACATGTAAAATTGTCTTTTTCAAATGTAAATGATACCTTGACTCATGTACCTGTAATAAAAGATAGGTTACAAAGAGTAGAAATTGAAGTAGAAAAAATTTTGAAAAATACTAATATAATAAAAGATAATACCTCTTATGTGGAAAGAGTACCATTTTTCATGAAACACTCAGATGATAAACAAATGATTGAACATGAACATAGTGTCATGGGCTCTGAGAATATAAAATCAGCAAAAGATGAAATAAATGATCATCTTTCTAAAGTAAGTGAATTACTTAATATTCCTCAGGCTAGGGAAGCAAAAACTAGCCAAAAGAACTGGCCTAAGTTAGATCAGTACCCTTCTTTTGACAGGTATTTAAAATCTGATTGGCAACAATTCATTCAAAGAATTTATAACTTAAAGTTTTCATACAATTTACCTAATGAAGAAATTACATCAAAATTAATATCTTTATTTAAAGATGTGGCCTTATTATGGTTTGAATCTGTATTGAGTGAGGGAATTAACTACTCCTGGAATGAATGGAAGGCACTAATTAAAAATATTTGGTGGCCCAAAATTCAGAATCACTCAACAAAGATTGTATGAAAGAGCCAGATATAATACAAATACTGGAGATAAACCCATGGTCTTTTTAATGAATTTAATAAAAATCATGAAAGCTATGGATCCAAAAATGGATTATGATGAGTGGAAAGAGAAAAAAATATACAAGTTGCCTATATCAGTTAGAGACATTATTGTAGCTAGAGCTGAAACCATCAGAGATACCTCTAAGTTCATTAATATATGCAATGAAATATTATTAAACCACAAATATGAAACCAAGTATAATAATTACAAACAAAGTGTTGATGTAGTAAAACCTACTACAAGTAAGTTACCAGTGGAGAATAAAAAACCTTCAGCTCCCCTTGTCCCTAAAAGACAAGAAAATAACACTTGTTATAAATGTAATGAACCTTGGGTTAAGGGTCACATGTGTAAGAAAAGAATTAATGTTATTGAAACCTCGCAAAATTTTGAACCAAGTAATCATGAAGATGAGATCGTGGAATCCAGTGAGGATTGTAAAATTAACATTTCTTACAGTGATGATGAACATGAGATATTTGTATTAGAACAGGATATTATGTTCCTGAATGATGCTATACCTCATACAGATACATCTTTAACTTCCATTGAAGAGGCTGAAATAATTAAAGATGTATCTCATGATACTTACCAAATAACACCTATCAGAGCACCTGTTATTATATGTGGAAGAGAAATGAATGACATTCTTGACACTGGGGCTGCAGGTAGTGTGGTTTCTATTAATACATTAATGAAACTTGAAAGTAAGTATAAAAAAAACTAGAACCTGTACAGACAAAGAACTGGAGGGTTTTTGGGTCAGTTTGAAATCCAATTGGCAAATACAAAACTGCTGTATTCTTTAAGTATAGTAATGGATATGTAAGAGCAGTGTGTGAATTTGTTGTAATGGATAATAATAATTGCATTGATTGGTTTATTATTGGCAATGACTTATTGACAAAATTTGGCATTAAAGTAGATCCTGCAAACATTTGCTTCACTATAGGCGTGAGTGATAAGAGAAAATTCAAGATATCTTCTGAAAATTCAGTGTATTTCATTTCTCCTAGAGAGGAACAACTGCAAGGTGGAAGAACCACCACTGAAATGGTAGAATTGGACAATGAAATCCAAAATGCCTCTTTCAGTCCTCAACTCTCAAAAATTAAAGAAGACAATATTTTGAGATTGATCAAATCTTATCCTATGGAATTTGCCCATGGTTCAAATGAACTAGGATTGGTAAAAGACCATGAGATGAAAATCACTTTAAGTTGTGACTTGGGTAATTTTCTGGAAGCTTGAAAAAGAAACCTTACCCAGAATCTCCTGCAAAAAGGAAAGATATTGAATACAATATAAAAATGTTGTTGGAAATTGGTATTGTTGAAAAAGTAGACGCAACACCTAAGTATTGTGTTATTTCACGAGTATTAATCTCTTATGAAAAAGATAAGGCAAGATTATGCAGTGATTAAAGAGCTCTCAATACATACACTTTGGATGATATTTACCCTCTACCAAGAATAGCTTCTATCCATGCTACCTTACAAGGAGCAAAATATATTTCCTGTCTGGATGGAAACAAAGGTTACCACCAGATTCCTGTTGAAAAAAATTCTCAAAATTACTTATTAATAACCACACATATGGGAATATATAAGTATGTGAGAATGCCATTTGGCCGAAAGAATGCGCCTTCAGTCTTCCAAAAATTGATGGGTATTGTCTTTCATCAAGAAATGGTTGAAGGATGGCTTTTGGTTTATATTGATGTCATCATAGTGTTTTCAAAAACATATGATGAACATTTAAATCACCTGAAGAGAGTCTTTCATAAGATGAATGAAAATAATATGACAATTGCATTAAAGAAATGTAAGTTTGGATTTCAAAACTTGAAAGTACTTGGACATGTTGTATCTGGATTATAAATTTGTGTTGACCAGAATAATGTGGCAGAAATTAAAAGCATTTGTATACCTAAGAATGTAAAAGATGTTCAAAATTTTTTGTGTATGTTTGGATATTATAGACAGTATATTAAAAACTACCAATCCATTTCAGTTCCTTTAAAAACATTAATTAGGAAAAATGAGGCTCTCATTTGGAATAATGAAAGACAACACGCCTTTAATATAATTTAAGAAATTTTTAATGTCAGCCCCAATATTGGGACTGACAGATTTCACCCTACCTTTTATCTTGTACACTGATGCAAGCTTCACAGGGTTAGGTGCTGCTTTACAGCAAAAACAGGTAATAAATCAAAAATTATCTGAAATAGTTATCTGTTATATATCCTGATTCTTGAGAAAGACAGAATTAAGGTATGGTACCACACAACTGGAATGTTTAGCCGTGGTGTGGGCCTTGGAGAAACTTCATTACTATCTGGAAGACCAGAAGTTTGAAATAATAACAGATTGCAGAGCAGTAAAATCATTTCTAAACATGAAAACACCTAATAGGCACATGTTTAGATGGAAACTAGCTTTACAAGAGTACAGAGGAAGAATGAAAATCACTCATAGAGCAGGAAAATTGCATTCTAATGTGGATTTAGTATCCAGAAGTCCTTTGCAAATGATACTGACAACCCAGCTTATGTAACTGAAAATGAGGTTATACATATATTTGGGATTTATATAGTGGATTTAGAGGAGTTTATGCAGTCTATATTTGTAAATTATTCATCTGATAAAGATTTGACAAAACAATCTACCATTCTAAATGATCCAACTAATGCCTCCATGAGTGCATTAATTAAAACCTTTCCTCCAAAGTATAGAAATGTGTTGGAAAAAGATAAACTGTCAATTGAAGATGGATATATATATTACAGGAAAAAGCTAAGTAATGTAATAGTAATACCACCTTCTATGAAGGAGTTAATGTTGAGTACTTGTCATGATGACATCTTAGCTGGTCATTTTGATTTCAACAAAACATTAACCAGAGTTAAAAATACATTCTGGTGGATAAACATGAAAGAAGATGTACAAAATTACATTGAAACATGTGACTCTTGTCAGAAATCTAAAAGATTAACTGGGAAAAGAGCTGGATTGTTACAACAAATAGAGCAGCCAAAAGCTCCATGGGAAATTATAAACATGGATTTTGTCACTGGCTTGCCATTGGCAGGAAAAGAAAATTTCAATTCTTGCTGGGTAATTGTGGATAGATTAACCAAAATGTGTAAATTTATTCATACCCATAAAGAGGTATCTGCAAAAGACTTGGCATTTCTATTGTGGACTCAAATGATGAATACTGCTGGGTTCCCCAAAGCCATAATCTCTGAAAAAGATCCTAAATTTACTTCAGAGTTCTGGAAATTTTTGATGGAAGTATCAGGTTGTCAATTGAAATCATCTACAGCACACCATCCACAAACTGATGGCTTAGCAGAAAGAATGATACAAACTCTTGAAGACATGATCAGAAGATATTGTGCCTTTGGATTAGAATACAAAGACAATGAGAAATTCACACATGACTGGGTAACATTAATTCACGGACTTGAATTTGCTTATAACAGCACAACTCATTCTGTAACAGAGAAGAAACCATTTGAGCTCTGGCTGGGATACGTACCAAATACCCCATTAAATCATTTAAATAAATTACCAAGGTTAGATATACACCCTGGTACTAGATCCTTTATTCATATGCAACAAATGTGTAGAAAACATGCAGAATAATGCATTCAAAAATAATTTTAATATGAGAATAAAAGGTGGGATAAGTCTCATAAAGAATTTGAATTCAAAAAAGGAGATGAAGTCCTAATTTCAACACTACATTTTAACTTACAAGGTAATGTTAAATTAAAGGATCCGTTTGTAGGACCTTTTGTAGTTAGAAAAATGGTTGTTAATAATGCAGTCAAAGTCATATTATATCCTCCATATGATAGGAAACATCCAGTTTTCTCTATCTCATTATTAAAACCTTACCATGCAAATGATCCTGACTTATTTCCAAAAAGAAGGGGAAGGCCTAAAAAGCAACCTGAAGAAATTTTGGAAAAAGAAGATATTGAAAAAATACTCAAGAAAAGAATCCTTACTAAGGAAAAAGGCACTGAGTATTTATTAAGATTTAAGGGGAAATCAAATGAATTTGATAAATGGATACCTGAAAAAGAAATTTCAAATTTATCCTCTCTTCTTAAAAAATTTAAACAGAAACAAATTTCTGTTCAACCAGCTGAAGGGTTTAAATACCAGTACTCATAAGATTTTATTATGTTTTATTTCTTTAAAGAATAATCTATAATGCTACAGAATTAATCTGAATACCTGAAAGATTACAAATAAATAAATAAAATGTATAACTTATCATTTTTTTATTGTTTTTTTTTGGGTGGGCGAGTGTCAGCCTGTATATCCCCATTACTGAGTAAAAATTACTTATTAGTTATGTTAAACACATTAACTATACATGAGAACAATTAATAAGAGTACACAAACAGTATACATAAGTAAAATTATGATAATACACAAAAAATGCCATTATAACACCTTATATACACGCATATATCCACCTTTTATAAGTCTTATGTACTTAATATTAAGTTGGAATATTTCAGGGTAACTTTAAGAACCTTAATCATAAGGCTGCATAATTTTTAAGTAAACTTAAAGCTGTTATTTTCATTGTTTTATGCAAAAAACAAGAAATGCACTTTATTTCACTTAAAAGTTGATTATATGCGCTATAAATTTAAGAATATTAAAAATGCACTTTGACAGTTCAATTTGTCTCATTTAGGACTATTGATTTGGCTACTTAAATGCATAAAATTAACACTTTTCAAATTTGATGTTTTTATGCAATAAATGGCTTCTGTGTACTGGCCACATACTGCCTGCATTTTTCCCATATGAATAGCTTCATTTTTAGCAAAGTTAGAATTTTCACACTATAATTACCCCACATTCTACGCCCACTGTGGGGAAACACACTAAAATAGGCGACAGGCGCTTATTTAGTGTCCTAGCTTAATTAATAATGCATTGACCCTCTGTCGGGTGGTCCTTAAAGTCTAGAAGATTTTTCAAGGAGGTCCAAGGACAGCAACACTGGGTTTCAGAGGATTCAAACTTGGTACGTATTTTACTTATCTTTTAAAGAATTTTTACTCAAATAATAAGTGGTGAAGGGATAATTTCTATTATATTTAAAAGTTTAGAATCACGGTGTTAATGTAAATACTAAAATAATAATAAAAAGTTTTGTATGTAGTTATAATAAAGTAAGTAAGTAAGGAATGTTTTGAAGAGCACAAAAGTGAGGGCCTTTTATAGGCAAACATGAGGGAAATAAAACACATAATTTACACCATCTACTGTAAGAATGTGAAATAGAAGATGACTAAGAAGGAGTATATATATGACATAAGAAAAATAATTTAATTGGTATGTCAACCAGGGCATCAATTATATTGGTAATAAAGTATCAGTTCCCTTGGACTGTCACAATTAATTACAACACATTTAAGTTAATTTTATTGATTTCACGGAATTCCAGATCTTTCAATGAAGTAATATAATAATTTTAAGGTTTTTATATTATAATTTTATTATTAATTTTTATTCCCAATCAACTGCATTATTGAGCATGGTGTTAGGGAGTAAAAATGTATGGGACACTTACTTAAATTAATTATTTACACTACTTAATAATATTAGCTTAGTTAGTTGTAAGTAATATATAATTAAAGGTTAAATAATTAATTATTAATAAGTATTTTTCAAAAAAGGCGTGGCCTTACCTCAGTAAAATAATTAATTATTTTACCAGGTAAGTCTAGTAGCCTGGCTGACACCTTCTTTATATGCACTAATTTCATTAATAACCTCACTCTTGGAGCCTTATTTCACTACTACGCTTAAATTCGCCTAAAATTAGTCAAGAATTTACCCGTGCAAGCGCCTGCCAAGGACTTCATGTAGTTACCCCACATCTCACACCCTTTTTTGGGTTTCTAGGTGGTTTCTCAGTCAATTTTTTTGCCATTTTTGAATGGGAATTTCACGTAGTATAATGTCAGGATTAGCCCCATCATTTCTAAAGTAAATCCCCCTTATTATTAAGCTCTTATTAACCTTAATTTTCCCTCTTTAGTCTTTTATATTGATGTATAATACACATATACTCTCTTTTTTACTTATTCTTTAATTTTGATGGATTTTCCCTATTATTCCAGAATTTTGGTGGTAGTTACTTTTCTAATTGTGTTATGGGTCACTAGGGATGTTGATGGACATGTCTATTAGCTGGATGGAGGCGTCATTAACTGTGTATTGTACTGGTAAATTAAGGTATTCATTGGGGAATTCATTGTGTATAAAAGGAGGATGTTTTGGGTCTTGTTTTCTACATTCTTTATCATTACAAGTTAAACCATATAACCAAAACAATTACAATACATATCAATTAGTACTTATAGAGTCTTTTGAATAGTATTTGAATAAATTAAAATCTATTTCTCTACCATCTAAGAAGATTGTAAGCCATATATAAAATTAGTGAGAATTATATTACTGAGACCTTTATTTTGAATTATATTTTAATACCTATTGGATTTGTACTACAGTATTCATTAGAACCATTTCATTCTTCTAGACAAATGACCATTCAAGCTATTTCACGTCTCTGTACTTGACCTCAGCCTGATAGATGAGGTGGGCAAGGAAGAAATGATGTGGCCAACATGTGGTTGTGAAAAAAAATTGGGAAAAAAGTGCTGATTTGAGGTCATAACTGGCACCCATTTTTGAAATAAGTGACTTTTTTGCAAAATTTAAGTGCTGATTTGGTTTGAAATTTTCCAGAACTGACACCCCCTAATAAAAAATTAGAAAAATCTACTCATGCATTTTTGAGAATAACTCACCCAAAAAAAACATGTGCACCTGATAGCAGGTGCCAATCCCTATCTTTCACTTAACTCAATTTCAGCTCAGCTGTAATTCTTCTGGAAAGACTGAAAACTGAACAATGAGCACACTAGCTCACGCAATATCAAATCAAATTTACTCTTAAATCAAAACTGAATATAGGGATAGGCACCTGCTAGTAGGTACCACTTGATTTTTTGTGGTGACTGGATCAAAACCTAACTGACTCCCAGTGACTCCACGTCAAATACACAGTGCTGCGCTTCAGCTGGGTGAAGCCCAGCTTCATGCAGCAGCCTCGGCTAATAATCACTATGACACATTTTTGTTTTGCCATGTAGCATAACAATCACGCAACAGTTACAAAACTATTGAATTTTAAATTCATGACCCATTAAAGACCTTTAAGTGCCAAAAACAATGGTTATATAACTGTTGCATAATTGTTGCACCCCTTCTTCTCACCAAGACAAAACTGTTATGTGTAGTACGATAGCTTAGTGATTTTTAAGTACATAAAGTGTATATAGTCTGTGGTGCAGCTGAGGCGTCTAACTCCGGTTCACTCCGAACGGAGCACTGACACTGCTACCATAGGTTATGGGCTTTCCCTGTTTTGTTTACTAGCAGTAATTCAAACCTTTATCTTTCCCGGAAATTTTGTGTGCCCCGTGTTTGCCCCACGTTAAAAGAGTCTTTTTGGTGTTGAGCTACCTCCATCTCCTTCTCTCGGTTAATCTAACACATGCCGATATCGGATTCTTCAAATCCTTTCCAATCTAGCCCTCACTTAGCTCGCAAAAGACATCAGCCTCTCAGTAGGGAATTAAAGAATCTACTTCCTCCCCAATCAGTTAATACCCAAGCGAGAAGCTGCTCACATTTGCTCTTGGGCCCCCTCCACCTTTCCAGCCTCTTCTACGGATAGTGCGTGCACAGCTCACCTATCACAAACTCCCCACCATTTTGTTTTAGTTCCCGGTGACACACTGGTCATTCCCTCTCCCCCTCCTTCTTTTCAATCACCCACTGCTTCATCTCCCACTCCAACCTCTCATCCTCCCCCCACATCATCATCACACACCAGACATGCAGCCTCGGCTTGTGACCACCATCCACATCTTCCTTCTACTGTGCCTAGCCCTTTAATGGAATTGCGAGGCGACTCCCGTTCGCAGCCGCAATGACCAAGACACAGATGTGTCTCATCGTTGCGACATGCGGGAACCCGTCGTGCTCATCATACTAGTCCTTTGTCTTCACTTAGCAGCGACAACTTTTTATCAGACAATGACAATGATAATTTTACAACTTATAAAGGAAAAGATTTCACTGATGTTATTGATGAAATCATACAAAGGACAAATAAGATGTCTAAATTGAAACATGATGATTCTAACTGGCAAACCTGGATTAAGAATATCACAATTTTTTTAATGGGCTAAGTATGTTCAACTAAATATATCTCTGACACAGCTGCAATAAATGATGATATCTCAAAATTTGAAGAGGAAATGAGCTGGCATGCAATTTACAACACAATTGATGAAAAACTCCAGGATTTTATAGATTTTGGGATTACCAGTTACAAAGCTTTCTCAATTCTCAGCTCCAAATTTGACAAAGCTTCCCACACAGATTGCATGGCTCTGTTTAATGATCTTTAAACTATTAAAACCTCACCTTTTACAAATGTAATAGAACATGGAGAAAAAGTTAAGTCAATTTTGGAGGAGGTTCAGCAATCAGGTTTTATTTTTGGTTTCGATGAAATGACGGCAGTTTTTACCCAACTCTTATTACCGTCATCAGTTAATCATCTTGCCACTGAAGCAAATTGTCATTTTGAATTGCAAAAAGACATCTTTCAACCTTCCTTTGATGAGATGATGAATGTTCTTCAAAATTCTTTTATCAATTCATCTCAATCTTCCTCTAATGCACTAATCTTTCCACTGCTTTTGAACTGACAACTGAACCCAAGTCTGTTTCATCTTTGGCTTTCAAAAAAGGCCGCATGGACAGTTACCACCCTGTAAATAGAAAACATGAATATTCCTGTTTTTACTGAAAATCCTCCAAACACTTCCAGAACACTTTTCCATATGATCCCAACAGTAAAAGTTTTAATGTAGCGGTTTGGGGACAATGCAAAGCTTTTGCTCGTGACAACAAGGACTCTATGAACCTTGTCCAAAAGGCACTGAACAATAGGAAAGGAAAAAAACCAGCTCAAACTTCATCAAAACCCCACTTAAACAAAATCAGCTGCAAAGCGCTAGATGTTCTCACTACTGCTTTGAAAGAAATGGATTTTGGTACTGATATCTGGACTGAAGAGCAAGACTGTAAAGATTGTCAAGGTGTTTTTGACTCTGGTACCACACATCATGTCACTGGTGATGTACGTCTTCTCTCTGACTTCAGAACTTTGGATACTCCTATTCCAGTCAAAACTGCAACTGACTCTGGTGCTTCTTTCATTACTGGTCACGGAAACATGTTCATTAAAGGACGTGATGGAGAATTAGTTACTATCAAAGGTGTTTTCTATTGTGATAGGGCAAAATCCACTCTTATTTCTCCTTTTGATCTTTTAGATAATGGCATTTCTCTTTCTTTTAATCAAAATCATGATTATGTTATTTCAAAAAATAAAAAAATATTTTTTTAGCTCTTAAATCTTCTGCTGATCAAAAATAGACAGTTGATCTAGTATATCCTTGTGCACTAGAGATCAATGTTTTTGAAATGAATTATTTTAACTCTTTATCCTCTGCTACCATTCCTGCTCCTTTTGTTCCTCCACCCTCTTCAAAAATTCCTTATCCAACTGCGGTTCCTGACTAAATCATGGATTGGCATTGCCGTCTTGGACACACAAGTACCAGGGTTTTGAGAAGACTTGCTAAAAAAGGTCTCTGTGAAAATGCACCATCTTATGTGCCATCATGCAGATTACACTGTGATGTTTGTGCTATGTCAAAAAGCAAAAGGAAAAACACATGCAAGACATCCAAGCGCACCCATGAGCTCATGGATTTGGTGGTGTCTGATCTAGTAGGGCCCATGGTTGATGTAACTGATAGAGGTGAAGTTTATGTAGCTACCTTCAGAGAATCTTTCTTGACTTATGGTGAAGTTTTTGTCCTAAAAAAGAAGTCGGATGATTTTGATGCTTTTATTAATTTCAAATCTTGCTTATAAAACATCACTAATCAACATCTCAAAATCCTCAGAACTGACAATGGCAAAGAATACATGAACAAGAAATTCTCTGAATACCTTTCCCAACACAGTATCCTTCATGAACACTCTATGCCTTATCACCATGAACAGAATGGAATGGCTGAAAGATTCAATTAAACCATTGGTGAAATAGCCAGAACAGTCCTTCTTGCATCAAAACTGCCCCCCACCTTCTGGACTTTTGCTTATTGTTGGGCCTCTTTCATTCACAATAAATTACCAAATGTGAGAGTTACTGATAGTACCCCATACCAAATCATTTTCAACAAAAAAGCGGACTTATCTCCTGTCAAAATTTTTGGTCAGTGGGCATATGTACACATTCCAACTGAAAAAAGGACATGAATGGAGGTCCGGGCTATGCGTTGCAGGGTTGTTGTTTTTATTGATGGTGGTAAAGGTTGGATTTTTTGGCATCCAGAGTCTAATTCTTTTGTTCAATCGGCAATGGCAAATTTCATCCTGGAAGGGGACGAGGACAATACCAAAACGCTTACAGTTTCACATCCAGCCACATCTCATTCTAAAGGTGACCTAGCATTTATTTTGAATCAGCTTAAATTTGGCAATTTTACAGCAGAAGAAACTATTGCTAACCAAGATGTCATGGTTGATTTCATTAACAATAGGGGGTATCAATGTTAGAAATATGCCATTTCAAAATACCTCTTTTTTCTATCAAATCAGTAATTACTATTTCCTCATATATGTCATATCTACCCCCCAAAACACCTTTCTATGTATTATTAAACTCAAGTTTGTTACTTTATTGTTGTGCTGCAAAATAAATTTTAAATATTTTCAGTTTTTTAACATTGATACCCCTTAATAATGCTTATGAACTTTCTGACCACTTACCTCAAACTTTCAAACAAGCAATGAAGCGTCCAGACGCAGTTGAATGGAAGTCAGCTTGTCTTCAGGAATTAGACAACATGTCTAACATGAAGGTTTGGGATATTGTTCCTCTTCCTCCTGGAAAAACTGTCACAGGTGCCCAATGGGTTTTTGCTCTAAAAAGGGATGAATTTGGGAAAATCATCAAACACAAGGCACAATATGTAGCTCAGGGTTTCAAACAAGTTGAAGGTATTGATTTTAATGACACTTTTTCTCCCACAGCCACTTTTGCATCTCTGCGTCTGATCCTCACCCTAGCTGCTACGTACAACTGGCCAACCAAAACATTTGATGTCACTGCAGCGTATCTCCACAGCGACCTTGAAGAAATTTATGTCAAGCAACCTGAAGGATTTGAGTCTGTTAATCCAACTCATGTCTGCAAACTTAGAAAAGCTCTATATGGTACTAAGCAAGCAGCCAGATGTTGGTGGAAACATCTCAGCAAAATTCTGGCAAATTTAGGTTACAGATCAAGCAATCAGGATGCAAGTGTATATGTGCTAGCAAAAGAGGGTTCTTAGGGAATGTTGTGGATTCATGTAGATGATGGAGTAGTGGTAGGGAGTAGTGTTATGGTGTTGAGGGAGTCAGAAATGGATATGGGAAGTAGTTTGAAGGTAAAATGGTCTGATGGTATCTCTTCTATTGTTGGTCTAGCAGTTTCACGTTGTTCCAAAGGTTTCACTATCCACCAACCGGCTCTTATCAACAAAATTCTTAATGAACACAATCCAGCTGGTCTTAACTCTTTCTCACCTTTACCAATGGGTCTTTCTTTGGTGTCTTTAAAAGAAAAAACTCATCCTCCGCTGGAACCTCTCAAATTTCTGTCTATTATTGGCTCTTTATCATATCTTGTAGCTGGATCAAGGCCTGATTTGGCGTATCCTGTCAACTTCCTGGCACATTATGCATCAAGACCAGGTAAAGCTGAATGGGATGCGCTTAATCATTTGCTGAGATATCTACAATTTACCAAAGACATGAAATTTCATCTTTTCCCAACAATCAATCTCAATCCATCTACAGTAGTTTATTGTGATGCTACTTGGGGTGGTGAATTTGCTAGAGCTACAGGAGGTCATGTTCTTCAAGTCAACGACTGTCTTATCTTATAGCAATCAAAGTGTCAATCAAGGGTGGCAACAGCATCACTTCACTCAGATTTAATGGCAATGTCAAATGCAACACATCAAGCTCTTTGGATGCGTAACCTTTTACGTGAAGTGGATTTGTGCCATGGTCCAACAACTCTGTTTTGTGACAACAAAGGTGCAATTGTAGCAGCTACTGATAACCCCTCTGACAAACGTTGCAGGCATGTTGACAGAGATTTCTATTTTGTGAATGAACAAGTTCATTGGCGTGAAATTGACATTAAATGGGTATCAACTAAAGATCAAGTGGCAGATTTGTTGACAAAGAATTTGGGACCAATTGTTTGGAAAGAAAAGAGATATTTATTAGGGGTTTTCTAGTTTCTATGTTTCTCCTTATTTTCTTTTCTTTTAATTACTTTCAAATTTCTCTACTTGTTTTTGGCAAGGGATGGTTATAGGGAAATCACTAAGAGGGGGGGTGTTATGTGTAGTACGATAGCTTAGTGATTGTTAAGTACATAAAGTGTATATAGTCTGTGGTGCAGCTGACGCGTCTAACTCCGGTTCACTCCGGACGAAGCGCTGACACTGCTACCATAGGTGAGTAATGAAGAATTGTGGGTTCACTCCGGACGAAGCGCTGACACTGCTACCATACAAACGAACATTTATTGCAATGAATTCTGATTTCTTACTGAATTCCATGCAGAGCCCGGGTCATGCTATGTTAGTTTTTAATAGTTATTTGATTGAACCGCCTTTTTTGCCGCTTCGGAGACCACCTTTCTGTTTTTAGTCTCATTTTTGCCGTTTTCACCTTAACCAACTACCAAAACAATAACGCTAACATCAAGAATGAGAAAGAGTAATGATAATTCAACACTAACCTTTACAGTTAGAAAATGCAAAGTTAATCTAACTTTCATCAGTGGAGGGCAGTCACAAGCGAGAGATACTGCTAACTTAATAGGGAAAAGGCCTCCCTAATTCAAAATAAAGAATGTATACAAATTTCTACGCGTTTTACACTACCAAATTTGTTTGTTACTCCACACGGCGCAACAGTTGCGTAACGGTTGTGTAACAAATACTTAACAAATATTATTGATAGCTAGGGTACATAAAGATTGTTATGTATCTATTAGACAACCGTTACAGAACTGTTACGCCTTGCGGCGTAACGAATGGTGTTCGTAGTGTTAAATGCTCCAAGTAAATAAACAACTGGAGACAGTGTGAGTGAATGAAAAAATAGTGTGCTCTGGGAGATTCGAATTCACGGCCACAGATAACATGTTCTCTGCTATAAATACTCGAGGTCACAGCTTATCCAGGCCTGCGCGATGATTTCGCACGTTTAACTCGTGGTTATCTAATTTAGCCATGCGTTTATCTGAGACTCAAGACGACACACTTTTGTTGGGACTTGAACATTTCAAGCTGATTACTTTGCAATAGTGGTGGATGAATGAGGAAAGGTAGAGTGTTGCTTGAAAATCTGTTGGGAGGCATGCCAACCGGGAAACTTCGGGTAAGTCTTAACTTAAAGGGAAAAAAAAGCAGGTGACTATTTCAATCTTTCATCCTGCAAGAGCCACCCTGCGTAATTGTAAGTGAATCAGTCACCTTTTTTTCTTGTGGCCACTTTGTGGCTAGGACATTGGGGTCAAGATGGCCAAACACCAACCATGTAACAGAAGTAAGAGACACGTTGAACAGGAGCAATATTTTTGGGAGAAGCGCAACTCAAAAAATTGCGGTAACGTCCGAAAAACAGCTCTCCAATCATTGCGGGCAAAACTGTGACACGTTTGCATTTCGGATGGCAATGTCTCGCAAGAAACGTGACATGGTGCGCGCACAAATGTCACACATGAGTTACGTGACATGAAATCACGCAACTGTCTTGCAGTACAGTGGGGGGACAGATGTTCTGGCCACTTTTTTTTCGGCCATAACTCACAAACTTCTTATGAAACCACCATGATGCCAATATGTATTCTCACTCTTTAGACTACAAAGAATACAAATATGACATCAAAATTTCATTTCATTCACTTGTTTTTTTTTTTATTTCATATTTTATAAATGGCCATTTTTTCAATCAACAAACCAAAAATCTCATGACAACAAGACTTTAACCACATAAAAGCACTCCTTTCACACTACCAATTCAATGATTTTTTTTTAAATTAAAAAAAATTCATCTTCTTTCATCCAGGGGTCACCAGCAGCAATGAAAGCCTCCATTTGTTGTGGCATTAATTGAACAAGATGCTCCAGTTGTTGAGAAGGGAAATCATCCCATGCTTGTTGTATTTCAGGATGCATCTCTGCAATTTTTTTTGATTGATACTATTTTTGGATATTAGTCTTCATTGTTTTCCAAAAAATATCATTCAGATTTAGGTCAGGCAATTGTGCTGGTCAGTTTATCTTTCAGAGATTAATAGCAGATCAGAAATCTTGAGATAGCTTTGAGGTGTGCACTGGAGCATTATTCTCCATAAGAAGAAGGAAATTGTGAGGGTCAACTTTGGCAAGCCATGGAAACAACAAGGCAAATTTGGCATTGCCTATAAAGTGTTTTGAAGTTCAGTGGTTTGATGGTAGGAAGACTGCCTTGGATGAATTGAAGCATCTGCCCCATATCATGATAGTGGAGCAGCTGCTTTTGAAACATTCCTTGTTGAATTTTTTGCTGCTCTGATGCCAGCCCAGAGCTTGAGTTGAAAGCTTTTCCAACTTCAAAGCTGCATTCATCAGTCCATATAACTTGCTTCCAATCTTCAACTGACCAATGGACATGTTGGCAAGCAAATTGAAGTTGTCTCTCTTTCATGGGAGAGATTGAGTTGAGGTTCTTTGACAGCAACACATTCATGAAAATTAAGGTCATGAGCATGGCAGTGAACTGTTTGGCATGAAATTTTGCAGGTAAGACTCTCAGTAATCTTGTTAAATATCTTCTTAAAATTTCTAGTGAGGATTTTCCTGATTTGTCACATATCTCTTGGGGTGGTCTTGACAGGGTGGCCAGGTTTTAGCAGTTTTTCAAGTCTTCCCTTGATGCAGTATGTGGCAATAATTTGGTGCACTGTAGGGTTGTGGAAACTCAAAATGGGCTGATACTTGGGTCACAAAGGAACCTGGGGCTTCCATGCCTGCAATAAGGCCACACTCACCAGTTTTTAGTTGCTTCTTTGTGGAGTGGCATGCCATGATATGCATCTAAAAGTGCAAAAATAAGGGGTTATTTTTTAAGCAAAATAACAATGAAAAAACAATGAATGATGAAAGAAAAACTTACCAAATGATAGAGTAAGACACAAAGAACTAAGGAGAAAAGTTTGGAGGTGGTATCAGCAATAATGGTAGTATGCAATAAAGATCTAAAATGAGGAAAATGATGTTTATGCATAAAATGTAGCCAGAACATCTGTCTCCCCACTCTACATATATCAAACATGTTCCCACCACTCAATTACACTTCCCCTACAAGCAACATGCAAGACATGTGCAAGAAAACACTACAATAAATGTTTGTTTTGTCTTGGGTTGCAACAATGGCGCAATGATTACGCAACAGTTATGTAAAAATTGTTTTTAGCACCAAAGGGTCTTAAGTTTGTATTAAGTGAAAAAAAATTGTTTTGTAACTGTTGCAAAACTGTTGTGTAATTTTTTCACTGCATGGCAAAACAAAAATGTGTTGTAGTATCAGATGTCCCATTTTATTACAAGGCATTTTGTCTTATTTTGCTTGCAGGAAATTGTCACCCAAAATGCAAATGTGTCACATATTTTTCTTCAGTAAATGTTATATGAAATTTCAATTCAAAGTGTCCCAAGAGGCTGTGCAGGAAGATATTGGGATTATTTATATACTTAGAGCATTTCCCCCCATGTCAGTAAATTTATTGGTATGCATAATTTACAGAGCATTTTCCCAAATTTTGACCACCATTGCATTAAAATCTCACATTAACTAAAAATGTCAGCAGATAATCCAACCCTGTAAGCAAATTTACTAATGCACAAAGATTTAAAATCTATAAGTTGCACCCACTCCTGCCATTTTTTCAAACTCATCTGCCACTATCAACAATCTAAAACATTACCAATCACTTTTCCCATTTTTCACTTACACTTCACATCATCTCAAACACTACACAACAATATTTATTGGCACTATTCAATTTTTAACATTATCCCCTACCATTTCCAACCACCCATATACTAACTTAAAGTACACCATTTCAGCAGATAAAAAACACTGGTTGCAAAAGTGTGTGACCTTTTCAATGCAGGTGTCAATGTCCTGCAATGAAATGTGACATCAGGAAAAGCCCCATGTCATGCAAAAATTAAATGAGCAGGTGTTTACTGAAAATGTGTCAGGAATGATGGTCCAAGATTCAATTTACTGTGCCAGTAGTAAATGAGGGTACATACTGTGGTGATTTCAGTCAATTCATTACCCAATGTCGTGGCAATATTCATTTTGCCACTCATAACTTACCAACATGAGGGTATATGCTCTTAGGGCATCTACCACCATGTTGGCTGTTATAACATAAATATAGTTATAGATACAAAACTAAGTTAGGTCGCAATGTCACCTGCATGTATAAAGTTGATGTAATGCACCCAGCCAATCTCTATTCATTCTGTTGCAAAGATCAAAAAGGCTGACCCTAGCCAACCTGGGTTGTGGTATTATAGGTTATGGGTATTTAGGTGTGCTGCACATAATACTTTTCAATACATAAACACTGCATAATAGCCTTGAAAGTCTCATATTGGTAAATGGTACTCACCCGTTCTGGTATCACAACTTCACCAAAATAATCATCATAATTACCACCACCATCATCATCACCATTGTCATCACCATCACCATCATCTTCATCTTCATCTATAAAATCATCAGCTTATTATAACACATTCAACAACAAAATGGAAACCTCAACTTCTAAAAAACATTAAAGGAAAATTTACTGACCAAAGTATGATTCCACCTCGTTTCTTGATAGAATATCTTCTAAGAGGAAAGCATTACTATAGGTATGAAGAAGAATTATGAAAAAGGGCCAAAAAATGCACAAAACTGGATGCAAGTGATTCAAAATTTGCTCATTGGAAGAGGGATATCTCTGAAGCAATGAAAAATTACTTGTGTGACTCTGAATATTTGTTTAATCCAATACCTAACAATTCTTTGGATAAGGAAGTCAATGCACTAGCCCTTGTAGTCATAAAACATTTGTTTGGCGACTCTCATTGTGATTGAATAAAAATATGAAACCGTCACATAGCATATATACTTTCCTAGATAAAAAACTCAAATTAGTGTCAATGTCATCACAATTATCCTTGCTGAAAGATATCTTTGCCCTTAAATTTGACCCCAAAGCACACAACAATGTTACATTCTAAAATTGAAGAGTTGATTGCCAATGGTTTTGAAATAAATTTTGAATGTTTAGTAAATATTATTTGAATTTTGTCTTTTGAGACATATCATCCATGGTATACTGAGGCAATTAATGCTTTTTATCTTCATATGAGGCTAAAAGACTATTAATTACCCTTGACTGAAATTGAGAAAATAGTGACTAATCATCACAAAACTCTCATGTTACAAAAGTATTTGACACAACCCAATATTTTAAGAGAAATGAACTCTATGTCTTTTTCTTATGATGACCATAATCAGGATTCATCTTTGGATAAAATAGTCTCATTAAGTGCTGCATTTACAAATCATGAAGTCTAGGGTTGTTTCAATTGTGGGAAAAAGGGACACTGGCAATCTAAATTTCCAAACATGAAACACAATACAAGATTAAAAAGTCACCAAGCATCAAATATAAACTTATATTTTAACTCACAATGTAAATGTGAAGTTCCTCATCAAAAATGACCAGAAAAATCATTGACTGACAGTTATTGACCTGTTTATCCAAAAACAAAAGCAATAGGCCAGATTTATTGCAATAGTTGATGACAAAAAAGCCCACAAGAAACCCTTACCAACTGCCATGAGACTTGATAGGACTAATTGGACATCAGATGGGAACACAAAATTAATGGAAACTGGTGCTACAGAATATGTAAGTGGTGATAAAACCATTTTTATCTGGATTACCAAGCTGGGACATCCAATACCTCTACTTTTTGCAAGAAAATCATCAAAAACTAGTTTTTGAAAGGGATTGAAGCAATAGCCATTAAAGGAATCAATGAAAATTTATTGATATTTCAGGTTCTCTACTTTCCAGAAGCCACCAGTACTCTTTATCTGTAGCTTCATTGATATGACAAGGTGCTAGGGCTGAATTTGATGATTTAAACAATATTAACATATTGAAAGGAGGATTAATAATTCTCACGGGTATATTTACATATGAGAGGTCATGGCTTGTTGATGTAGATAGTAAGGAAAACACATATTCATGTAATCCAATTTCAATTTCCCCTCAGTATTGTTCAGTGCAAAATGCTCAGGTACAAATCTCACTCACTCCACCAACTGGCTCTGATTCTGTGTGAATGTCTAGGAAAAATTCTGTTTTTATGCATTGGCACAGAGTTTCAGGACATGTAAGTATGAAGGTGATAAGGAGATTGAAAACCCATAAATCAGCAGAGGGATTACCAGATTCATTGCCACCTGCAGATATACAAGGAAATCAATGTTGAATATCTACAAGTGTATATTCTTCAATTCTATCAAGTACTGAACAAATACCTGAAACAATGGACATAATTTTGTCTGATGTTATGGGTCCTTTTGAAACACTAACTTTTGATGGAGCAATGTATTTTGTATCTTTCAGAGATGTAGCTACACCATACACAGTCATTGAAAAAATTAATTCAAAAGCTCTTGTTGCAGACACCTTTGTGAGATATCAAGTGAAAACGGAACACCTCACAGGTAAAAAGATTAAGATTCTTTGTTCAGATAATGGGGGTAAATAAGTAAATCACAAATTTTAAAACTACTTGACAAAATTTGGAATAGTTTGGGAACATGCTATGCCATACCACCATGAATGAAACGGGGTAGCAGAGCAGCTTAACCGAGCATTTGCTGACATTGGACAAACAATATTGTTTGAGAGATAACTAGATAAATTTTTCTGGGGTGCAGCATTCCTTTGGGCATTATATCTACATAATTTTTTTTTGAATTAAATCACCAACAAAATCACACCATATCAAGCCCTTCTTAACAAGAAACCAAATCTAGATAGGCTGCACATTTTTGGTTAAGATGCTTTTGTCAGAATTCATAAAGAAAAAAGACTTAACCTTGATCCATGTGCTATAAAATGTAAAGTAATTGGGTATGTTGAAGGTGGAAAAGGTTGGGTATTTTGGGATGTTGAATGAAAAATGATCATACAATCTGCTACAGCTGTCTTCTCACACTACCAAATTTTTTTGTTATGCTACACGGCGTAACAGTTGCATAACGGTTGTGTAACAAATACATAACAATTATTATTGATTGGTAGGGGACATAAAGATTGTCATGTATTTATTATGCAACTGTTACACATTTGTTACGCCTTGTGGCATAACAAATGGTGTTGGTAGTGTCATCAAAACAAATATTAGATCAGCCAAAGCCAACAACTAACAATAGTCAAAAAAAATCATCATTACAATTTATATTGAATTCTTTATCATTAGGTGACTGGACCCTTGACAAGACAATAGAAGACCAAGATAAATTAGTGAATTAAAATCATAATGAATGCAAAAAAGAGGAGTTATTAGTTCCTAAAATTTTCAAAAAAGTAATGAAATTGGATGAAGCACAAAAATGGAAGATAGATTGTCAACAGGAGATTAATAACTTGAATGAAATGAATGTGTAGGAGGTGGTAACCCTTCCATAAGGATAAAAAATCCTTAGGAAGTATATCGATTTTCATACAAGAGAGATAGAAAAGGAAACACTATTAAACCTAAGGTAAGATTTGTTGCTTGAGCTGGACATGGGAGTGTAATTAAAGTGTATGGAGTTAAGGTAAGTTGGATGGCAAAATGTCAGAAATCTGTTGGTTTAGAAACTTCACATGCTGAGTACATAGCACTTGGTTTAGGGGCAAGGACTGGTTTGTGCATACAAAATTTAGTAGAATATTTTGTGGGTAAAAAAGTAGAGGTAAAATTATATTGTGACAACAGAACTGCTGTTGATATTGGCTACAATTGACCATCCAACAAAGATACATGCCATACAACAAGGGATTTTTATTTTCTAAATTAATTTATTTATGAAAAGAAATTAATTCTAATTTTAATTTCAGGAAAATCTCAGCCAGCAGACTGCATGACTAAAGCAATTAACAGCATTAACATATGATAGGCTATCAATGATATGAATTTAGAAACTCAATTATATATTTTTTATTTTTTTTATTTTTATTTTTATTTTTATTTTTATTTTTATTTTTATTTTTATTTTTATTTTTATTTTTATTTTTATTTTTATTTTTATTTTTATTTTTATTTTTATTTTTATTTTTATTTTTATTTTTATTTTTATTTTTATTTTTATTTTTATTTTTATTTTTATTTTTATTTTTATTTTTATTTTTATTTTTATTTTTGTTTTCATTTTTATTTTTATTTTTATTTTTATTTTTATTTTTATTTTTATTTTTATTTTTATTTTTATTTTTATTTTTATTTTTATTTTTATTTTTATTTTTATTTTTATTTTTATTTTTATTTTTATTTTTATTTTTATTTTTATTTTTATTTTTATTTTTATTTTTATTTTTATTTTTATTTTTATTTTTATTTTTATTTTTATTTTTATTTTTATTTTTATTTTTATTTTTATTTTTATTTTTATTTTTATTTTTATTTTTATTTTTATTTTTATTTTTATTTTTATTTTTATTTTTATTTTTATTTTTATTTTTATTTTTATTTTTATTTTTATTTTTATTTTTATTTTTATTTTTATTTTTATTTTTATTTTTATTTTTATTTTTATTTTTATTTTTATTTTTATTTTTATTTTTATTTTTATTTTTATTTTTATTTTTATTTTTATTTTTATTTTTATTTTTATTTTTATTTTTATTTTTATTTTTATTTTTATTTTTATTTTTATTTTTATTTTTATTTTTATTTTTATTTTTATTTTTATTTTTATTTTTATTTTTATTTTTATTTTTATTTTTATTTTTATTTTTATTTTTATTTTTATTTTTATTTTTATTTTTATTTTTATTTTTATTTTTATTTTTATTTTTATTTTTATTTTTATTTTTATTTTTATTTTTATTTTTATTTTTATTTTTATTTTTATTTTTATTTTTATTTTTATTTTTATTTTTATTTTTATTTTTATTTTTATTTTTATTTTTATTTTTATTTTTATTTTTATTTTTATTTTTATTTTTATTTTTATTTTTATTTTTATTTTTATTTTTATTTTTATTTTTATTTTTATTTTTATTTTTATTTTTATTTTTATTTTTATTTTTATTTTTATTTTTATTTTTATTTTTATTTTTATTTTTATTTTTATTTTTATTTTTATTTTTATTTTTATTTTTATTTTTATTTTTATTTTTATTTTTATTATTATTTTCTTCTTTTCAACTATATATGACATTATGTGGATAACATTTCATGGAGGGGTGTTATAACATTGATATAGTGATAATGACAAAACTAGGTTAAGTCACAATGTCACCCGCATGTATATAGTTGATGCACTGCACCTGGTCAATCTATATCTATTCTGGTGTAGAGATCAACAAGTCTGACCCTAGCCAACCCAGGTTGCAGTATTATAGGTTATTAAAGCAATTGATCCATTCCGGTGTAGAGATTGACAAGGCTGACCCTAGCTGACATGGGTTTTGGTATTATAGGCAACACCCCACTCCATGCATACTTAACTATTACTTTAATGCATATTCTGGCACCATGTCATTTACACCTCACATTAGCTATTCATTTCAGTAAATATTAGGGGGTATCAATTTTCAGGGATCTTCAATTAAATTAATTGCAGATAAAAATCCTTATACCCCAATTATCTTCTGCAATTATTTTTGCTAATAATTGGGTTATTAGACACTTTATGTGTCAATGTTTACCTCTTATCTGAAATTTTTCTACTCAATTTTTCATAACCACATCTTGGACAACTTTCTTTCTGCCATAACCACATCTTGGACTACTCTCTGGATATGCCTCATGGATGTGATGAGTTTGGGATCAGGAATTAGGAATGGAAATTGGGGTATGAGAGGCGGGATAATGCATTACCATGGATTCCTTATCCACTAGCCCCGGGGCTAATGGATAAGAATCTTCCGCAATTAATAATGTCTGATCCTGGGAAAAAAAAATTTCTGATCCCTAATTGTGGATCCCTGAACATTAATACCCCCTATTGGATACAAGTAAGTATATGTACATATAGGTACTTACTTTGTGTCATTTACTCACACCTCTCCCTGCCAACTTTTTCATTTTGCATCTCACTTAAAGATACTTACTCACATCCTTGATTCCACCACCATTTCTCAAATTAAAATTTTGAGACACTATACTCATTACTCATCACCAAATTTTATTGATTTTCACTATTTTACACTACTAGCTGCACATCCCAAGCCTCAATTACTGAAATATGCTAAGCAACCACTAGAAAAAGTGCTCTCTAAACAAACATACAAAATATCATACTCTTATTCTTATGTACCAAGTTTTTCATTGAGAACTTTGAATGACATGCATAAAAAATTAGCAGTCAAGTTTTACCTAATGACTGCCAAAGGTGTGTTGCAGGTTCAAATCCCTACTGTCTCATCCCCTTCATCCATGGTGCCAGTTTATGCTAGTATATAAGTATGATTTAATAGTAAATATTAATGGTCCAACTACTAATCAATAAATGATTTAGTGATTAAACCTCAGGGAAAGACTAATAAACTAGTTATTCTCAATTTAAACTCACAATACTTGGATTTTATGCATGCTAGTGGTGGAAAATAGAATAATAAAATATAGTTATAAAGATAATATCAATTTATAAAGGCTTTATAATATATTTCTATATGATAATAATTGTGTTATAGTGTTTATTTGATTTGTAGTTAGTAAATGATGATCAATAACCTGTCAAATCCCTCCTTACTTATACCAAAATCCACTGGAGTGCACAGACCTTCAATCCAGATGATGTCACTGCTATCCCCGGCAATTACAGCACTGTGAGGGCCCATCACCTCCCCATGGTGTCCACTTCAAGCAGATTCAACACCCAGACCTCCAGTAAGGACCCTCCATCACAATTAATGATAACACAGACCCATACCATAAATAGAAAATCCAGATAAAAGCAGATACCATAAAGAAGCAGGTAAAATAACTAATCCAAAAGGAATAAAATGAAACCAAAAGCATATAAAGGAAACAAATTAAATGTCCAAGCCCCCAATAACATCCCCAAGCATCCATATTAACCCAGCAATGACCTCCCAACCCATAAATCCATGAATATCCATCCAAGGAAACAGATTAAGTTGTCCAAACTGAGTACATGCGCCTGAAATAGATGTATATGCTTCTGTAGGCATTGTGAATCCACTGAATACGTCCATATGACCTAAAATAAGCAGAAAAATAAAGGTTATAGGCTATTAAGAGGCTAAAAACCCACTTATAGACCTAAATATACATAATATACTGCATATTTCACTGAATATGAGATTTATGTATACATATAAGCTTATGTATGTCAATAATTACTTAATATCACTTAAGATAAATATATTATGACTCCATTAACACCTTAATAAGTATTATTAGGCTATGGATAAGCTATTTAAACTACTATAAGTTATATAATAGTGTAGTAATTATATATATATGTATTATAAACATATATATAAGTGTTTTAACCTTATTTTTAAGATATAAGCTTAATATATTTAAGGTTATCTTATTTTAAACATAAGAATTACTCAGTCCTGGAGATACCTAGGCTGACACATGGCTGGCATGCTTGTTTCCTTGCTTGTGTCAATGTCTTGTTTTCCCCACAATATCTCTATTCTCCCTCAGCAACCTGTGGTGGATGGACACATATGTGAAGGCTGGAAAACCCACCCCACTTTGCCAACCCCCCATTATCTGGACGATTGTGCTTGGTCATTCACCTTGGGTAATCTGTGGAATTCCACTACCCTTGTATTCTTGAAAACCTTGCCCGTCAAATCACAACCCCTCAAGGATCAACCTCCCTCTTTCCCCCCTATGGCAACCCCATCTGTGTCCTCAAGGCACCTGGCTCCCCCTGTTGGCCTGTTAATTGCCCAGACACCTAACCCATTACATTCATTACTCCCCACATGTACATAGCCTATTAGTTTATCATGCTTTCATGCCCCTATCTGGGTGAGATAGTAAAAAATAATAAATAAATAAAAAGTCCCAGGGTTGAATATTAAGTAATTGTGGTCAATAGTGAAAGTACTGCATAGGGCGGTTGAATGTTGAAATTCATTATGAAATGACCAAGTAACATGCAATTATATACTTATTTTTTACTGACACGGAGACAGATGCCCTCAGTTTTCTTTCTTTCCTTTCTTTAAAACTATTACAGCTGTTTGTAAAAAGCTTGCGGTCTTCCCTCTCATTCTCCATCAAAAGCAACCTAAACTCATGTTTTTAGCGGCGGATGGGAGACGAAAAAACTTAAAGCCTTTTTCAAATAGTTGTGTCGCTTTGTCTAATATTCCCAAGACTTTTTCCTTAACTACCTAAAGGATGAGACTGCCATCCAATGATTTAATGAAATGATTTTAGTTTTGTCAAGATCTGCACCTGCTATATATGTCACTGCTATCTATTGTTGGCTGGAATTTTTATCACATTTCTAAATTCTGTTTATCTGGATGGAGCCATTATGAAAATATGTCGGGAATCACGCTACTGCATCACACCATGCCACAATGTGATCTCTTAGCAACTCAGGCTGTTGCGCAGAAAGGTCGCAGGTAATTCATAACCAATACAATTATTTTTTTGAACTCCTAAGATAATGGTAAAATTTATTAGTATCATTATCTAAATAACAGTATTACCCAGATTTGGCCCCCGCCATGCTTCATGAGCAGTCCATTTTTACTGTTTCTTCCCTCTCATCATGTTTAGCTTGTGAATTGTGGCAGTACGTATCGTATAATGATAGGCATTATTACAATTATGTTTATGTTTATTTTTATCACAATCTCTTTCAGCTTAAGAGGGTGCATAATCGTTGGTAAAAATTGGCGAATTTGGTTTTATTTTGCCAAGAAAAAGCATGGACGGAACTGAAATAAGTTAATTTAGAGGAGAATTTTTCAAACTGAAAAAGGAATGAAGAATTAGTATCACATTTTAAACAGATGTATGAGGAAAGGCTGAGGTGATGTCAGAAACGTGCGGCAACAGGAGATTAACGTGTGGTGTATGATGAATTTTAAGAAATCTTATAGTACCATAAGAGATAAATTTTTGCATGGGAGGAGGCAGGGAGAGATTTTATACCATATGTCAATTATGAATCACGCTGAAAATCGATTGAGTGGTAAGGTAGATGAAAGATCGCAGAGAAGTTAGGAGATGATCTCAACACCGTTAATAGGGCTGTTGAGATTTTTAGAGTGAATGTGGGACAGGGGATGACACAACCAAAGAGAAGGGGCACGGTGATTTAGAGGCAATGATTGTTATTAAATATTCATGCGTTGGCATATAAATATATTATTATCCAGAACACTCGCCTCTGAAAGCATGAGACACAATACCATATGGCTGCCAAATACACATGGTGAGATCAAGACATTCCAGCAACACTTTTAAGACAATTGGAACCATGTGATTGTCTCATTGATCAATGAAGAATTATTTTCGACACCGAAATCATTCAGGGAATCAAAAGATATTAAAAGCTTGCTGTTTCACCCTGGACTTCTTCCCCCATCTCACCCTGGACTTCTTCCCCCATCTCAGCTTTTGATTCCTTACAAAAAATCATCCACATATATGATGTTCTCTACGTTTAACACAAAATACTGTGCTATTTTATATGCCTTTTTTCTATTCGTCTCCTTGGCATATTGTCAACATTATCCGCAGTGCATGCCAACTAACGCAACAGGTAGGTACGCAATTTATTCATTCGACATCTCCAGTTTCGATTTTTAATCAACATTATACCCACAGATGTTGTTCAGTGCACCCGTGGTTCAGGAAAATATACCATTAGGTTGCCGTGCGTCGTAAACGCTGATACTTCTTTGGCCTGTGAAGGTGATGACGTTCCAAAACAAGATAACAAAGTATACCATGGCTGCAGCAATAAGCGTTAGTAAAATAATACTTATTCCTTTTTCTTATCTAAGAGCGAGAATAAAAGAAAAAAACATCCCGAGAAAAAAAATGGCAATTTGTATTAATTAATTTTGTTTTCACTTCTAGAACTCATAGGGGGTGAATGCCAATCAACTCGCGGGGCGCCGAAAATGAATTGCATATCCTTCAAAGTTTTCTCGACAATCATTCAAGTCAGCGGCCTTGATTTCGCGTCAAGTAAGTTTGATTTATCAAATTTAAAAACTTCACTCATCTACTGAATAATAGGATTAATGAAATTTTTAATTTATCATAGTGGCTATCTGCAACAAGTATTAATAAACGGAATCTTTGAATCTAAAGGTTGTAAGATATTTCTTGAGGTAAGTAAAAATGCCTGAAATTATGAGTAATCGGTTTGACTTCATGTCATGATTATTCACTCGACTTCCTATAGTAGATCGTTAATAAAAATATTTGAAACTGATGCATGAATTATCCATTAGGAATCTTCAGATGTGACGGGCCTAAAGATGGTTGGCATCACCTGGTGTATCTGATAAATCTTTTGGTTGAATATTTACTTTATTTTTCTTGGAAATGCGAAATCTATTTCTTTGTGTTTAAGCTGGTATGTGACTATGTTAATCGGTGGAAAAAAAAAATACAAAAACTTGCTGGTGACTGTATTGATTGACAATGAAAAAAAGTGGTCTGTGACTATTTTGGTAGCTAGTGAAAGGCTGTACATAGGGAAAGAAATTTATGCTAAGCAACTAAGAGAATAAAAGCCAACATGAAATGAAATAAAAATATAAGAGTTCTTAACTGCCTGTCAGATATAAAATATTCAAAAGTGTATGAGTATTCTGATAATTATTCAATAACATATTTATATCAAGGTTTTCAAATAAGCGTCTGAGAGACCATAACATTATGATACATCTTTTTAAGAAAAGTTTTGAGAAAAGAAACCATCAAAGATTAGTTTGATTTAACTCAGGCTATCTGAATAGAGTATGTAGTGCAGATGGAGATAATATATTATAGTCACTTTTCAAATATTTCATTAAATTACAAATATTTACTAAAATGACTTGAATTATTTACAAATTACCCCCTATTTTCAAGATTACCTTTTCCAAATGATGACTCAAATCCTGCATAAAAATTTATTGCTTTTCATAGTGGCTGCCCTGGCTCATGTCATGACTCTTCCGTCTTCCAAAGAATGAGGATTTCTCAATCCCCTGACTCATACTTTGACGAATCTCAGTACCTCCTTGCAGACTCAGCATATGCAAGTGGAAAGTACATTATACCTGCTTTCCGTGGTGCAAATTCAGAAAATGACCCCAAAACTAAATTTAATTATCACCTTGCACAATCAAGAGTACGAATTGAACATGCTATAGGTATTTTAAAGGGACAATTTTCTAGTCTTCGGGAGCTCAGAATCCAATTTCAAAAAAAATTGGAGATCAAAACTGCAAATCATTGGATCTTGACTTGCGTAATACTCCACAATATTCTAGCTGATTTAAAGGATGAGTGGAATGATCTTTATGAAGAAGAGGATCCTGAACCACCACTGGCACTCCCCTCCCTTGATTCACAAATCATTCAATCAACCGGCATACGCCCCATTATAATGCCAATTACTCTCCAACATTTCTCTTCACCCTTTTAATTTTTAATTTTTATGTTTTCATACTTTCCAAATGTCCTCTTTGTGTACTTTAATCACTTGGTTTTGTATTTTGGTTTGTTGCATATTCATTTTTTTTTTGAATTTACGGTGAATATCTTTTTTTTGGATGGCTCATTGGTTTTCTTTCACTTCCTCAACATGAAATCGCATATTTTCTTATATCGCATATTTTGTCAGTGATTTTTTTTTTTTCATTCATCACTCATATCCTTTTCATCCTCTCCTCAAACATCCCTCAAATATTTTGGTTGCATTTATTTTCTCAACTCAACTCACCAGGTAGGTCATTTTTTTTCTTTTTTCATGGTTTTTTATTTGCTAATCATGATTTTTTTTTTTGCTTTTTTTTTGCTTTTTTTTTTTGGTTTTTTTGTTTTTTTTGTAAGTGCTTCTACTATTTTTGCTCTAGGGTAAACTAATTTTTGTTTTGCTTTTTTCTCTTTTTTATCTTTTTATTTTTTTGTTTTTTTTCTCTCCTTCACCTCTCTTTATGATCCTCAAGGCCCCCCTTTTTCCCTCTCTTTACCTGTCTCTGACCCCCTTTTTACCCCCTTTTTAGCTGCCTCAAATCCCCCTTTCCCCCCTCTTTAGGTCCCTCATCACCCCCTTTCCCCTCTTTTTAGGTGCTTCAATACACCCCCCTTCCCCTCTCTTTATGTCCCTCAAACCCCCCCCCCTTCACCTCTCTTTTGGCGCCTCAAACCCCCCCTTCACCTCTCTTTACCCACATCAAACCCCCCCTTTCCCTCTCTTTAGGCGCCTCAAACACCCCCCCTTCCCCCCTACCCAATCATTATATCCTCCTCTACCCCCCCCCCCCCCCCCTGTTTATTAACGAATGATCGTTATAGATCGTTCGTTAACATGGAGGTGGGGGGGGGTGGGTGTTGGGGAAAGGGTTTGGGAGGGGGTAAGGTGATTGGAAGGGGGGGGGTTTGAGGTGCCTAAGGAGAGGGGAATGGGGGGGGGGTTTGAGGCGCCTAAGGTGAGGGGAATGGGGGGGGTTTGAGGCGCCTAAGGTGAGGGGAATGGGGGGGGGGGTTTGAGGCAGCTAAAGAGGGGGGAATGGGGGGGGTTTGAGGCAGCTAATGAGGGGGGAAGGAGGGTGATGAGGGACCTAAAGAGGGGGGAAAGGGGGGTATTTCAGGGGGATTTTGAGGCAGGCAAGGAGAGCATTTGAGGGGGAAAAGGGGACTTTAATGGGAGATAAAGATGGGTTACCAACTTTCAAATAAAGATACTAACAAATTTTTGTTTGTAATTTTGATTATTTTTTTTATTTTTTTTGCAGTAATATAGAAAAAAAAAAAAATTCTTTCTGATAAGGACTGTCCCTCTTATTTACAAAACAAAAAAGGTTTATAATTTTATTTTTATTTTTTCTATAATTAATTTTTGTGATTTTGATTTTAATTAAATAATTTTTTTATTTTTTATTTTGATTTTACTGATTATTTTTTTTTTCATGATCTTGTGAGAAGGTTTTTAATAACCAATCTTCAGGTTCACTTTTAATTTTTTTTTTAAATTTTTTTTTTGTGTTTTAATTCTTACTGAAATTTTCTTTTTTGAATGAATTTAATTATTAATTTTTTTTTAATAGGATTTTGCTTTGATTGTGTTTTTTAAAATAAAACCTCAGGTTTTTTTTTTATAAATTTTTTTTTTGGAAAAATTTTTACTGATTTTTTGGTTTTTTTTTTCAATTTTATTTTTAAAATAAAAAAACAGCTTTTTTTATTATTAGGTAGGAATTTTTTTTAAAAAAAATTTGAGTTAAAATTTTATTGACAATTAATTTTTTTTTCAGATCAAAAAAATGTCTTCTTCTTCTGATTCACCCCTTACTTCTCTCTTATTTTCATCTTTATCTTCTTTATCATCTTCATCTTTATCATCTCTATCATCTTCTTTGAAATCAACTCTATCATCTTCTTTGAAATCAACTTCCATACAATCATCTTCTAAATCATCAAAAAAAATTAAAGATAATCAGTCTCATCAGAAGAAAAGATATTTAAAAAAAAAGTCTCTCTGCGAAAGTTATTTTCGTCATATCCCAAACATTTTTTTTATAAAACTAAAGTAGATAAAAAAAATCAATATTTGAAAAAATTACCAGAAGATATCAAATATCTAACAGAATTTGGAGATGATCGAGTTGTTGCAGTTATCAGCAATGCTTTTAAGCCTCAACTCATTTTGGAAGTTCAATCATTCGATGGTGTAAAAGATGAAGCTTTTAATCAACTATCAGATCTTATCATAACTCTTTATCAAATGGCTTTGGTTCGATTACCTATAAGGAATAAGAATTTGTTGGGTGGTATCATGATTGGTTTTGGTTGGAGACCTGGTTTTGTCAAAGGATATTCTCTTGGTATGTCTAATAATTTTTGTTCCATTCTTAATATCATTTCACTTATTTCAATTATATAGGTATATATTCATTGCTCAATAATATCACTAAAGCACAAAAAGATGAAGATTTTCGCTTATGGGACACTCTACCCTACTTTAATTCTTTTCTTGCTCTTCGACTCAAAAAGCTCTGTAATAAGGCATTTGAAAAAAATCATGAACTTGCAACCAAAGTTGGAATACCGAATTGGTGTGACTCCGAATGGGAAGATATCAGCCACAAATATCTTTTATTTTCTAATGTTATCATCACTCATTCTGGATTCCACAATAGGATTCATATCGATAGGAATGATGCCAATTTTCTTACTTTTGGAATATTCTCATATATCAATCCGATAACTGGCCACCCAATACCATCTCCAGCTAAAATAAAAGGACATGGTTTATATTTTCCAGACCACCGGTGCATCATTGATTTTGGTTTGGGAAATGGTATCATCGAAACTATTTGGAATTCTTCTAAGGATAATCATCAAACGACCAAAGCTCCTCCTGGTTTGAAATCCTGTCAAGATTTCACTCATTTCGGTTGCTCATTTCAAATCAGTAATAAGTTGATACAAAGAATCAATAAGGTAAAGAAAGAAGGTAAAGTTATTCGATTTAAAAAAACTTTATCTAGATCCAAAAAGTATGGGGATTAGAGTTGTCATTGAAAATTTTATATTTTTTCATAAATTTTTAATAAATATTTTTTATATATCAATTTTCTCAAATAATGTGATGAGCCATCGACCTTGTGTTGTATAACAGGTAATCATGATAACATTTATTTGTTTCATGGGGTTCCTCTTTCCTATACCTGTAGAAAGTCCCAAACTTATGTTTCTTGACTTGGTCTGCATTTTGGCTTGAGGGATTGTCATTACTTTAAACTAGGGAAATTGATATATATTAGATATTTATTTAATAATTTATGTAATTATATTAAATTTAGATGACTTCCACCCCTTACTTCAATAAAATGCAGGGGGGGGTATTGCCAAATTTTCAAATCTGACATGTGAAATTGATGACTTAGAAAAATTTTGGTGATACCCACCCCTTGCTTCAATAAAATGCAGGGGAGAGTATTGCCAATTTTTTAAAACAGATATAGAATTTTTTTGACTTGTAAATATTTTTGTGATACCCGTCCCTTACTTCAATAAAATCCATGGGGGGTTGTGCCAAAATTTCTTATAAGACTTGTGAAATTCTTGACATGTAAGAATTTTTAGGATACCGGTAAAATGCAGGGGGTAGTAAAGCCAAATTTTCATATAAAACTTTCAAGATTCATGACATGAAAGAATTTTTGTGATACCCACCCCTTACTTCAAAAAAATCCAGGGGTGGGGGATTGTCAAATTTTCAAAGGAGACTTGAAAATTTTATTTAAAAAAAGAATATTTAACATTAAAATACGATATTTCAAGAAATACAGAAAATAATTGTAAAATTTATGTACAAATAAATATGAACACATGAAGTGTGAAAGAAATAAAAGAAACTAGTCAACAAAAAATTTCATTAAACGTTCTATTTCTTCAACAGATTTGTTTGCTTTAATGCATTCGATCAAGAAATCTTTCTTTTTAGAACTTTCTTGGAGATCATGCTTATACTTCATCTGTTCCATTAAGTTTTGATGCTCGAGTGTTTTTTCCTTATTTTTGGATTTTTCAATACTAAGAGTTAACTCAAACTTCTTCTCCTCCAAATCTTGGGCCCTACCATCCTTCTGTAAAGAGAGCTCAAACTTCTTCTCCTCCAAATCTTGGATCCGATCATCCTTCCGTAAGGAGAGCTCATACTTCCTCTCTTCCAAATCTTGTACTCTGTCATCCCTCCTTAAAGAGAGCTTGTATTTCTTCTTTTCAAAGCTCAGTGTCTCTTTAGCAATTTCCACTTGTTCTAGAGTGAGAATAAAAATTAACATAAAGTAGAAGAAAAGCAGAGTAAAGTAATAAGAGGTATGATATCACTTACCAGCATCACGTTTCTCTAAAAACTGTTCCATCGAAGAAAAAGGTGTTTGTGATGAAGTATCACTTTTTCGTCTTCTTTGGGAGAGGAAATTTAGACTAGTTGAAGCCCTTCTCTTTTTGTTCAACGTAGCATTTTCCTCCTCATCATTGTCACTAGCTTCAAACTCAGTTGATTGAGGATCCTGGGTTTTTTCATCAGCCTTTTAAGAAATAAGAAAAAGATAAGTAAATAAAAAAATAGAATTGATAAGATAAAAGAAACAGACCTGAGTTAGATTGGGTTGGGTTAAATCGCCAATAGGATCAATAGAAAAGCTATCTAGATTCATAGAATTTAGAAGAGGGGAGGCTTGAGTGGAGGAGGAGGATGGGAAAAGATTTGCTTTGACATCATGTTCGGAGATAGGATCTTCTCCATCCAACATGTTTACAGGATTAACATCGGCTCGCTCTTCAAAAATTGCATCCATCTCTTTAAAGTAAGGACATAAAGAATCAAGTTTATTGTCTATGAATTTTATAACCTTAGTTATATCAATGTCAGTAACCCCAAAACCAGTGGAAGATGAAAGAGCCTTTGCCTTCTTGTATTTTGCTCGATAATGCTTGAAGCATTCAGACATCTGTTTAGGCAAAAGATCAATCCTTCCCTTGGTCTTATTGCGTAATTCATTTGCCATTAGAAGATAGCCATTAACTTTTGATGTGGGGGGCCGTCCTACTTTAGTGGCATACTCAGTACCAAAACAAGAATCATAGTTAGATTTGGTTTTCAGCCAGTTGATAAGAATGAGATGTTCATCTTTTTTTAATTGAACAGTCTTTGATTTCTTGGCTGAGCGGGGGAAAGAGGAAGTAGTGGGAATTGAAGAACAACTGGGTGATGGCTGCCTTTGAAAAGATCTAGGATGACGAGGCATGTTATTATAAATGAAGATGAAAAGGAGCAGAAACAATCAGATGAGATAGCGAGATGAAAAGGAGAAGAATCAAATAGATGAAATGGGGAGAAATTCTGAGCGGATAGAATGAACAGGATGGGATGAGAATGGAAGTGCGCAGCAAGGTAGAAGGCTGGGATATCCAGAAAGTTGTCCAAGATGTGGTTATCAAATATTGAGGATAAAAATGTCAGATAAGAGGTGAACATTGACACGTAAAGTGTCTAATAACCCAATTATTAGCAAAAATAATTGTGGAAGATAATTGGGGTATGCAGATTATTTTCCGCAATTAATTTAATTGCAGATCGGTCAACATTGATACCCCCTATTAGGGGGTCTCAAACCTCACCAAACATTCCTAGAGTGTTTCATTTAAAAATTCCATACAAACATGCCATGAAACATGGCTGATTTAGTACTTGGGGTCTCAAACATGGGGTCAAAGACATCTTGCTTTTGTACAATTTTCTCAAGCACAATTCATCCCACCAATACCCACATCCTCCCAATCAACTTTGCATTTCCTTTCTTCCATCCTAACCCATATACTTCACCTCAAATCTCTTCTCTCCCAGTTCTTTTCCAAATCAGATTTTTCTCCTCCACACCACAATAAGTCTATTACTTTTTATTCCTTTCTTAAAAAAAAAATTCCTGCTCAAATTTCTATCCTTGCAACTTCTTATTTTTATCTAAGGCATCAAAAATATAACCAAGGTCCAAAACTTGCTGAATCTCATACAAATAATCAACAAATTCCTTTAGATCCTTTGCTTGAATCCTGAATTTAAAGAACCAACTACTTATTCTGACATTGATCATGATGAGCCCATGGTAGTTTGCTTAAAATAATTTTGTTATTACTTTTTCATTTGTATTACTTATTTACTACTCATGTATTAAATAGAACCAAGGCTTATCAAATTGAGAAATTATAAAGGAAGTAACTGACAATAAAAGGTTAGAAGATAAAGAATCAACCCCTCCTAACAAAAGACTCAAGTAAATGACTTCTGCTAGTTTGTGGTTTCATTCACAATAAAAGGATGAAATTTTTTTAAAAATTGAGATAGGTTGTTTATATTTAGATAGGTAAAAGTTTAGAATTAAACGAGAGGATGATAAAAAATTTAAAATTTAAACTCTTCATCATTTTTTTTCTAACTAAACTACTGATATCTAATAATCTAGATCTTAATCCCTCCATCATACTTTCAATCTTTCTATCAATTAAATTTATGAATTTGCCTTTTGTCTTTGATTTATCACTTTCTTACATTTGTTTTCAAATACTATCTTCATTGTCAGACTCTTTTCTGGGTGTAGATCACCAAATTTTTTCAAAGTAAAAAAAAATTATGCAAAAAAAACTATTTTTGCAATACCCACCCCTGAGTCTTATTGAAGTAGGGGCATAGATTACCAAATTTTAAGTTCATTCCACAAATTAACATGTAAAAAAGTAATATAAGATAATTAAAAAACTTAAGATAATGACAGTTCATGTAAAATATTAATGGAAATTATCTGTGACCTAGGTCAATGAAATCAAACACAAGTGTATACATGAACCTCTTGAGGAAAGCAACTGTCCCCATGATTAACTTTATATGACACACAGCCTGATGGCTCATTAATTTTAGTAAGTAGAGTATCATATAAGACTTGTTAAATGTTAATTCATGAAATAAAAATAAAAATTGTCAACTTCTATTAGACCCCATACTTTTATTGGCTACCTAATGTTTTATTTTTTAAATTACCTTTGTTTCTTACCTTATCAATTTGGTTGAACAACTCTATATTTTCAGTCATTTTTATCTAAAAAATACAAATAAAATTGATCTAAATGAAAAAAATAATAAAATTTGATAAAACATACCTGAAATGGTTCAAGAAATCCCAAAAAAAGTTAAGAAAGCATCTAGAGAAGTTGAAAAAAGTTCCAAACAAAGCATCCAGAAGTCTCCAAAAAATTCAGCAAAATGTTCAAAACATGTGTAAAAAATTTCAAAAAAAAGTTTCCCAAAGTTTCTAAAGAAAAGAGCCCATAAAACTTCAGAAAAGCACCAATAAAATCCTAAAAATTACATTAAAATGCTATTAAAACACTTAAACATTGTTACTCAATAGTGGAAAAAAGGACCCAAAATAGCCAAATAAAACACCTAAAAATCACTAGGAATATCTTGGAAAACATTTCCAAACTATTCTAGCAGAAAAAAAAGACCAAAAATTGCCCAAAAACACCTTAAACCAAGTAGAAAATTTTCAGAAAACATTTCTGAATATTTTCCAAATTATTATGAAGCAATTTAGAAAAAAAGGCCAAAAAAAGATAAAAAACCTAAAATGACCGAAAGGTACCAAAAGGAACCAAAAAATCAAGATATCAAGAAAAGTAATGATAGAGAACCAACAAAAAAGGAAAAAAAAGAAAAAAAAGAATAGATAAATCAGTTATTAAAATAAAAAAGAGCAAAAAAAAGTCATTTCAATCTGCAATTAAATTAAAAAAATGAGAACATGACTTACCTTGAGAGCTGTCAAGTGAGAAGTATCAGAACCAACAATGAGTGATGTAAGTTAGAAATGAAGAGAAGATGAGATATCTTAGTGAGACTGAATATTAGAAATTTTATGCAATTGCAAATGTTATGTGAGTACAAGTCAGGGAACTGAACCAAAACTCATGAATCTGGGAAACTGGGGAATTTTATTGCAAAAAATTATAAATTAGTTAATCTAGGCCTTCAAAATGAGAAAGTGTGATTTGTAGTATTTTAGCATGAATAGCACTGGTTTGAGATGATGAAGTACTGTTAGATTCTATTGGTGGGGGTAGCTCAGCATAAAAATTTGTATCAGAATTAACCATTAGATGAAGAGCTGGAGCTGTAGCAGTGATCTCAAGTTAATGATGTACTAAAAAGTAATGAAGATTAAAGGTAAGTGTATGATTTAGATTTTGATTAAGTTCTGGTAAGTCAAATAACTTACTTTTATGAATAAGCCCTTAAGTATTAGGTAAAAAAAATAGGTGTTGGTGCTTTTGTACCTAGTGTTGGTGTAATTTTACCTAGTGCTGACTAGTCATGATGAAGAAGGGAAGTTTTTTGATAAGTTGTTTGACCCAAAAGAAGGCATTTTTGGGGACAAATTCACTGTTGAAACACACCTTTTCAGTGCAGGTGTAATTAATTTTTTGATGGTTGGTTTGGTACATTTTTTTGCAGAATTTTTAGGGGGCATATTTGGTAATGTTTGAGACCCCCTATTAATATTAGGGGGTTTCACTTCTGGAAAATCCACACTTATCATAAGTGCAGATTTTGGAAAAACACTAGCCCCAAAAATGGTGCATTTCAAAAGTGAAATATGTCACTTCTTTCACTCAAATCCACACTTTCTCAATAAAAATTTCTTATTTCACCATGTATTCCCATTTCACTGATTTTTCAGAATCATCCCATTAATATTCAAAAATCTGAAGCATAACACTTTATAACTCAAAAAATTGTAAAACATTTCCATTTTTATACCATATAAGAGTCATGCCTTCCCCACTCTCAAATCATGATAAACTACATCAAGCAATGACTTTTATAGCTCTTGATCTGCTCTTGGACTCTGATTGTGATTCAGATTTTGATCTTGAAGAAGATTTTGTATTTTTATCAGAAATGGCCAGGAAATTTTACCTTCTTCCAAAAAAGCCCCAAGTACTTCATACCCCTTTTTACATGATCCAAAAACTCCTAAGATTATCTGCACCCAGTTTTAGACATATATTCAGGACTTCCCAAGAATGTTTTCTTAAATTGTTTGAGCTTATTCAGGATCACCCTGAGTTTCAAAATAATTCTAAAAAACAACATGATCATTCAATTCAATAGGGTGCCAAACTATTTCATTTGGGTTCCAATGGTTATAGAGCAGCCTTGTAATATTTGAAAAATTTCTTTTATTTATGTTATGGTTCTGTTAACACTTATACAAAATGATGCATCACTGCTATCAACTCCTTGAAATCTCAACTTCTCACCTGGCCAAAAAACAAGAGCAACTTGAATCATCTCAAGTTATGCAAGAAGAGGGTTTCACAGGATGTATTGGTTTTTCTGATGGTACATCTATTCCTTTGAGTTAGAAACCTGCTCATGGTGAAAACAACTAATTTTACCAAAAAAAGAGGTAGCTTTTTTTTAATTCCATTTATATTTTTAATAGTAACACAAATGACTATATCTTCTTTATAAATACTCATTTTAAATTCAGCTTAAATGTGAAATCATCAAAAAATTTGTATATTTCTTTTCAGGCTATCCTAGATCATTTCATGATTCCTACATCTTCCAAGAAATGCAAATCTCAAAAGAACCTAAACAATTCTTTGATGAAGATCTGTATCAACAGGAAGATTCTGCTTACATGAAGGTAAAGTATGTACTTCCTGTTTCTTAGGGAACATCTTCAAAAGAAAGCCAAAAATCCAAGTTCAAAAATCATTTGGAAAATTAAAGAGTGTGTATCACAGGGGAAAAAAACCCTGAACTAGACGTCATGTTCAGTTTTTGATCACAGGGCACATTTCTGGGTCTGTTTTATGGAGTAACCCTGTTTTGAAACATTCTGTCAGGCTGAGATCAAGTACAAAGAAGTGAAATAGCTTGAATGGTCAGTTTTCTAGAAGATTTTAATGGTCCTATATGAATACTGTAGTAAAAATCCAATAAGTATTAAAATATAACTCAATATAAGGGTCTCAATAATTATAATCTCACTGATTATATATGGCTTACAATCTTATAGTTGGTAGAAAAATAGATTTTATAATTCAGATACTATTCAAAGACTTGATAAATACTATTTATATGTATTGTAATTGTATTGTTTATATGTTTGATTGTAATGATAAAGAATTTAGAAAACAAGACCAAAAACCCCCTCATTTTACACCAAATAAATTCCCCAATGAACTCCTTGATTTACCAGCTCTATACACAGTTAATGACACCTCAATCCAAAAACATAAAGAGTTACCAATAAAATAATTAGAATGATATCACCCTCCAAAATCCTGTAGTAATAGGGATAATCCATCAAGAATAAAGAATAAGCACAAAAGAGAGTGTATGCGTATAATACATTAAAATAAAAGACTAAAAAGGGATAATTAAGACTAATTATTACTCAATAACGAGGGGGATTAACAGTAGAAATTATGGGGCTAATCATGACACTTAACTACATGAAATCACCATTCAAAAATAACCAAAATTGACTGAGAAACCACTTAAAAACCCAAAAAAGGGTGTGAGAAGTGGGGTAACTACATGCAGTCCTTGGAAGGCACTTTCACGGGTAAATCCTTGACTAATTTAGGCAAATTTAAGCTTGGTAGTGAATTAAAGCACCAAGATTGAGGTTATTAATGAAATTAGTGCATATAATAAGGGTCAATGCACCTATAATTAAATTAGGACACTAAATAAGCGCCTGTTGCCTATTTTAGCTTGTTTCCTCACAGTGGGTGTAGAATTTGGGGTAATTATAGTGTGAAAAAGCTAAATTTGCTAAAAATGAAGCTATTCACATGGGAAAAATGCATGCAGTATGTGGCCAGTACACAGAATCCATTTCTGACATAAAAAACACCAAAATTAAAAAGTGTTATTTATATGCATTTGAGTAGCCAAATCAATAGTTCTAATTAAGACAAATTGATCAGTCAAAGCGCATTTTTAATATTATTAAATTTATAGCACATATACTCAACTTTTAAGTGATTCAAAGCACAATTATTGATTTTTACATAAAAAAATGAAAACAACAGCTTTAAGTCTACTTAAAAATTATGTAGCCTTATATTTAAGGTTCTTAAGATTACCCTATCATATTCCAATATAATATTAAGTACATAAGACTTATAAAAGGTCAATATATGCATGTATATAAGGTGTTATAATGGCATATATTGTATTTTATCATAATTTTTACTTATGTATACAACTTGTGTACTTTAATTTATTGTTCCCATGTATAGTCCATGTGTTAAACATAACTTGTAAGTAATTTTTACTCAGTCCTGGGGATATACAGCCTGACACATTCAGAGTGTCCATGGTTGTGCTCAGATTTATTTTTGTTTTTCTGATGTTGGCATCCCTCCTCCTGGCACCATTTCCCCCACTTCTCTCATCCACAGTAAATTTTTAACCTCATATCTGCCTTTCCTCCCCTTCTCACTCAACCTCTCACACCATCTCAAAACCTCCTCATTAAACTTTTCTTTCTTCCTCCCATACCTTATTTCTATCTCAATTCTGGTTTCCCTCTCTAAATCCCTCACTTTCCCACTTTTGACTCTCCATCACCCTTTTATGTATGGTTTTTAGAAAGTAATCTTCTTTATAGTAATTATCAAGAAGCATGGATGATGCATGTTGACCCTTATACATTCATTTTAGATTAAAGCTATGTAAAATATACATTATTACCACCTCCCCCATCTCCTCTCTCTCAAATCTGCCTCCATCACCTCCACTACCAGCACCTTCACCTTCACCTCCTCTCACCACCACTACCACCACCTCTACATTCACCTCCTCCTTCAACCACCATCATCACCTCCACCTACAGCATCTCTTACCACCACTACCACTACCACCACCTCCATCTTTGCCTCCTCTTTCCACCACAACCACCACCTCCACATTCACCTCCTCTTGCCACCACTACTACCACCTCCACCTTCACCCCACAACATCAATATATATATATTAAATAGTAGAGGTGTTCTTATATAAAATACATACAGTCTTGCATCAAAAATTGTATGAGGAAGATATATCCTCTTGATTCAAATCTTTAGATTGAAAGTGATTATTTTACTATTTTTTAATTTTCATTCTTATAATCCTAGTTATACAGCACCACATATATTTTCTTCCTAATGGGTATATATACAAATATATGCACCTGAAAATTTATTCAGTAGCTTTTGTATATAAAAAAAACTTCATTTTTATTTATATCAATTTATTTTTTCAATTTCTGAAGCTTACAATAATTGTTACCTAACAAAATCCTCAATTATTAGCTGAGAGAACTGTAAAAACAAATATGAAGAGTGTGAGGCAGAGCAGAAGTAACATGAGAAAAAAGTTAATAAGAGAAAGAAAAACAGGATAATAAAATTTAGGGTATCAGAATAAGAAATTAATCTAATTAAGAGGGTGAAAACAAGAATTCATGATAAAAGTGAAAAAATAAAAGATCAAATGGCTCATGAAGATTGAGGAGTAGAAGGATAAATGAAAAAGGGAAAAGAGAAGTAAAAAAGAGGAGTTTTAATTTCAGACAAACAAAAGAATCAAGGGCTCTAAAATTTTTACTTCTAGAGTCATGCCCTTGGCCCAAAAAGTGACATTCCATGTTTTGTCTCAGAAATGCTCCTATGAATGGAAAAGGGTCACAAAACTTAACTTTATGTCTATTTCATGTTTTTTCTCCTTTGAATTGAAAATTCTATTGGAATCTTGAAAGGTTTTTTTACTAGTCTAAGGAGATTAAGAAGTCCTCTTAGAAATAAATCCATAATCTAGACAGTGATCAGCTGGTAACTTTGTTTCACCATAATTCATAAAATACTTGCTGAAATCAAAAAAAAATGGTTAGAGTTGTATGAAAATGAAAAAGTTTAAAAATCTCCCACTATATCTAACACTGATATTTCTCAAACCACTGGAATAAGGTCAAAAATTCTTCCAATCACACTAGTGCATTGGAAGATTCTGTTTTGATTTAATCTTCAATTATTTAGAAATTCTTTCATATTTATCTACTAGTAATACAAGTATGAATTATTTCTTCTGAATTTATTCTTTGATATATTTTTGAAATTCTTTCAAAATTACCCTTATCTCTTTTTGTAAATCACAAAAATTTTCAATAAACTCAATATTCACTAACTCACTCATCTCTAAAAAATTCTTTCCTACTCATAATATCATCCCTTTAGCCTTTTCATTAACTACCTTCACAAGTTCTTTTGCTCATCTTTATTTCATATAATTTTTGGTCTGTTCCCAAAAGGATTTTTATTCTTCTTTATTTTTTGTTTTTCTTTTGTTTTTTTTTCTCCAACTGATCATGTACTAGAAACTTGATTAACTTTTCTTTTTTGTGATTGTTTTTTTCCCACACTGGAATTATATATAAGTCATGATTATTTCTTAGATATAAAATTATGTTTTTTAATCTGTATGAATTTTACATTCTATCAGAAATATATAAACTCCCAAGGCTCTATACTTGAGATATCTTCTTCACTTGATATATCATCATCAATCTCAATATTTTGAGAGCTTCTTGATTCAGTTATTTGTGTAGTTCAGTGAGATTTAATTTTTAGTGCCTCTATAACATCCATAACAGAAATCATTTAAATTTATCTTACCTTATCTTCTTCATTTATTCATGAGTCCAAAATTTTGATGATTTAGACTGCTTTGAAGGGTGTGGATAGAACTCAAGGACATCACATCTTATATTCTCCATTAAAATCTTTGAGACCTTACACTATTTTTCTACTTGATATATTCTGAACACAATAGTAATCAGAAACTTCAAAAGGAGCAAATTTTTTGCTGTATTATTTAGTGAATTTATAGCCTTGTGCTTTGTAATGTTTTGAAGTAGATTAAGAAGAGGTGCTTCTCATTTAAATAAATTTTAAAACACTAGGTAATAATTTAAGAGTTGAAATATAAGTTTTATCAAACAAGTGAGGTTTTGTTTTCTTATTCAGGAGATAAAATTATTTTATTCACCAACTTTTATACCAAAGAACATTTTTTTACTTGGTCATGTTCTTTTTTAACAAAATTTAATGAAGTACTATGAAAGTCCAGTAAATTTTTGATATAATTTTTATAATCTAAAATGCATGCATTTAAGTGTGTAAATTTTTTTTTTCTAATTTGAATATTACATTAATTTCAATTTTATGAGTCTAAAATATGATAGATTGCTTTTTTTAAACTTTTTTTCTTAAATTTTTATGTCAGAAAAATGGTGGTACCTCCCGCTGCATTTTATCTTAGTAGGGGGTCTAGATTGCCAAATTTTAATTAAAATACATCAATCAAAAATAAACAAGTCATTCAGAGAAAGTCACAAAGATAAAGTAATATACTTCAAGAAAATAAATGTAAATCACCAATAAAGTCAAGAAAAAATGCCACAAATTATTGTAGACATGATACCACAGCTTCATGGCCTGATGGTCTTAAAGACTAAGTAAGTGAAGTGGATAAATTACTTGTATATGTTAAATTGTGACCTTAAAAGAGAGAAATGGAAACCTTCCTTAGACCCCATACTTTTCATGTCTACCTAAATATATTTTTTTCAACCAAAAATTAACTTCTTATCTTACTTACATGATTTATTAAGTCTTGTTTTATCTGAAATCAACACCAAAAATGGGTGAAGTTATTTCATTATTCAAAACCAGGGGAATTTCTTCTTGTTTTATGGTTTTTACTAGAAGAATTCAATACTGCTTCAATGATTTCACTCCCTAAAACAAAGTCAAGGATACATTTGTAATCAGGAAAATATAAACCATGTTCTTTAACTAGTTTTGTAGATTGAATTGGATGAAAAGTAATAGGGTTGATGTAAGAGAAGATACCAAAGGTATGGGAGCTCAAATAATTTTTGTCCATATGAATTTAGTTATAAAATATTCCATAAGTAGTGATAAAATTAGAAGAGAAGATATTTTTTTTGTCAAAAATGATCCATTTAGAATCTGAAAAACTAGGTAGTCCCATTTTTATTTCCATTTTATTATTAGTTTGAAAAGGAGAAATACATAATTTCTCAAACAATTTTCCAAAAAAAAATTAAAACAACCCAAATAATTACATCTTTTCAAGTCTTCTTTAATTTAATCATAGCTAATCTGTTTAAGTAAAGAATATATACCTAATAGAATTGTTTAAATAAGAATGAGAATGAAGAAACTTAATTAAGAATAAACAAACACACCAAAAGAAATTCCTTTTTCACATCCATCTCTCCATCCAAGGCCAATAATAATCCTTTCATACTTACTTTTATTAGTTAAAGGTTGCCTAACCAAAGCCATTTCATATAAAGTAGAGATAAGATCTCACAAGCAATTAAAAGTTTCATCTTGTGAGCCATTAAAAGTATAAACATGTTAAATAAATTGAGTTTTGAAGCCATTACTAACAACCACTATAACTTGATTGCCATTATCTTTTGATATGGCTTCGATATTTTCAGGTGATTTTTTATGATATTTTTCCTTTTTAACAATACTAGTTTTGAAAGATTGATACTGGTTAAGTTACTAAAGTTAGCTTGGCACCATTTTTTAATTCAAATTTTTCTTCTGATTTTTTGAAATTATTGTTTGTTTGATTGAAGATAGGAATGAAAATAGAGAGGAAATGATTAGGAAGAGAGTGAAGTTAGAGAAATTAAAGAAGGGGAGCTACATCCATCATCATTAATTTGAGTAGAAATCATTTGATAAATCTAAAAGCGAAAAAGCCTTTAAAATGCCTGAAAAATACACCCAAATTCCTGTAAAAAAACCTTAAAAATTACTTCCAAAATGTCTATTTATTATAGCAAATTACACCCAAACGCCTTTAAAGGCACATGAAAAATATGCCAATAAACACCTGAAACAATAGTGGCAAACACCTGGTAAATATGCCAAAAACACCTGCATGATATGCCAGTAAATGCCTAAAAACACCAATAAAGTGCTAAAAATGCCAATAAAAACCAACAACCACCAATTAATGCCAAAAAATTCCAAAAATAGATTTGAGGGAATGTGGTAACTAAGAAATAAAGAAATGTCAAATTATTAAGACATGGAAAGAGTGATTGAATGAAAAAATATGCAAATTTAATTTTTAGAGGGAGAAGAAGCAAAGGAAGTCAGTAAAGCAGAACCTTTTATGGAAAATGCAATATGACCATTACAAATATGAAATTTGAATTTAAGGAGCAGGGGGGGGAAATGAATATAATCAGAAAAATTGAGAATTTCATTGCAAATATAAGCCAACCATTACAAAAAAAACAATCAAATAAAAAATTCAAGTAATTTTTTAACACCCTCATAAGATTGGCCATTTTTTATACATTCCATAATGAATTCTTTTTTTCAAAAAATTTCTTGCTTAACCAATTCACAACTTTCCATTTCTCTTAGAAATTCACAGTCTTTTCTTTTTTATGAGTGAAGATGAACCCTTTCCATCTCCTTTGCCTCAACTTTGGCATTTTTCAAAGTTTGATTGAAGACAAAAATCATTTTCCTGAAAATCTAAGGCCCATTGATCTTTAATTGGCCTATGATAAAACTTCATCTTCCTAAAGTTGAGGGCTTTTTTTTCAATAGAGGACTAACTAAGAGAATATTGAATATAAAAAAAAAATAAAAACTTTATTGAAGAAGATATATATTGAAAAATTCTTCTTAAGATTGTTTTTTTCAAAATAATCATCAAGGCAGCCAAAGAGCTTGTTAAAGTAATACAACATTATAAAAGATGTTTCAAGCTCATTGAAGATGATTCTTAATGCTATAGCTTGGATTTCGAGATTGAGGGTTCAGAAAGTTCATCTAAAGCAGCTTCAAAAGTGGGATTCTCCTTACTGAAATCATTATTCTTTTTTCAAATTTGAGTTTGAGTAGGAGGAGACTAGAAAAGAAAGAATAAGCAATTTAGCAAAGAATTTATGAAAAAATAAAAAACCAACATACAACAAACAATTGGGGCTCTGAGGACTTAGATCTGATCCAAAATTGTTTTTCTGCTTGATAGTTGGGATCATCTTCACATGAACTAGGGTTAGAATCTGGAGGGGATTGATGTCCTTGAAGTACAGGTGTGTTAGGAGGATTTTTGGCTTGTTGAGATCCATAGGGCGTATCCTCAGTAGTATTGTGTATAAACCAAAGGTTGAAATCAACTTGGGAACCAAAAAGATTTTGAATTTCCTCATAGAAAGGACAAATGACATTGAGCTTTTTGGAAACAGTAGTAATTCCAATCCCCAAATAATTATCATCAATACCAAAGCCAGAGGAAGTGGAAGCAAAATGTGAATTTTTATATTTTGATTAATAACTTTTGAACCTCTCCTTTATTTTCTTAGGATTGATGTTGATTCTCCCTTTTTTCTTGTTTTACATCAACAAGAAGCCATTGACATTTGATGAAGGTGGACATCCAATTTGGATGGACTTCTCACATACAAAACATGCATTGTAATTAGATTTAATTTTGAGGAAGTTGATTATGATGAGATAATCTTCGTTTTTTTGCTGTCCAGAATTTGATTTCTCAGGTGAGGGGCTTTCTTTAAAAGGAGACTTTTTTAATGAAGTATTTTTTTGATTTGCCTTTTGAGTGTTGGATTTTCTGAGAGGCATTATGAAACTAGTACATCACAAGAAAAGAGATTAAGAGGTTGAAGAAATAAGTGAAAAATAAGGGAAAAATGCCTTGTAAAATTTTTTCAATAAAATTTTGCAAATATCAGTGAGGGGTGTGCTCCAAGGATTGATAAGGGGATGAAGGTCAGTGTATTACATGTGACAGTGATGGGGTGGGAAAAGAAGGAATGTTGTGGCCTAAAGTGGTTGTGAAAAAAAATCAAGAAGAAAATTCTGACTTGAGGTCATAACTGACACTTATTTTTGAAATAAGTGACATTTTTGAAAAATTAAAGTGCTGATTTGGAAAAACTGACACCCCCTAATATATCTAATAAGGGTGAGAAATTAAGATCTGAGAGAAGATAAAGTAAAATAAGATCTATATAGAAGAATTTGGAATTGAAAAGAGTGAAAATAATTAAAGTAACCTGCAGAAAAGGAATACAAAATTAATTAAAGAGCTTAAAGGAAGAAATAATTAGGTTTTAATCTATCTTCTCTGGAGTAAAAGGTAGATAAATGTGTGAAAATATACATATATTTAATTTATATCTAGACGAAAAATAAAGAGCTTTTTAAACGCAATAAAAATAACTCTGATCAGGTAATGGATAGACAGTTTCTATAGATATATATATGAAAACTATATAAGAGAAACACAGACTTTTTTCAGATGTAGTTTGAAAGGAAAAAGATAATAGAAATGACAATAAAATTATACAAAAAAAGGAAAATAAATCTATTGAGATACATTTGAGGCATCCTGTTAGGTGTTTGAGTTGTCCAAGAATCAATAGAGAAGGTTTATTATTGAAAGGAAGAGACTCAGTAGTTCATTGGCATGATCCTATGTCCAGTGAAGTTTTCGGCCAAAGTTAGAATAGTGACTCTTCATTGTTCCTTGTGCATCAAAGAGGTAAATTTAAACCAAGTTGAATCCCATTTATAATACCTTATTATTAAGCACTTGAAATTCTCTTAATTATATCATTAAATATAATTTAAGTGGTTTTCTTTTTTGGTCATAACACCTTATAAACAGAATATATGCATAAGTATCATCATGGTTGAAGTAAAAATAATAATGTATTTATTTTATTGTATTTATAGTTACTTATAGCCTTTTTACAATATTTATAATAATAGGGGGTATCAATGTTCAGGGATCCGCAATTAATTTAATTGCTGAAATTAATCTGCATACCCCAATTATCTTCCACAATTATTTTTGCTAATAATTGGGTTATTAGATACTTTACGTGTCAATGTTCACCTCTATCTGACATTTTTATCCTCAATTTTTCATAACCACATCTTGGACAACTTTCTGGATGTGCCAGCCTCCCTACCTTGCTGCGCACTTCCATCCGTTCAAAACCCCTCCCCATCTCATCTATTTATTTCTTCTCCTTTTCATCTTCAAATATCTCAACATGCCTTGTCATCATAGATCTTCTCAACGACAGCCTTCCACCAGTTGTTCTTCAAATCCCATTACTCCCTCTTTCCCCTGCTCAGCCAAGAAATCTAAGACTGTTCAATTAAAAAAAGATGATCATCTCATTCTTATCAACTAGCTGAAAACTAAATCTAACTATGATTCTTGTTTTGGTACTGAGTATGCGACTAAAGTAGGACTGCCCCCAGCATCAAAAGTTAATGGCTATCTTCTAATGGCAAATGAATTACAGAATAAGACCAAGGGAAGAATTGATCTTTTGCCTAAACAGATTTCTGAACGCTTCAAGCATTACCAAGCCAAACACAAGAAGGCAAAGGCTCTTTCATCTTCCACTGGTGTTGGGGTTATCAACATCAATATAACTAAGGGCATCAAATCCATAGACAATAAACTTGAATCTTTATGTCCTTACTTTAAAGAGATGGATGCAATTTTTGGAGAGCAAGCCAATGTTAATCCTGTAAACATATTGGATGGAGAAGATCCTATCTCCGAACATGATGTTGAAGCAAATCTTTTCCCATCCTCTTCCTCCACTCAAGCCTCCCCTCATTTGAATGGGACCAATCTAGATAGCTTTTCTGTAGACCCTATTGGTGATTTAACCTAACAAAATCTAACTCAAGTCTGTTTCTTTTTTCTTTTATCTTATCAATTCTTTTTTTTTATTTACTTATTTTTTTATTTCTTAAAAGGCTGACAAACAAACCCAGGATCCTCAATCAACTGAGTCTGAAGGTAGCAACAATGATGATGAAGAAAATATGAACTTGAAAAAGAAGCGTAGGGCTTCAAATAGTCTAAATTTCCACTCCCAAAGAAGATGAAAAAGTGATACTTCATGACAAACCCCTTTTTTGTATATGGAACAATTTTTAGAGAAACATGATGCTGGTAAGTGATACCATACCTCTTATTACTTTACTCTGCTTTTCTTCTACTTTATGTTAATTTTTATTATCACTCTAGAAAAAGTGAAAATTGCTAAAGAGACTCTAAGCTTTGAAAAGAAAAAATACGAGCTCTCTTTAAGGAGGGATGATAGCCTACAAGATTTGAAAGAGAGGAAGTACGAGCTCTCTTTACAGAAGGATGATCAGGCCTAAGATTTGGAGGAGAAGAAGTTTGAGTTAACTCTAATTATTGAAAAATCAAAAAAAGAGGAGAAAACACTCAAACATCAAAACCTATTAGAGCAGATGAAATATAAGTTTGATAATAAAGAAAATTCCAAAAAGAAAGATTTCTTGATAGAATGTGTTAAAGCTAATAAATCTGTTGAGGAAATTGAACGTTTAAAGAAATTTTTTGATGACTAGTTTGCTTTATTTCTCTCACAATTCAACTGTTCATATATATTTGTACATAAAATTTACAATAATTTCCTGTATTTCATTACTCTATCAATCATTACTTGAATTTTTGTATTTTAATGTTAAATATTCTTTTTTTAAATAAAATTTTCATGTCACCTTTGAAAATTTGACAATCCCCCACCCCTGAATTTTTTTGAAGGGGTGGGTACCACCAAAATTATTTCATGTCATCAATCTTGAAAGTTTTATATGAAACTTTGGCTTTACTACCCCCTGTATTTTACCAGTATCCCCAAAATTCTTACAAGTCAAGAATTTCACAAGTCTTATAAGAAATTTTGGCAATACCCCCCCCCTGGATTTTATAGAAGTAAGGGATGGGTATCACCAAAATTTTTTCACCAAAATACTTACAAGTCAAAAATTTTACATGTTACATTTGAAAATTTGGCAATACCCCCCCCCTACATTTTATTGAAGCAAGGGGTGGGTATCACCAAAATTTTTACAAGTCTTCAATTTTGAATGTCAGATTTGAAAATTTGGCAATACCCCCCCCCTTCATTTTATTGAAGTAAGGGGTGGAAGTCATCTAAATTTAATATAATTACATAAATTATTAAATAAATATCCAATATATATCAATTTCCCTAGTTTAAAGTAATGACAATTCCTCAAGCCAAAATGCAGATCAAATCTAGAAACAAAAGTTTGGGACTTTCCACAGGTATAGGCTAGAGGAACCCCATTAAAAAAAACAAATGTTATCATCATTACCTGTTATACAACCAAAGGTCATTGGCTCATCACTTTACTTGAGCAAATTGATATATAAAAAATATTTATTAAAAATTTATGAAAAAATATAAAATTTTCAATGACAACTCTAATCCCCATACTTTTTGGATCTAGATAAAAATTTTTTAAATCAATTAACTTTACCTTCTTTCTTTACCTTGTTGATTCTTTGTATTAACTTATTACTTATTTGAAATGAGCAACCAAAATGAGTGAAATCTTGACAGGATTCCAAACCAGGAGGAGCTTTGGTCGTTTGATGATTATCCTTAGAAGAATTCCAAATAGTTTCGATGATACCATTTCCCAAACCAAAATCAATGATGCACTGGTGGTCTGGAAAATATAAACCATGTCCTTTGATTTTAGCTGGAGATGGTATTGGGTGGCCAGTTATTGGATTGATATATGAGAATATACCAAAAGTTAGAAAATTGGTGTCATTCCTATCAATATGAATCCTATTATGAAATCCAGAATGAGTGATAATAACATTAGAAAATAAAAGATATTTGTGGGTGATATCTTCACATTTGGAGTTACACCAATTCAGTATTCCAACTTTGGTTGCAAGTTCATGATTTTTTTCAAATTCTTTATTACAGAGCTTTTTTAGTTCAAGAGCAAGAAAAGAGTTAAAGGAAGGTAGAGTGTCCCATAAGCAAAAATCTTCATCTTTTTGAGATTTAGTGATATTCTTGAGAAATGAATATATGCCTATATAAATGAAATGCCTAGATAATAATCATATAAGAGTTTCAGAATCCTTATCCTCTAAATATGCAATATAAAAATGTGAAATAAGACAAGTGAAATTCGGAAAAAAGGCTCAACTTCCAAGGTCAAAATCTCAGCAACCACTGAACCTAAGTCAAACCTGTTTGTGGGAAATGAGAGATATGCTTTAGTAAAATCTTCAGTTAAAGGACATGTGATTTAAATAAACCTAACCTTAATTTTTTACATAAAAAAATGAAATAAAAATTTAAATTGGGAAAAAAAAGGCTCAACTTTAACGGTCAATATCTCAGCAACCACTGAATCAAATTCAAATCTGTTTGTAGGAAATGAAAGGTAGCCTTCAGGAGAATTTTCAGTAAAAATAACACTAGATTTGAATAAAACTAACCCTGATTCCAAGTCTTATTTTCAAAATTTTACAAAAACTTGAAAATTGGTAATGAAGATGAGATCAAAAGGAGTTTAATAAGTTCACTGTTGTCCAGATAAGAGTCATACATATATTCAAGTATGAAGTTTTTATAAAAGGAATGAGATATCATATAGGCATGGAAAAAAGGAGATGAAACTTACCTTGATTGAAAAGTAGGAAAAATAGAGTGAGAAAGATTGATGTTGGAATTGTGGGGAAATTGAATATGGAGTAAGTGAAATGCATAAAGAATCTGCAATGTATGTGTTTCAATGAAATGGAGCCAAAAAAAAGTGAAATAGGGGAAAGGGGGGATAATGACCATGCCAAGGAGGGATGAAGAGTAGGGTGATGGAGCTAAAAAAGAAAGTAAAGAGGGAGAGAAAAAAAAGGTTAATTATACCATTGAAATCCAAAATAACCACTTACAAAAAAAATTTAGATAAAAAAAATAAAAAAAACAGAAAAAAAACAAAAAAAATTATAATTAGTAATCAAAAAACCAAAAAAAAGAATAAAATGACTTACCTGGAGAGATGAGATGACAAAATAAATGAAACCAAATTGTTTGAGGGATGTTGGAGGAGAATAGGAAAAGGATATGAGGGATGAATGAAAAAATGAAACAGTGAAAAATTATGCAATTTTAGAAAATATGCGATGTCATGTTGAGCTGGTGAAAGAAAACCAATGAGCCATCCAAAAAAGAGATATTCACCATAAATTCCAAAAAAAAATGAATATGCAACAAACAAAAATACCAAGCCAAGTGAATAAAGTATACAAAGTGGAAATTTGGAGAGTATGAAAACAAAAAATTAAAAGGGTTGTGTGCCAAAATGGTGGAAGGTGATTGGCATAATGACAGAGCATATGCCAGTTGAATGAATATTTTGTGATTCAAGGGATGGGAGAGCAGGCACTGGTTCAGGATCCTCTTCTTCATAAAGATCATTCCACTCATCCTTTAAATCAGCTAGGATATTGTGGAGTATAACGCAAGTCATGATCCAATGATTCACACTTTTGATCTCCAATTTTTTTTGAAATTGGATTCTGAGCTCCTGAAGACTAGAAAATTGTCCCTTTAAAATACCTATAGCATGTTCAATTCATACTCTTGATTGGGCAAGGTGATAATTAAAGGCAGTTTTGGGGTCATTTTCTAAGGTTGCACCACAGAAAGCAGGTATAATGTACTTCCCACTTGCATATGCTGAGTCTGCAAGGAGGTACTGAGATTTGTCAAAGTATGAGTCAGAGGCTTGAGAAATCCTCATTCTTTGGAAGACAGAAGAGTCATGACATGAGCCAGGGCAGCCACTATGAAAAGCAATAAATTTTTAATTAACATCGCATACAAGTTGAACGGCAATAGAGTATCTAGAAAGAAGATAAAAAGTTAGTTTATGAAGGATGAGAAATCAGAGAAGATTTTGAAGAAACCTTTTTTTGCAATCAAAATAATCGTTTCCATCATGAGCAGGCTTTTGACTCAAAGGGATAGTTGTGCCATCAACAAATCCTACACAGCCAGGGAAACCTTCAGCTTGCATTACTTGAGAGGATTCAAGTCGCTGTTCTGGAGTTGGCCAAGCAAGAGTTTGAGACTTGAGGGAAACGATAGCAATCATACAGCGCTTGGTGTATAATATCACGGTACCATATCCTATGTTAAATAGATTATCCAAATGTCTTACAGCAGCACCATTTCCATTTGAGCCAAAGCAGCATAGTGCAACAGCAAGTTGGATGGCAGGATTACGCTGTTTGTTATGCGAATTGTTATGAAAGATAGGATGATTGGAGATGAGTTGATAAAGTTTGAATAAAGAATTGGGTGAAGTTCAAATGAGGAATGTTGAGAATGGAGGCCAGATCATATTGGGGATCATGATAAAGATTTGGCCCCCTGGTGATGATGTAACGCTTTTTGGAAAGAAAACACATATAAGCTAAAGCATCTTACAAATCAGAGTCAGATTTATAGTAAAGAACTAAAAGAAAAGTAATAGCATTCATTGTTGAGTGAAGTAGCTTCCTAGTAGAGAGGTGTTTCATTGTTGCCGGTGGAAGGGTTATGTGATGAGGGAAGTGGGAATACACCGCCAAATGTGCAGTTGGGGTTTGTAGATAGAAAAAAAACTTAAGTGTTCTCCACCAAAATTAAGTAGCATAGAGTGAGGAAAGACTTAACGATGGCGTCAGCAATTATGAGTCATGTGACTTTCTTGAAAATCCATCATGGATGAGATGAGTTTGGGATCAGGAATTAGGAATGGAAATTGGGGTATAAGAGGTGGGATAATGCATTATCATGGATTCCTTATCCACTAGCCCCGGGGCTAGTGGATCAGAAACATCCGCAATTAATAATGTCTGATCCTGGAAAAAAAAATTCCTGATCCCTATTTGCGGATCCCTGAACATTGATACCCCCTATTGGGTGGATAATGATTGAAATGAAGTTGAATTTGAAAATGATGATAAGGATGATAAAGAGGATGATGATAGAGAAGTTAGAGGTGATTCTGACAAAATAGACATTTTTCTCTCTGAAAAATAAAATTTGTGTCAAAAACCAAAAAAATAAAATGGAAAAAAAATATAAATCACAAAATTTAGTTTGTTTATTCAACCTTGAGAATTTTATTGATAAAAAAAAATCCAAATAATTGTTTTTTGAAAAGAAATCAATTACTAAAACTCCTTGAAAAAAAAATTGAAACAAAAAAAATAAAATAAAATAATAACAAACATCAGTAAAATTATTTTCCAAAAAAAGAATTCTAAAGTTATTCGGTGTCAGATATACCACCTAAATTCCTTGAAAAATAAAGATAAAAAAAAACTATACTCAAAAATTTAAAAAAAAAATTGGCATCAGAAAAATTATTCCAAAAAATAAAAAATGAAAATTATAAACACACTAAATTTAATTTTTAATCAGCTTGAACTGTAAAAAAATTTTTTTTATAATATTCTGTAAAAAAAAAACAAAATAATGATATTCTGTAAAAAAAAAAAAAAATAATAATAAAAATTGTTAATAAAAATAATAAAAGTTACATTTTACAAACTTCCATATTACCTCTCCTTGTCTGCCTCATTTCCCTCTTTTTGGTGTCCTCAAGCCCCCTCCCCCTTTTTCATCTCCTCAAAATCCCCATACCCCCTTTTTCACCAGTTCCTCCTCCCTTTTCCCCCCTTGAGGCACCTTTTGCCCCTTTCAGACACCTCTTTTCCCCCTCTTTAAGCTGCCTCACCCCTTTCCCCTCCCTTATCCCCCTTTCCCCTCCACCGCTTCCCCCCCTGATCCCCCTCTCCCCAAAAAAAATAAGTGAAGCACTTACAAAAAAAAAAAAAAAAAAAAAGCAAAAAAAAAATCATGATTAGCAAATCAAAATTCAACAAAAATGAAAAAATGACTTACCTGGTGAGATGAGTTAAAAAAAATTCAACAAAAATATTTTAGGGATGTTTGAGGAGAGGAGGAGAAGGATATGAGTGAAGAATGAAAAAAGAAACACTGAAAAAATATGTGTTTTCAGAAAATATGCAATTTCATGTTGAGCTGGTGAAGGAAAACCAATGAGCCATCCAAAAAAGAGATATTCACCATAAATTCAAAAAAAAGAATATGCAAGAAACAAAAATAACAAGCCAAGTGAATAAAGTATACAAAGTGGACATTTGGAGAGTATGAAAAAAAAATTAAGAGGGTTGTGTGTCAAAATGGTGGAGGGTGATTGGCATAATGACAGAGCGTATGCCAGTTGAATGAATGTTTTGTGATTCAAGGGAAAGGAGAGCCAATTCTGGTTCAGGATCCACTTCTTCATAAAGATCATTCCACTCATCCTTTAAATCAGCTAGGATATTTTGGAGTATAACACAAGTCATTATCCAATGATTTGCAGTTTTTATTTCCATTTATTTTTGAAATTGTATTCTGAGTTCCTGGAGACTTGAAAATCTTCCCTTTAAAGTCCCAATAGCATGTTTAATATGTACTCTTGATTGGGCAAGGTTATAATTATAGGTGGAATTGGGGTCATTTTCTAAGGTTGCACCACAGAAAGCAGGTATAATGTACTTTCCACTTGCATATGCTGAGTCTGCAAGGAGGTACTAAGATTTGTCAAAGTATGAGTCAGGACTTTGAGAAATCTTCATTCTTTGGAAGTCAGAAGAGTCATTACATGAGCTGGGGAAGCCACTATGAAAAGCAATAAACTATTTGCTGATGTCACAGACAAGTTGAACAGCAATAGAGTATCTACAAAGAAGATAAAAAGTTAGTTTATGAAAGATGTGAATTTAGAGAACATTTTTAAGAAAAATTTTTTTGCAATCAAAATAGTGGTTGCCATCATGAGCAGGCTTTTGACTCAAAGGTGTAGTTGTACCATAAACACAACCTACAAATCCAGGGAAACCTTCATATTTCATTACTTTAGAGGATTCAAGTTGCTGTTGTGGAGTTAGCCAAGCAAGTGTTTGAGACTTGAGAGAAAGGATAGCAATCATGCAGCTCTTGGTGTATAATATGATGGTACCATATACTATGGTTAAGAGATTATCTAAACGTCTTAGAGCAGCACCATTTCCATTTGAACCAAAGAAAAATAGTGAAACAGAAATTTGAAATGCAGGTTCATGCTGTTTGTAATGGAATTATTATGAAAGATAGGATTATTGGAGATGAGCTCAGAAAGTTTGAAAAAAGAATTAGGAGAAGTTCAAAATAGTTGAGTGAAGTTTAGTTGAGGAATGTTGAGAATTGAGCGGAGATCATATCTGGGATTGTGATAAAGATTTGGCCCCCTTGGGATGATGTAACACTTTTTAGAAAGATAAGACATATAAGCTAAAGTGTCTTCCAAACCAGATTCAGAATCAGAGTCAGCGGCTAAAACTAAAGTGATAGCATTCATAGCTGTGTGAAGCTTCTTACTAGTAGAGAGGTGCTTCATTATTGTCAATTGAAAAGGTTGTTGGTGGAAGGTTTAGGTGATGAGTGGGAAGTGGGAATTTGCCACCAAATTAGCAGGTGGGGTGTGTAGATAGAAAAAAATGTTATGTGTTTGCCACCAAAATTAAGTATCATAGAGTGATGAGATACTTAAGGATGGCACCAGCAATTATAAGTCATGTGACATTCTTAAAAATCCATCATGAATGTTATGAGTTTGGGATCAGGAATTGGGAATGGAAATTGGGGTATAAGAGGCGGGATAATGCATTATTGTGGATTCCTTATCCACTAGCCCTGGGGCTAGTGGATAAGAATCTTCTGCAATTAATGTCCGATCCTGGGAAAAAAATTCCTGATCCCTAATTGTAGATCCCTGAACATTGATACCCTCTACTGGTTCTAATTAAAAAAATTGATCTTTCAAGGCTCATTTTTAATATTATTAAATTTATAGTGCATATATTCAACTTTTAAGTGATTTAAAGTGCATTTCTTTTTTTTCAATAAAACAATAAAAACGACAGCTTTAGGTCTGCTTAGAAGTTATGTAGCCTTATTTTTAAGGTTCTTAAGGTTAACCTAGAATATTTTAACTTAATATTAAGTACATAAGACTTATAAAAGGTAGATGTATGCATGTATATAAGGTATTATAATGGCATATATTACATTTAATCATTAATTTCACTTATGTATAACATGGAATTGGTTTAACAAATGGAAGGAATAACTTGATATTTTATATTTAAATTTAAAACTTTTTGTATATACAATAGGGCGTATCAGAGCTTCCAAATACCAGTTTGAGAATCTAAAACCAGTATTACTATTTTTTAAAATTACACATGATATTTTAAAAATCCACAAGCCTACAGGCTAGTGGATTTGTCAGGCTGAGTTCAAGTACAAAGACATGAAATAGCTTGAATAGTCAGTTTTATAGAAGACTTTAATGGTCCTATATGAATACAGTAGTAAAAATCCAATAAGTATTAAAATATAACTCAATATAAGGGTCTCAGTAATTTAAATCTCACAAATTATATATGGGTTGCAATCTTATAGTTGGTAGAAAAAAAGATGTAATAATACAGATACTATTCAAAGAACTTATAAGTACTATTGATATGTATTGTAATTGTATTGGTTATATATGTTGATTGTAATGATAAAAAATGTAGAAAACAAGACCAAAAACCCCCTCCTTTTATACCCAATAATTCCTCCAATGAACCCCTTGATTTGCCAGTCCTATACATGGCTAATTACGCCTCATTTTAGCTTATACACCTGTCCAACAACATAAAGAATGACCAATAACATAATTAGAATATTATCACCTGCCAAAATCCTGTAGTAATAGGGATAATCCATCAAAAATAAAGAATAAGCAAAAAAGAGAGTATATGCGTGTAATATCTTAAAATAAAAGACTAAAAAACAAAGAATAACACTAAATATTACACAATATTAGCTAATTATGACAATAAACAATGCAAAATCCCCATCCAAAAATAACCAATATCGACCAAGAAACCACTGAAAAACTCAAAAAAGGGTGTGAGATGTGGGGTAACTACATGCAGTCCTTGGAAGGTGCTTGCATGGGTAAATCCTTGACTAACTTAGCCAAATTTAAGCATGGAAGTGAATTAAAGGTTCCAAGATTGAGGTTATTAATGAAATTAGTGCATATAATAATAAGGTCAATGCACCTATAATTAAATTAGGACACTAAATAAGCGCCTTTTGCCTATTTTAGTGTGTTTCCCCACAATGGGCGTAAAATGTGTGGTAATTATAGTGTGAAAAGGCTAACTTTGCTAAAAGTGAAGCTATTCACACAGGAAAAATGCAGGCAGTATGTGGCCAGTACACAGAAGCCATTTCCAGTAATAAAGAACTGATTTTGAAAAGTGTTATTTTTATGCATTTGAGTAGCCAAATTGATCTGTCAAGGCCTATTTTTAATAACATTAAATCTATAGCCCATATATCAGCTTTTAAGTGATTCAAATCTCATTTCTTGTTTTTCACATAAAGCAATGAAAACAACAGCTTTAAGTCTACTTAAAAATTATGTAGCCTTATGTATAATGCTCTTAAGATTACCCTAGCATATTCCAACTTAATATTAAGTGCATAAGACTTATAAAAGGTGGATATATGTGTGTATATATGGTGTTATAATGGCATATATTATATTTTATCATAATTTTAACTTATGTATACAACTTGTGTACCTTTATTTATTGTTCCCATGTATAGTCCATGTGTTTAAAATAATTTATAAGTGCTTTTTACTCAGTCCTGGCGATATCCAGGCTGACAGGATTTTAGAGTCAGATACTACTCATAAATCCCAATCCATGTAGGATTTTGGGATTGTTGGGAGACTTATACCCTATTACAACCCTACATTTTTATCATTATCATGTCATTTTTTAATTCAGTTATATTTCCATAAGCAAAGCCTTTTTTTAGACTCTTTCTTACCACTTGAAGATACAAATGAAAAATTCTTTGGGGTCAACTTATACATCACTTCAATTCCACTTGGGAAATTACCATTTTCCTTATATCTTGAATTCATAAAGTTTATATGAAACAGTGCATCACAGAGAAAGAAAAATAGAAACTAAATATTTGATCCAGTTCACATACTGAATTGAATTGATTTAGAATGTGAACTGAACTCTACTTCTAGCTTCTATTTTTTTCCCTGTTTATCTTGGTTTATTTAGGCTGTAGACCTTATCACTATTTTATTTTTCTTTATCTTTAGATCATGAATATAATAAGGAATGATATTTTTTATTTCAGTTTCAAAATTAATAAGCTGATAGAAGATTGGTGATGAATTGGAGAAAAGAGCTTACTCATTATGATTAAAAGAGGTATGCCATGGGGAGTAATGATTGAAAATACCGCAATTGAAATAATATTACCTTCAGGTCAACTTTGATACATGTGATGCAAAATACCACAGTTTTTAAAATTTCATGTCTGATTTCTGGTCAAAAATTTCTTGGAAATCCAACATGTCAATTTTCAAAAAGTTTCAAATTAAATAGCCACAAATATATATGGGGTGGGGTTGGAATGGGGTATGAGACAGAGAAAACATGAATATCAAATCAAAATCAGACAAAGATTACACTTGTCAAAGAGAGGGTTGAAAAATAAAACAGGATTTACTCATGTTGAAGAAGAATAAAGTTGGGGGCACAGGATTTGAGGGGCAAGAAGATGATTATAAATTTATGTGATGAATGAAAATTGTGGCTTGAGAATTGCTTGGGAAATGCATGAATTATGGAGAGGCATGAGAATTCAATGGACTTCAGGAGAATGATTTTCATTGTGCAGAAGAGGGTGAATCTACTCAGTCATACTCTTGCACACTGTGTCAGTGTTTATTATGGAGCATGCTTGGCAAATTTTATGCTCTTTACAAGCCTGGTCTCAAAATACAAGGGACAGCAGCTGCTATTTTAACACTGGAAGAACTGGATCTCTACAGGCATTATGTTAAAATTATTAATTTATAGGCTATTGATTACTTTTTATTAGTTGTCACTCTTATGAGAATGGTTAAATAAAACTCATATAAACAGAAAATTGATATCATTTTTTTAAATTATTCTTTTTTATATTCATATAAGTCTACTATTAATTATTTTGTTGTGGTCATTAATTATCACACCATAATTACTAATTATTATCAAATCTCTCATCATGTGTTCTAACCTACTTCTAGTATAAAGGTGGATGCCTCAACTACCTATTTTGGCATCCACCTTTATTTTCTTCTTACTCTTACTGGCCAGCTTGACTCTTGATCTTTATTTCTTTTGAATTTAGTCTTTGACCTTATTCTAATATAATTGGCCAGTATATTTAACTTTACTTTTAACTAATTACCTAACTGCAACATCTATACAAGTAATTTGTATGTATGCTCATGACTGCAATGTGTCCACCTCTATTTCCTTCTTACTCTTACTGGCCAGCTTGACTCTTGATCTTTATGTCTTTTGACCTTAGTCTTTGACCTTATTCTAATATACTTGACCAGTATATATAACTTTACTTTTAACTAATTACCTAACTGTGACATCTTTACAGGTAATTTTCTTTGACCTTATTTTAATATACTTGGCCAGTATATTTAACTTTACTTTTTACTAAATACCTAAGAGCATCCACTCTCATTCGGTTGTGTAACTCCCACTTACATGCATATTACTTCTGAGTTGCACAAATTTATGATATCATTCCACACTCATTTTTCAAAAAATTCACTATTTGCAAGTTACACAAAATTTTCATCACTCGTGTTTCTTGGTTTATTCAATAACATTGCTCCTTCCATGGCACTGATTTCTTCTATCCCTCCTGCCGCACTCATTTTTCTTTACTCGACTGTTGCATTTCCGATGCCATTAAATTCCCTTGATGATTTATTAAACATGGAAGAAGATCTGCTTCTTACATATCTTTTAACTACCTATTACAACAATCAAACATCTAGTACAACTACACTGAGACAAAAAAAAAAAGATAGAATGAGATCATTACACTGGTAATGCACACTTAATAAAAGACTACTTTGGGCAAACCCATTTTCAATTTTGTTGGAGCTTTGAGGTGTAGAGATGGTTTAAAAAGTGTTATAATATAATAAAATGATAATTTTGGGTGTGATGTGATGATGAGAAGCGAGAAAAGTAGTGTTGAGTAAGAGAATGACGAGTAATGTAGTGTTCAGTAAGAGTGAAGTTTTAATGAATTGGAGGTAGTGAGGTGTTGCGAGGTTGAGCAAGTGAGATGAATTACCGAAAAAATGGCAGGGCAGAAAATGAGTTACACTAATGGTTCAATATTTTGTGGAAAGATCCACGATTTACTGAAAAAATTACTGATTTGACCCTTTACCGAGAGACAGAAAATAGGTGAGTGCGGAATTTTAGCGGCTATTTTCTGTAAAATATGCATACCGAAGCTAATTTGACTCGCGAGAGTGGATGCTCTAACTGCGACATCTTTACACATTATCATCGGCAAATCAGTTAACCGGTCCTAATGTCACAGATATAAAGGCTATGAGGTCAAGTGTCTCTGAAGAGCCTTTAATAATAACAAATGGTTTTTTGAGTATTTCTCACAAGCCTGTCAACAATGAATGCACTACCAACCAGTAGATAATGCAACACAGAGAATCAATACATAGAGTTAGGAAACAAACAAGTGATGAGAGAAAGAAATAAAGAAAGGTACTTCACATAGCAATATATTAAGGCCACTAGGGATACAAGAAGACGAGGATCTCTTTATATACCCAGGGGGTCTGTGTACTACTGCTAGGGTGAATGCGATTAAGAGAGTATAACACCAACTAAAAAGTAATGCATAATAATTAATAATCTCTATAAATATTCAGGGTTGTCAAAGTTGGAAATTTGCTATAAATTAAAGTGCACTTCTTGCCACAAAAATACAACTACAGACTAAAATTTTATTATCAGAAAGGAGTTTTGGGTGCATGAAATGCCAAATTTGAAAAAATAATGATGGTTGATTTGGTCAAAAAAAGGGCCATTCTGTAATGGTAGATTAATAACTTTGACGCACCCTATTGTCACGAATTCTTTTTTTTTTTTTTTTTTTTTCTTTTTTCTTTTTTTGTGGTAAACAAACAAAAGAAAACAAATTTCAAGCGTTAAGACTTTTCTTACACCAGAATATTTTACCAACGCAAATTGACTATCTCATAGGTTTATTATTTTAACTTGCACACCAAAAAGGCTGTGGTAATGAGTTACATACAAAGACAAGTTGCGAAGACTAGGTGGGAGATCAATAAATGCCAAACGACAAACGAAAAAAACATTGTCTGCGCATGGTTGATGCAGTTAAAAGCCTTAGGATGCGCAAATATTTACAATTTGTCGGGCAATTTGTTTATGCATTGCTGTGCTCGGATGAAGCGTATCCTTGAATTACCCAGCGTCCCCATATTGCAAAAAACAAGTCATAAGTCATTTAGGGCCATAAAGTGTCGTTGAAAAATACTCCGCTTACCCAGTATTCATATTGAGAAGGGTTTTTGCAGATAGCACCTGACGTGCTGTTCCAGCAAGCATCCTTGACATTGGTGAATCCGAACTAGCCAACAGTGCCATGCGAATTCATTAAGTAGATATTGAGATAGCTTAGAGAGCTTAAACAGCTTCAATATTTGCAAACTGGTACTTACCTTTGCTGGTTTGGCTTGCACGGCATGCCAGAAATCGGATACGTTGAATGATTTGACCCAGCCTTTTGTTTTTCGAATACCAGAAGATCGATGAGATGAAACTTCCCGAATCCTTGACAAAATACCCTTTTGGAAAGAACAATGATCGAAATAATTCAGAAAATTAAGTGGTAAAATTTACAAAATATTAGCTCACATTATTATATCGTGCGGTAAGTGTACCAATGGTTTTTAGATAGATCTGGGCCAGATTTTTATCTCCCTTTGAAAGCTCAAGCGATTGATAATGCAGATTGGGAAGTATTTCTAGCGGTGGTAAAGTCATAACAAGAAAATCACTCGTGAATCTAAAAATGAGAATCAAAAAAAATTCATCATGATGTTCTGTCTGTCTAATTGAATCGATAAGTCTGGCAAGACATAGTTCTATATTTACTCGTTAACCTTCGCATGATTATGTAGTGCCTTGACTTGTGACAATAGTTCTTCTATCTCTGCAGATATCCGTTTATTGGCAGTCTTCATATCCGAAAGATTATTACCTTTAGAAGAATTGATATGATCCTTCCAAATCTGTATTAGGGAGTTAACCCCAATCCACCTGTCAGAATAATTAAAAAAAAACAATGGTAGAAAGAAGTCAATTTTAGAGGGCACTTGCGTGAAAATGAATTTCAAAATGAAATAGAATTTTGGTAGGACAAACCAAATGTGCAACACTCTCCCATTCGAAGCGGCCGTACTGGAGATTCCAGTTGTACTGCTATCCGCTAGTTTAAGGCTAGTTTTTCTGCGATCAATTTCAGCTAGATAAAATTGTCCTTGAGTTCTAGTATCAGGGGCTTTAACGGGCATCAGTTGATTAGAGGCGGTGGCTTCTCCACTGCAATTCAGATAAAATAATAAAATAAATGAGTGTATATGAAGCTGAAACAGGAGGTCTTAAAAAGACTTTACTAAGCATAATCTTGTAGCGTAATCTTTCGGCCGGCCAACAAATTGTCAGCCAAGTATTCAGCCCACACTGGACCATTTGTATAGCGGCCCTAATTTTAATTGAAAAAAGTAGAAAACAAAAAAATCTTGACAACTGAATAAAAGAGCTTTGATGAAATATAAAGTAGCTTTTACTTTGAAGTATGGAGAACCTAGAGTTAAAAAGTTTTTTCCCAAAAATTAGATTCCAATTGAGGAAAGAGAGTGGAATAAGAATTGAAGAAAATGTGACGAAAAAATGTACCTCTCAAGGTGTGATCGTACTTTGATATCCTTGGATGAGCGTTATCTGAGATGAAAATTAATAAGAAATTACATTGATTCCGATTAGTCAGGGAATGATAAACAGAAATATGAAGGGAAAATTTTAAAGCTTGGAAGATTGGATTGAGTTTTCCATTGGATGCCACGTACCACAATCGGAAGCGCCAAAGACCACAACTGAAATGTACTGCTTTAAAAGAGAAGTTCTCAATCTTTTAGAACGCTTACCATCGGCGGACTGGGCGTCTTGGTATAAAAAGCTTTGCGGTGATGCCTCTGGTACAGCAGAGGCAGCCAGGCTAATAAAAATCCATAAAATTTAACGTGGAAAGAAAGTAGAAAAAAAATCAGTTCAGAGAATAAAGGGATTGAATTTTCAAAAAACATACACATGAACATAAGGGCTGAAAAAGTGAGTGGGGGAAAGGGCAAGTAAAAGCCAACAAAAGGTAAATAAATAAAACATAACTTTAAAAAAGAATGAAGACGTTCAACTGATTAAATGTAAACTAAACAGGGAGAAATCTTTGATGTTCCTCTTCAAGCCCAGGCTTTTAAAGAATTGTAATTATTATGAGGAATTCAAATATTTGAGCTGAATGTTTGGAATGCGATCCGCTGCCGTTGCTAGGGCATGCACATCCAAACTTTTTCTCCTTTTTCACGCAAAGCCCACAAACGGTCAGTCGTTTTTGATGCATCATTAGATAGCGATGCGTACTGTGATTCCAAAAAAAAAAAAAAAAAAAAAAAAAAAAAAAGAAATTTTATTTGTATAGTAATTCAGTAAAGTGTTTGGTCACTATTTTCATACTTTTTACTTTCCCTTTCCCCCTACAACTTAGATCGACTGCCATGCATTTTGACTTAGTCGCTTTTTGAGAAACAAAAACAAATTTGTCTCCTTTGGGTTTAGTAAGTCTGCTTCTGGCAGGCCTTGGGTCGTTGATTATTGAAGTAATAATTTTTCATTGGCGAGTAAAATTTGGTCGATTTAGAAGAAACTGACGAATTTTTTCTAACCTTAAAATTGTCTAAATATCAAGTTACATATATTAAAGAAGGTTGGTACCTTTTTGCTAAAAAAAAAAATCGAAAGTTTTAGGGGGTAAAATTAAAATTTGACAGCACAATCATAAGATTTTGGTGCAGGTAGCTCATACAGCTGTTTGGGAAAAGCTTGCTGTGTTTTCGCCTTCCACTCTCCGCCAAAAACATAAGTTGAAGCCGCTTTTGGCGGGGGATGAGGGGCTAAAAAAGAGTAAGGTTTTCCCAAATAGCTGTATCTGCTGTCAAATGTCAACATTTGTTTCTAAATAACTTGGAATTTTTCGTCAAAACTGCACCCAACTTCGCCGATGTAGCTGTAAAATAGTCTTTCAAATGTTAGAAAAATCACTCATATTTAACAAGTATTATCATATTTTTTCTGCAGAAACTCAACTCATATGATGGTTTTCATGTCAGTAACATTATTGTCTTGCCTACCGCAGGTGATGGCTGTAGCTTACATACATCAAAATTGATATTGCTTTTTTTTCCACAGCTTTTTACCTGTGTCAAATTGAATTGTTTTGCGTTGATCCCAATGCTTTGAAGTACAACTTCAAAAGAAATTCAGCCCGATTGCTGTGCAATATTGAAGGCAAACTAGTGAAGAAAGTAGGAAAAGGACAGAATATTTCTTATATGTTTTTGTTTGTTGTTTACAAAAATTTCGATAGTATATCGAATTAAATGTAAGCAGGCTGCATTCATTTAATAACTTACTGAATTTTAATATTTTGCCAACACTCCAACGAGGAGGTACTACTAATTCCAAAACGCTTGCGGTTTCCAAAGAAAAAAAAACACCCGCACCTCCCGTCAAATTGTGCTTGGAGTTACAAAGTCAGCTGATATACAAGCACGTTATGGCGGGGGAGGAGTGACGTTTTTTTTTTTTTTTTGAAAACCCGCAAACGTTTTGGAATTAGCAGTAACGTGAAAGAACATATTAAAGCAATTTCAGAAGTTGTGAAACAGAAAAAGAGGGTGTATAGATGGTAACAGAGATAGGGAGATGAGCAGGTTGTTAGATAGTTTAAGATATCTACAAGATATATGGCTAACACGTCGCAATCGTGCTCTCCGGCTCTTCCCCGAGTAGCGAGTAATACCAAGCCAGTCAGGTGCATAGGCGGGTAAAGAGGGAAAGCGTGATCAACCTGATACAAGTACCGTTACATACAGATACAGATCTCTTGGTGCACTACAAAATATTTTACCGAGTTCGTCAGCACTTTTAGTGCATTTATGGTGTCATTAGCTGTCAAAAAAAATGCTGACTGTGCATCTCTGAAGAGATGCGTCAGCACCAGAGCTGGCAGAGCGGCTCTTACTCCCATCCACCACCATGATCCCAGCCTACCCGCTCTCATCCTTCCCATTGATTTGCTCGCGCTCCCGTTTTTTGGCCTCCTCGCTCGCTGGTTCCTTTTTTCAGGTAAGTCTTATCTTAATTTTTCTCATTTTCCTGTTTCTTGATCCTATTATTTGTTTTTATATTAGCACCCTCTCACCATATAAATTTCCCTCTGCTTCATTTTTTTTGGCTTGCTTGCCCACTGGTTGCTTTGCTCCAGAAAAGGTCAAGCTATTTTTTGGAACAGAAGTAATTTACTCGTCCTTCAAAGCAAATATAAATGTTTAATAGACACGATATTAAAAGCTATCCTACTTCTAAATAAAATAAAATCTCTTTCAATTTTTAGTGAAAAATGATTATTTTTGACTCTACTCTACTCAGTTTAAAAACATTTGAGTTAGCACCTTTGATGGTTCTCAAGAAAATTATGAGTACTCAGGTAATAAAAAGTTGCCCGGCTCCCACCTGCTTAAAATTTGAATGCTTAGCAAGGGAATGATCGTGACTTGACCAATTTTCAGTATCCTTACCACTAGGCAAGTATCGGACTTCATCATTTTTTTTGTTTTCCACAAGAGAACTTAACTTTGGAAAAGTCTCGCATTTTTACATTGTTGTAATAGATTGGTAATATGTTTTTACATTAGGGGGTATCAAAGTTGTAAATCCCTCATTTTAAAATACCTCTTTTTTCCACCAAATCAACCATGATTATTTATTAAAATATGACATATTTTTCCCCCCAAACACCTTTTTACTAAGATTTAATGTCAAGTTTGTGGCTATCTTTTTGTGTTGTCAAATACCTTTTAAATAAATACCAATTCCTAACTTTGATACCCCCTATTGCAATAATTGTCAAAATATTATTAGCGGGTATCAAAGTTAGAAATCTTCCATTTCAAAGCACCTCTTTTTTCCACCAAATCAACCATGATTATTTTTTAAGGTATGCCATCCTGTGCCCTCAAAAAATCTTTTTACTGAGAATTAATGTCATGCTTGTGGCTTTCTTTTTGTGCTGTGAAATACCTTTTAAATAATTACAAATTTCTAACTTTGATACCCCCTATTATATGTTTACATGTTTTTGAGCTTTTTAACCATATCATTTAACATATATATCAATTTAATTTTCCACCAATCATATAATCACATAGAATAGGGGGTATCAATGTTTAGGGATCTGCAATTAGGGATCAGGAATTTTTTTTGCTGGGATCAGACATTAGGGGGTATCAATGTTGACCAATCAGCAATTAAATTAATTGCGGATAAAAATCATTATACCCCAATTATCTTCCGCAATTATTTTTGCAAATAATTGTTTTATTAGACCTTTTACTTGTCAATTTTCACCTTTATCCAACATTTTTATCCTCAATTTTTCATAACCACATCTTGGACAACTTTCTGGATATCCCAGGCTTCCTGCCTTGCTGCACACTCCCATCCTGTCTATTCATTCTATCTGCTCAGAACCACTTCCCATCTCATCTGTTTTTTTCTTCTCCTTTTCATCTTCAAGTATCTCAACATGCCTCGTTGTCATAGATCTTCTCAAAGGCAGGCTTCCCCCAGTTGTTCATCAAATCCCATTACTCCCTCTTTCCCCCGCTCAGCTGAGAAATCAAAGACTGTTCAACTAAAAAAAGATGGTCATCTCATACTTATCAACTGGCTAAAAATAAAAACTAATTATGATTTTTGTTTTGGTACTGAGAATGCAACTAAAGTAGGACAGCCCCCTGCATCAAAAGTCAATGGCTATCTTCTAATAGACAATGAATTACAAAATAAGACAAAGGGAAGGATTGATCTTTTGCCTAAACAGATTTCTGAATGTTCAAGCACTACCAAGCCAAATACAAGAAGGCAAAGACACTCCCATTTTCTACTGGTTTTGGTATTACCGACATTGATATCAGTAAGGGCATAAAATCCAAAGATGATAAACTTGAATCACTATGTCCATACTTTAAATATATTGAAGCTATTTTTGGAGAGCAAGCTGACATTAATCCTGCAAACATGTTGGATGGTGAAGATGCTTGTCAAGGGGTCTTAATGGTCTAGAAGATTTTACCGTGGTCCAAATGACAGTAAAGGTGGATAACTCAATGATTTAGATCAAGGTACATAGATTTTACCATATGTGATTTATTACTCAATTAGAAGGTAAGGGAATAATTTTATTACTACTTATAAAGACTTTTGTGAATCTTTCTGCAATAACCCAGCAAGAGTTATAACTGTCTTTACCAGAAATAGAAAATCCTGTTACAAAGTCCATGATCATTATTTGCCATGGTGCATCAGGAGCTTCAATATGTTGCATTAATGCAGCTCTTTTCCCAGTTAAAATTTTTGATTTCTGGCAAGAATCACAGGATTCAACATATAGTTTGGTGTCTTCAGACATATTAACCCACCAAGCAGTGTTCTTAATTCTGATAATTGTTTTTTCAAGATCAAAATGTCCAGCCAATATGTCATCATGAATAATTTTCAAGATTATCTCTTTTATAGAAGGAGGAATAAAAACAACATTACTTAACTTTCTTCTATAATAGAGGTAGCCTTCATCAATTGAAAATTTACCTTTTTCCAAATCAGTTTGGTACTTTGGTGGGAAGGTATTAATTAATTCTTGTATTGAAGCATTCTTTGTCTAATTTAATATAGTACATAAATTCTTTAAGTCAGTGTCTTTATAATATGAATCCAGAATAAGCTGTCATAGATCTTCCTTCATATCAAACACATAAATCCCATGAATGTGAACAATGTCATCCTCAGGACCATATGCAGGATTTGAGTCATCATTTGGAAAAGGTAATCTTGAAAATAGGGGGTATCAATGTTCAGGGATCCGCAATTAGGGATCAGGAATTTTTTTTCCCGGGATCAGACATTATTAATTGCGGAAGATTCCTATCCACTAGCCCCAGGGCTAGTGGATAAGGAATCCACGATAATGCATTATACCACCTCTTATACCCCAATTTCCATTCCTAATTCCTGATCCCAAACTCATCTCATCCATGATGGATTTGCAAGAAAGTCACATGACTCATAATTGCTGATGCCATCCTTAAGTCTTTCCTCACTCTATGCTACTTAATTTTGGTGGTGAACACTTAAGTTTTTTTTCTATCTACACACCCCAACTGCACATTTGGCGGTGAATTCCCACTTCCCTCATCACATAACCCTTCCACCGGCAACAATGAAACACCTCTCTACTAGACGGCTACTTCACTCCACTATTAATGCCATCACTTTACTTTTAGTTCTCTACTATAAATCTGACTCTGATTTGGAAGATGCTTTAGCTTATATGTGTTTTCTTTCCAAAAAGCGTTACATCATCACCAGGGGGCCAAATCTTTATCATGATCCCCAATATGATCTGGCCTCCATTCTCAACATTCCTCATTTAAACTTCACACAACTTTTTAGAACTTCTCCCGATTCTTTCTTCAAACTTTATCAACTCATCTCCGATCATCCTATCTTCCATAACAATTCTCATAACAAACAGCGTAATCCTGCCATCCAACTTGCTGTTGCTCTATGTTGCTTTGGCTCAAATGGAAATGGTGCTGCCGTAAGACGTTTGGATAATCTCTTTAACATAGGATATGGTACCGTGATATTATACACCAAGCACTGTATGATTGCTATCCTTTCCCTCAAGTCTCAAACTCTTGCTTGGCCAACTCCAGAACAGCGACTTGAATCCTCTCAAGTAATGCAAGCTGAAGGTTTCCCTGGCTGTATAGGTTTTGTTGATGGCACAACCATCCCTTTGAGTCAAAAGCCTGCTCATGATGGCAACCGTTATTTTGATCGCAAAAAAAGGTTTCTTCAAAATCTTCTCCAAGTTCTCATCTTTCACAATCTAATTTTTATCTTCTTTCTAGATACTCTATTGCCGTTCAACTTGTATGCGATGTCAATAAAAAATTTATTGCTTTTCACAGTGGCTTCCCTGGATCATGTCATGACTCTTCCGTCTTCCAAAGAATGAGGATTTCTCAATCCCCTGAATCATACTTTGACGAATCTCAGTACCTCCTTGCAGACTCAGCATATGCAAGTGGAAAGTACATTATACCTGCTTTCCGTGGTGCAACTTCAGAAAATGACCCCAAAACTGCCTTTAATTATCACCTTGCACAATCAAGAGTACCAATTGAACATGCTATAGGTATTTTAAAGGGATGATTCTCTAGTCTTCGGGAGCTCAGAATCCAATTTCAAAAAAAATTGGAGATCAAAACTGCAAATCATTGGATCTTGACTTGCGTAATACTCCACAATATTCTAGCTGATTTAAAGGATGAGTGGAATGATCTTTATGAAGAAGAGGATCCTGAACCACCACCGGCACTCCTCTCCCTTGATTCACAAATCATTCAATCAACTGGCATATGCTCCATTATAATGCCAATCACTCTCCAACATTTCACTTTGCAACGCTTTTAATTTTTAATTTTTATGTTTTCATACTTTCCAAATGTCATCTTTGTGTAATTTATTCACTTGGTTTTGTATTTTGGTTTGTTGCATATTCATTTTTTTTTTTTGAATTTACGGTGAATATCTTTTTTTGGATGGCTCATTGGTTTTCTTTCACCAGCTCAACATGAAATCGCATATTTTCTGAAATTGCATATTTTGTCAGTGTTTTTTTTTTCCATTCATCCCTCATATCCTTTTCCTATTCTCCTCCAACATCCCTTAAACAATTTGGTTTCATTCATTTTGTCATCTCATCTCTCCAGGTAAGTCATTTTATTCATTTTTTTGATTTTTTGATTACTAATTATATTTTTTTTTTGTTTTTTTCTGTTTATTTTATTTTTTTTATCTAAATTTTTTTTGTAAGTGGTTATTTTGGATTTCAATGGTATAATTAACCTTTTTTTCTCTCCCTCTTTACTTTCTTTTTTAGCTCCATCACCCTACTCTTCATCCCTCCTTGGCATGGTCATTATCCCCCCTTTCCCTTATTTCACTTTTTTTTGGCTCCATTTCATTGAAACACATACATTGCACATTCTTTATGCATTTCACTTACTCCATATTCAATTTCCCCACAATTCTAACATCAATCTTTCTCACTCTATTTTTCCTACTTTTCAATCAAGGTAAGTTTCATCTCCTTTTTTTCATGCCTATATGATATCTCATTCCTTTTATGAAAAGTTCATACTTAAATATATGTATGACTCTTATCTGGATAACAGTGAACTTATAAAACTCCTTTTGATCTCATCTTCATTACCACTTTTCAAGTTTTTGTAAAATTTTGAAAATCAGACTCGGAATTAGGGTTAGGTTTATTCAAATCTAATGTTCTTTTTACTGAAGATTCTCCTGAAGGCTACCTTTCATTTCCTACAAAAAGATTTGAATTTGATTCAGTGGTTGCTGAGATATTGACTGTTAAAGTTGAGCCTTTTTTTTCCCAATTTAAATTTTTATTTCATTTTTTTATGTAACAAATTAGGGTTAGGTTTATTTAAATCACATGTCCTTTAACTGAAGATTCTACTAAAGCATATCTTTCATTTCCCTCAAACAGGTTTGAATTAGGTTCAGTGGTTGCTGAGATTTTGACCTTTGAAGTTGAGCCTTTTTTCCAAATTTCACTTGTCTTATTTCACATTTTTATATTGCATATTTAGAGGATAAGGATTCTGAAACTCTTATATGATTATTATCTAGGCATGTATTCGTTGCTCAAGAATATCACTAAAGCTCAAAAAGATGAAGATTTTAGCTTATGGGACACTCTACCTTCCTTTAACTCTTTTCTTGCTTTTCGACTCAAAAAGCTCTGTAATAAAGCATTTGAAGAAAATCATGAACTTGCAACCAAAGTTGGAATACCAAATTGGTGTGACTCCGAATGGGAAGATATCAGCCACAAATATCTTTTATTCTCTAATGTTATTATCACTCATTCTGGATTCCACAATAGAATTCATATTGATAGGAATGATGCCAATTTTATTACTTTTGGTATATTCTCATATATCAAACCGATTACTGGGCAACCAATACCATCTCCAGCTAAAATCAAAGGACATGGTTTATATTTTCCAGACCACCGGTGCATCATTGATTTTGGTTTGGGAAATGGTATCATCGAAACTATTTGGAATTCTTCTAAGGATAATCATCAAACGACTAAAGCTCCTCCTGGTTTGGAATCCTGTCAAGATTTAACACATTTTGGTTGCTCATTTCAAATCAGTCATAAGTTGATTCAAAGAATCAATAAGGTAAAGAAAGAAGGTAAAGTTAATCGATTTAAAAAAACTTTATTTAGATCCAAAAAGTATGGGGATTAGAGTTGTCATCAAAAATTTTACATTTTTTCATAAATTTTTAGTAAATATTTTATATGTATCAATTTCCTCAACTAAAGTAATGGGCCAACGACCTTCTGTTGTATAAAAGGTAATCATGATAACATTTATTTGTTTCATGGGGTTCCTCTAGCTTATACCTGTGGAAAGTCCCAAACTTTTGTTTCTAGACTTGGTCTGCATTTTGGCTTGAGGGATTGTCATTACTTTAAACTAGGGTAAGTGATATATATTAGATATTTATTTAATAATTTATGTAATAATATTAAATTTAGATGACTTTCACCCCTTACTTCAATAAAATGCAGGGGGGGGGGGGTATTGCCAAATTTTCAAATCTGACATGTGAAATTGATGACTTATAAAAATTTTGGTGATACCCACCCCTTGCTTCAATAAAATGCAGGGGAGAGTATTGCCAATTTTTTAAAACAGATATAGAATTTTTTTGACTTGTAAATTTTTTGGTGAAATTTTTTTGGTGATACCCATCCCTTACTTCAATAAAATCCAGGGGGGTTTTGCCAAAATTTCTTATAAGACTTGTGAAATTCTTGACTTGTAAGAGTTTTGGGGATACCGGTAAAATGCAGGGGGTAGTAAAGCCAAATTTTCATATAAGACTTTCAAGATTCATGACATGAAAGAATTTTTGTGATACCCACCCCTTATTTCAAAAAAATCCAGGGGTGGGAGATTGTCAAATTTTCAAAGGAGACTTGAAAATTTTATTTAAAAAAAGAATATTTAACATTAAAATACGAAATTTCAAGAAATACAGGAAATAATTGTAAAATTTATGTACAAATAAATATGAACACATGAAGTGTGAAAGAAATAAAAGAAACTAGTCAGCAAAAAATTTCATTAAATGTTCTATTTCTTCAACAGATTTGTTTGCTTTAATGCATTCGATCAAGAAATCTTTCTTTTTAGAACTTTCTTGAAGATCATGCTTATACTTCATCTGTTCCATTAAGTTTTGATGCTCAAGTGTTTTTTCCTCTTTTTTGGATTTTTCAATACTAAGAGTTAACTCAAACTTCTTCTCCTCCAAATCTTGGACCCAATCATCCTTCCATAAGGAGAGCTTGTACTTCCTCTCTTCCAAATCTTGTACTCTGTCATCCCTCCTTAAAGAGAGCTCGTATTTCTTCTTTTCAAAGCTTAGAGTCTCTTTAGCAATTTCCACTTGTTCTAGAGTGAGAATTAAAATTAACATAAAGTAGAAGAAAAGCAGTGTAAAGTGATAAGAGGTATGATATCACTTACCAGCATCACATTTCTCTAAAAACTGTTCCATCGAAGAAAAAGGTGTGTGTGATGAAGTATCACTTTTTCGTCTTCTTTGGGAGATGAAATTTAGACTACTTGAAGCCCTTTGCTTTTTGTTCAACGTAGCATTTTCCTCCTCATCATTGTCACTAGCTTCAGACTCAGTTGATTGAGGATCCTGGGTTTGTTCATCAGCCTTTTAAGAAATAAGAAAAAGATAAGTAAATAAAAAATAGAAAAGATAAGATAAAAGAAAAAAGAAACAGACCTGAGTTATATTTGGTTGGGTTAAATCACCTATAGGATCTACAGAAAAGCTATCTAGATATGTCTCATTCAAATGAGGGGAGGCTTTAGTGGAGGAAGAGGATGGGAAAAGATTTGCTTCAACATCATGTTCGGAGATAGGATCTTCTCCATACAACATGTTTACAGGATTAACATCGGCTCGCTCTCCAAAAATTGCATCCATCTCTTTAAAGTAAGGACATAAAGAATCAAGTTTATCGTCTATGGATTTTATGCCCTTAGTTATATCATTGTCGATAATCCCAAAACCAGTGGAAGATGAAAGAGCCTTTGCCTTCTTGTATTTTGCTCGGTAATGCTTGAAGCGTTCAGACATCTGTTTAGGCAAAAGATCAATCCTTCCCTTGGTCTTAGTGCGTAATTCATTTGCCATTAGAAGATAGCCATTAACTTTTGATGCAGGGGGCCGTCCTACTTTAGTGGCATACTCAGTACCAAAACAAGAATCATAGTTAGATTTGGTTTTCATCCAGTTGATAAGAATGAGATGTTCATCTTTTTTTAATTGAACGGTCTTTGATTTCTCAGCTGAGCATGGGAAAGAGGAAGTAGTGGGAATTGAAGAACAACTGGGTGATGGCTGCCTTTAAGAAGATCTAGGATGACGAGGCATGTTATTATAAATGAAGATGAAAAGGAGCAGAAACAAGCAGATGAGATAGCGAGATTAAAAGGAGAAGAATCAAATAGATAAAATGGGGAGAAATTCTGAGCGGATAGAATGAACAGGATAGGATGAGAATGGAAGTGCGCAGCAAGGTAGAAGGCTGGGATATCCAGAAAGTTGTCCAAGATGTGGTTATCAAATATTGAGGATAAAATTGTCAGATAAGAGGTGAACATTGACACGTAAAGTGTCTAATAACCCAATTATTAGCAAAAATAATTGTGGAAGATAATTGGGGTATGCAGATTATTTTCCGCAATTAATTTAATTGCGGATCGGTCAACATTGATACCCCCTAATATATCCACATTTGAGTGAACAATACCAGCCCTATGAATCATTGTCATCCTCCCTCTGTATTCTTGAACAGTTAGCTGCCATCTGAACATATGTCTGTTAGGTGTTTTCAAGTTCAAGAGGGATTTATCTGCACTTCAGACAGTGAAAATTTTAAAATTCTGGTAATCCATATAATAATGTAGCTTCTCTAGAGCCCACACTACTGCTAAACACTCAAGTTGAGTGGCACCATATTTCAATTCACTATTTCTCAAGGTTCTTGAAATATAAAAAATTACTACTTCTGATGCTTTATCATTCATAACTTGTTTTTGATGGAGAGCAGCACCAAGACCAATGAAACTGGAATCAGTGTATAAAACAAATGGTTCATTAAAGTCAGGCAAAGCAACAATTGGTGCTGACATCAAACAATGTTTCATAGTGTCAAAAGCTCTTTGTCTTTCACTGTTCCAGACAAAAGCAACATCTTTCCTAGTTAATTGGGTAAGGGGTAATTCTATGAACTGATAATTTTTAATATACTTTCTATAGTATCCACACATTCCCAAAAAACTCTGGAGCTCTCTAACTGTAGTAGGAGCTTTCACCTGTTGTATGGCTGCCACTTTGTTCTGGTCAACACATATCTGTAAACCTGAGACAAAATGACCAAGCACTTTCAAAGAATGAAATTTTTTTTTGCATTTTTTCAAGGCAAGTGTCATATTTATCTCATCCATCTTATGGAACACTTTACAAAGGTGGTTAAGATTATCTTCAAAGGTTTTAGAGAATATAATGATATCATCAATGTAAACCATCAGCCATCTTTCAATTAATTCTTAATGGAATGTGTTATCCATAACTTCCTGAAAAACCAAAGGGAATTTTTGGGGCTAAATGGCATCCTAACATACTTATAAATACCCATATGAGTAGCAATCATCAGAAAATTCTGGGAATTCCTCTCAACAAGTACCTGGTGATATCCTTTATTACCATCTAAACAGTGGATATATTTAGCACCTTGTATGGTAGCATGTATAGAGCTTATTCTGGGTAAAGGATAGATATCATCAACAGTTTAAGTGTTTAATTCTCTATAATCACCACATTACACGGCTTTATCTTTCTCATAGGAAATTAGGAGAGGTGAGATAACATAAAATTTAGGAGTTTCAACTACATTTTCAATAATATTCATTTTTAAAAGGGTAGATATATTGTCTTAAATATCTTTTCACTTTGTTGGAGAAGCATGATAAGGCTTCCTCTTTAAACTAGGTAGTATTTCAGTTAATTGTCAAGACAGTGAGAGCTTCATTTCTTCTTTTACCAATCCTAATTCATGTGACCCATAAGCAAAGGCCATAGGAAAAGATTTTATCAACTGAATGATGAAATATTTTTCCCGCCAGAAAGTTGTTCTTCAGAAGAAGCTATGTCAATTTCAGACAGAAAGAAAGACATTTCTTTTGTAGATCTTCCTTTATATTAAACTACAGAATGACATGTGTTTAATCCTGGTGTTAATAAATTTTTTGGGGAGGAAATTTTAAATTTTCTCTTCCCAGTCAACATGATGGTGAAGCATTAGTTTGAGAGATCAAGTTTAATGCCATATTTGGTTAATAAATCATTTACCACAAAAACGCAATTGCTTAAGTTTTCATCTTTCAAAACTACAAAGTCACACATGGCTCTTACAAATCCCTGGTTATATTTAAAAAGTACTGTAGCTTTGTATTTACCAATGGGGGGAAAAACAGAGCCATAACCTCTCTAATTTTAAGAAGTGACAGGCATAAGTTTTGATTTATAATATTGATAAACTGAAGCAAGTTATTTTTCAGATACAACACTTACTCCAGCTCCATAATCCAAAATAACCTAAATGTTATTTCCATTAATCAAGACTGGTGCCTTCAGAGGGGCAATAATAAATGAGCTGTCCTCAGGATTTCTTATGATTTTAGCATCTTCACTTGTGGATATATCATTTTTATTAATGTCAATATAATTTAAATATTGAATATCTACCTCCACAAATCAAGATTTCCTGGTTATACTCATAATAAATGTTGCTGGCACAATCACTTGAAGTATCATCTAATGCAACTGTGTCATTAGAAAGCTCCTCTGTTTTTCAAAAAGGTTTATTTTCTTGTCACAAACATGGCCTTTCTTCCAAGGATTTCTGCATTTAAAGCAAGTGTTTGCTACATACTTTTTAGGTACAACAGGGGCAGAGGGTTTACAAAATTTTCAGGAAGTATTTGTTGGTAGATGGAGGGTTTCTACACTGAAGCTCTTGGAAAGAACATACTAGATTCATACTTGTTATTTAAAAGAGTATCATTACAAGTATTAATAAAGGAAGAAGGCTCACTGGAGAATTCAATTCTTGCAAAAATTAAGTCTCTCAAAGACATTGGCAATTTATAAAGGATCCTGTTGTTCCATAGTTCATAATCCATCTTTGGATCCATTTCTCTCAAAATTTTTACTAGTTTCATCAAGAACTCAATAGGCTTTTCTTTAGAGTATGAGCTGTATCTAGACTCCTCATACTGCATTTGTTGTTCTAACCTAAATTTTGAACCACCAAATTTTGCTTTAATTAATTTTTTCTAATCCTCCCAAGAGTAATAATTATCGAGCAAAAGTACAGATTCATACCACATCAGTGAAACATTGTAAAACAAAGAAACTAATTTAGAAAAAAAAATTTCATCTGGTAGTTTATAAGTAATCGTAAGATTATCAATTCTACAGATGAATTGCTGCCAGTCAGAGGAAGAATCACCATCAAATGCTGGGTATTAGTCAAGTTTTGGCCAATTTTTCTGATTTAAGGTAGTTTCCTTCTGTTTTACCTGTTTATGTGTAAGAAGAAGTTGAAATTTCTCTAATTGAGCTGTAATCTCATTATTTAACACATTTGCAGATGAACAGGATGCATCATAAATTTTTGATTGGAAGTCAGAGCTATCTACAGGTTTCTCTTGTAATAATTCTTTTCTAGAGGGGCTTGGCTCAGGTACATGTGAAATAGCCTGTGCAACAACTTCATTCTCAGAAGTTACAGAGTATTTTTGGTCAAATAACAATGAATTCAATTTTTCTTCAATGTTTATTGACCAAGTTTTCATCCTTGGAATACTGGTTAATTTTTCATTGATGGTTGCAAAAGATAATTAATTCTTATTTTTCAGAGATGAATAATGGTCATTTAATTTTTTAAAATTTGATTTCTGACCTTCTAGTTCTTGGAAAAAGATAGACATAGTCTCCTGCACTTTGGATAGATCATTCTTAATATTTTTTCACAAAGAAAATTTCTTTTCATAATTTACTTTGTGCCTAAAAAACTCATCAGATACCCTATCATACTCACCTTTTAATGATTGGTAACCTTTTTAAGTTAAAAATCTATTAAATTTTTGGTTCAATTGTAAGTTATTCATGATCTGATTTTCTTTTGTAATTATTTCTCTCAAATATTGATCATTAATAGTTGCTACATGAGGAGCATTTTTCAGGAGAGAGATAGAGTAATTTTCAAGTGTCTCATAAACTTCAGGATCAATTGAATCATCTAAAATAGACATCTCTGGATTTATTAATGAAGTAGAAATTAAAACTAAAGGAGTATTTACAAGAATAGAATATTGATTACTTTTTCTGCTAGAACCAGCTTCTCCTGGTCTCAAGGTGTTATCTCCCATCCCAGAGTTACCTGAAGGAACTGAATCAGTAACAAGGAAAGGAACTTGAGATTTAATGGGAGGCCTTTCCATGCTTTTGGCATAATTCAAAGATGATTTTTTTTCTTTCTTCTACCTCCTTGGTAAGGGTGAGGAAGTTTTGGACTGAAATGTTTGGGCCTGGAGGTTCCTGTTGAGGAGCCTGCTGTATTTGTTGAGCTTGGAGAGAGTCCCGTTGGTTGTTCAGCCATTCCCATTTCCATTTTGACACTTCCACTTTTTATTGTTGTTGAGAAGCCAACTGTGGAAGGGGTTTTTCTCCCTTTGGATGTCTCTTCTCTTGAAGAAAAATTTATCTGCTTCTTATATCTTCTTCTTAGAACTCTACCTTTTCCCTTATTTTGAGGTTCTCTGAATTCAACTTCTTGATGTGAGTTGACATGTTATTTACCTGTTTCTGAGCTGGAATATTTTTTATTTTGAAGCCTTTTGGAAGCTCTTCTTGGGGGGTTACCGGGGACTTAGAGTCCAGGGGAGGATGTTTCTTCTTGATTTCTATCTCCTGCGTCTCTACATCCTGTTTGGTTTACTAATTGATTGATTTGAGAAAATTTTGTAGTCAAATGAGAGCTTAAAGAACTTGCATCATAATAAATAAGATCCGATTCCTCATCATGGGTGGTAGAAATATTTAATTCAGCCATTGTTTGTATCACTTGAGCTGTGGGAAAGAAAAAATATTAATATTTCGTCAGTTATTATCTTGTTTTTTCAAAAAAAAATAAGAGATAAAATAAAGATATTTAAGGATTTTCATTAATTACTAGGACTACTAATCAACTGAAATAATGAAAATATATAAATTATCAGGGACAAAAATAAACTGAAACAATTAATTAATTATCAATTACCAGGATTACTAATCAACTGAAATGATGAAATTGTATCAATTATCAGGACTAAAATCAACTGAAATAACTAATTTATTATCAATTTCCAGGACTACTTATCAACTGAAACAATGAAAATATATCAATTCATCAGGACTTAAATCAACTGAAATAATTAATTAATACAATTTTTAATCAATTTATTTACTAAGGTATTGATATTATTTATTACCAGAAAAAAATTAACTGAAATAATAAAATTATATATTAATTATCATGAAAAAATCAACTGAAATAATGAATAAAATTTCATAACCAAATAACCAATTTATATATTATATATTTCTTAATTACCAGAGCTACATGGAACCTGAAAAAATTTATTAATGTAATTTTTCAATTAAATAATTAATTTCTATATTTTTATTATTTTAATTACCAGGATTAATTGCCAACTGAAATAATAAAATAATATTTACATTATCAGGACAATTTTTCAATTGAAATAATTTAATAATATAATTTTTTTAATTAAATAAACTAAATTATATTACTTCTAGGACTAAGAACAATTTTTCTATGATTTGGTCAACTAGGAAAAAAAATATTATATACCTGACACCTCCCCTTGTAATTTGAGCAATTTAATGCCAACTACAGAGTGCTCAGTAAAATGATATATGTATATAATGAGATATTCAGAGTAAGACCTACAGATAAGAACTGCTATAATAACTACAAATATATAGTACAATTATGCTTATATAAAGCTTAAATTTAGGGCAAGGTTCAAATCCCAGTTGCAGAAAAAAACGTTAGATATGTGCCTTTGACGTTCATTGTTTGACGTTCATACAAAGTATTGCTATAGGTGTTGGAGTTGATTGTCCTTCAGCTTCCAGTGTCAAGGTAACAATAGTTAGAAAACTATTTTGAAATTCCCTCAGTTGTCAAGGGGTGCTTTTGGTCTAGAAGATTTTATGGCAGTCCAATGGCAATGAAAGGTGGTGAAAACTTAAGAATTTAAAAGACGTACATATTTTTTTATCTTTATAATTTATTACTAAATAAAAAGGTAAAGAATTATTATTATTATTATTATTTTAAAATCATAGAAGTAGGCAAATGTAAATACTAAGGTAGTAACAGTAGTAATATATGTGATTAGTGTGTATATAATAAAATTTTCAGAAAGAATGGAATGAATGAAAACAGCCAGATTTAGAGGCTTTATATAGGCAAAAAGAAGAGAAACTACAGAGTCAAAACTCTATATACATGAGTATCAGAGAAAGAAAAATTCCAAAATTAGACATTTCAATTGTTAAAGTTGTTCTATAAAGAATGTACCCATATACTGTATTTATCTGTATATGTCCATTTTATTTTATTTATTTTAATTTTCTGTAAATGTCTAAGTAAAAATAAAAATAAAAATAATTTTATTTAATAATTAATATTTTTAGTTTTCTCTTCAGCTGTCATGAGGAAGCAGTCACAGAATAATATATATGAGGAAACAATAGAATTATATCTTCACTTATTTTTACCTATTAATTAGTGAAAATTGTATAAGTAATCTAAAAAGTAAGTATGATTCATTAAATGAGAGGTAAATGTGTATCTCTACTCTAGGAAATAATTAATTATTTACTGGGTAAGTTTAGTAGCCTGGCTGACAATAATAGACATCTCTGTATTTATTATTCAAGTAACAATTAAAAATAAAGGAGTATTTACATGACTAGAATATTGATTACTTTTTCTGCTTGAACCAGATTCTCCTGGTCTCAAAGTTTTATCTACAATCCCAGAGTTACCTGAAGGAACTGAATCAGTAACAAGAAAAGAACTTGATATTCAATGGAAGGCCTTACCATGGTTATCAAATAATTTTAATATGATTGTTTTTCTTTCTTCTGCTTCCTTGGTAAGGGTAAGGAGAGGTGGGATTGAAATTTTGAGGCCTGGAGGGTCCTTCTTAAGGAGCCTGTTGCATTTTCTGAGCCTGAAGGGTGTCCCATTGGGTGTTCAGCCATTCCCATTGCTATTTTGACACTTTCACTTTTTCTTGTTGTTGAGGAGCCAACTGTCAAAGGGGTTTTGCAACCTGTGGGGGGTTTCTTCTTCTCTTGAAGAAGAGTTTCCATGCTTTTTACTTTTTCATCTAGGGACTCCAACTTTGCCCTTATTTTGAGGTTCTCTGACTTCAACTCCTTGATTTGAGTTGACAGGTTTTTTACCTGTTGTGAAACTGGGATCTTTTATATTTTGAAGCCTTTTGAAAGCTCTTCTAGGGGGAGTACCTGGGACTTGGAGTCCAGAGAAGATATTCCTTCTTGATTTACACCTCCTGCATTTCTACATCCTGTTTTGTTTACTAATTGATTAATTTGAGAAAATTTTGTAGTCAAAGGAGAGCTTATGGAATTTGAATCATAATCAATAAGATACAACTCCTCTTCATGGGTGGTAGAAAGATTTAATTCAGCTGTTGTTTTTACAGCTTGAGCTGAAAAAAATATTAATATTTTGTCAGTTTTTATTCTTTTTCATCAAAAAAATAAGAGATAAAATAAAAAAATATTTAAATTTTATTATAAATTACCAGGACTACTAATCAACTGAAATAATGAGAATATTTCAATTATCAGAGCTAAAAATCAACTGATATAAGTAATTAATACAATTTTTTAATCAATTAATTAACTAAGATTTTGATAATTTTTTATTACCAGGATTTAAAAAAAATGAACTGAAATAAAAAATGATATATTAATTATCAGGACCAAAAATAAACTGAATTAATTAATAGAACTCTTAACCAAATAAATAATTTATATATTGTATATTTTTTAATTAACAGGACTAAATTTCAATTGAAATAATTTATTAATATAATTTCTTAATTAAATAATTAATTTATATATTGTTATTATTTTAATTACCAGGAATAATTGTCAACTGAAATAATAAAATAATATTTCAATTATCAGGACAATTTTTCAACTGAAATAATTAAATAATATAATTTTTGATTAAATAAATTATATTATATTACTTCTAGGACTAATAAAAATGTTTCTCTATCTTGGTCAAAAAGGAAAAAAATATTTTATACCTGAAACTTCCCCTTGTAATTTGAGCTATTTAATTCCAACTACAGAGTGCTCAGTAAAAAGATATATGTATATAATGAGATATTCTGAGTGAGACCTACAGATAATAACCACTATAGTCACTACAAATATATATGAGACTTAAGCTTATATAAACCTTAAATTTGGGATGAGGTTTTAATCCCAGTCGTGGCAAAAAGCTAGTCATGTGCCTTTTACATTTGAAATTTGTTTTTCATCCAAAAAGTCACTATAGGTGTTGGGGTCAATGGTCCCTTTGTCACCGGTGTCAAGATAACAATGAGTCAACAAATATTTGTAAAGGCCCTCAGTTGCCAAGGGGTGATTTTGGTGGTCCAAAAGCAATGAAAGGTGAAGGAAAACTCAAGATTTAAAGATAGGTACGTATTAATTTCTTTATATGTTATTACTCAATGAAAAGGTAAAAAGATTTTATTATTATTATTTTCAAGTCTTAGAGATATGCAGATGTATATACTAAGCTGGTAAATAGTAGTAATTGATTGATTTGTGTATATAATATTTAATTGTAAAGTAAGTGTGAGATGAAATAGAACAGCTAGATGGAGAGGCCTTATACATGTAAAAAGGAGAGAAACTATGGAACCACAAGTCTAAATACATGGATATCAGAGAAAGAACATTCCCATAGATAGAAATTTCCAATATTAAAGTGTATTATATAAAGAATGTTCAAATATACAGAATTTATCTGTATATTTCAATTTAAATTAAATTATTTGATTTATGTAAGTTTTCTCTATATGTAAAAGTAAAATAGAAATATTTGATTTCAATATTTAGTATTTTTATAGTTTATTTTACATTTCAGCTTTCATGAGGATACTTTTAAGGAATAAAAAATATGAGGGAAAAATAGAATTATATCTTTACTTAATTTAACTTATTAGTGAAAATTGTATAAGTAATTTATAAATTAATTATAACTAATTAAAATGAGAGGTAAAGGTGTAGCTATACTATACTAAATAATTAATTATTTACTGGGTAAGTCTAGTATCCTGGCTGACACTCTGTCATTATGCCAACCACCCTCCAACATTTTGAAACACAACTCTATTAATTTTTTCTACACTCTCCAAATTTTCAACTTCTGTGCTTTATTCACTTGGTTAGGTGTTTTTTTTGCATATTCATTTTGATTTTGAATTTATGGTGAATGTCTCTTTTTTTGATGTCTCATTTTTTCATTCACCAGCTCAAAATCAAATTGAATTTTTTCTGCAATGGCATAATTTTTCACTGTTTCTTTTTTTCATTCATCCCTCATATCATTTTCCTCCTCTCCTCCAACATCTCTGAAAAAATTTAGTTTTATTTATTTTCTCATCTCATCTCTCCAGGTAAATTATTATAGCCATTTTTTTTAATTTTTTGATTGCTAATTATATTTTTTTTGTTTTTTTTCTGTCTTTTCTTTCTTTTTTGTAAGTGGTTATTTTTGATTTTAATGGTAAAATTTACCTTTTTTTCTCCCCCTCTTTAATTTCTTTTTTAGCTCTATTGTCCTACTCTTCATCCCTCCTTGGCATGGTCATTATCCCCCCTTTCCCATATTTCATTTTTTATGGTTCCATGTCATTAAAACACATACATTGCACATTCTTTGTGCATTTGACTTAATCCATATTCAACTTCCCCCAAATTCCAAAATCAATCAGTCTCACTCTATTTTTCCTACTTTTCAATCCAGGTAAGTTTAATCTACTTTTTTTCATGCTTATATGATATCTCATTCCTTCTATGAAAATTTCATACTTAAATATACGCATGACTCTTACACCACACAATATTTGTGGGGGACTTGCTAGCAAGTCCTCAACTTGAAGTCAGGTGGAACTGAGATGGAACTCAGACTGAACTTATAATAAGATGATAATGAACTCTAAATTGAAATTATCTTGAACTCTTAACCAAGGATAGATGAATCTGTGCTTAAATAATGGTGGGAGTTTAATGAATAATTAAAGGAAATATGAAAAGGGGGATTAAAAAATTATTTTCAATTCACTTTATTTATATAAAAAAATATGAGAAAATCATAAATATTATATTTTTTATTCCTTCATATTGTTTAAAACACACGTTACCAAAATAAACAAAAGATATCAGTGGGTTATTAAAAAATTTCTGGCTTGATGAAGCACTCTCACAGCTTCTTCATTCAAAACAGAAATCACCACACAATATGGGGGGCGGACTTGCTAGCAAGTCCGCAACCTTGGACCCAAACTCACCATAGATTGAACACACATTGAGCTATTGATAAAGGAGCCATACAATCAGGAATGAACACCACTCAGAAGAACAGTTTTAGGTGGGTGTTCAAGTAGAGTTCAGTATGGGTTCAGTATGAGTTCAGTCTGAGTTCCATCTGAGTTCCATCTGAGTTCAGGTTGAGGACTTGCTAGCAAGTCCACCCCCTATATTGCGTAGTGAATAATGAAATTTTTTAATTATATGTATTTAAAGAAGGCTCATCTTAAGTTAGTAGATTTTAGTACAGTTTTTGAGTTTTTGAAACGTGTGAAAATAATTAAAAAAACACAAATTTAATTTCTGCCTTTGTTTAGATCTAGTTAATCCTCAACTACTATGAAATTTTCTATTATAATTTTCATAAAAGAAATAAAAACTGATATTTTTGAGGTTTTTATGGCTTATTTTATCAGAATTCGATAGGCATATTTGAGTTGGTAGAGTGATCTCATGAATTGAAAAAATTAATCACCACCAAGTGAATTTTCAATTTAAAAAAATTGCATTTAAAATAAATTTAAAATTTAAATAAAAGAAAAAAAACAAATTTGTATTTCTTAAAGCTGTAATTTTAATGCTAAACTATTCTTGAATGTTATATTTTTTTTATAATAACAGTGTTCACCTGGGAATTAACACCACCAATTTCAAAAAAGTGTTCTCATGTGAAAAAAGGTGTTTGAGATTTTACTTTACAAAGTATTATTGTTTAAGACTCTATAAAGTAGGAAGAAGGGATATTTTTAATCATTGTTTCAGCTTCTCATTTAAAAAATACTATCTGATATTTATTTTGTAAAAATTATACAATAGGGTTTTCTATCTATTTCAATAGAAAAAGATAGCATTAAACTGACTATATCTTAATTAATATAAATCTTATCATATATTTTAAATTAATAAACTATAAATTGCAATTTCAAGGTGTTGAAAAATTGATTAAATACAATAGTATAGGTTCTAATGCCTGTTTTCTAGAAAAAATGTTTTCACAGAAGTAGTTTGAAGCTAAAAATTAAAACACCTACTTTTCAAGTAAAAATATATATATTGAAAACATATCAATGATTTATTATCAATATGATAATAATAATGATAGGTAAAAATTTTGTAATGGATCTATTAGGGGGTATCAAAGTTGGAAATTTGTAATTATTTAAAGGGTATTTCACAGCACAAAAAGAAAGCCACAAGCATGACATTAATTCTCAGTAAAAAGATGTTTTGGGGGCACAAGATGGCATACCATAAAAAATAATCATGGTTGATTTGGTGGAAAGAAGAGGTATTTTGAAATGGAAGATTTCCAACTTTGATACCCCCTATTAGGTATTTAATTCTATTGAATTCAATACATTTGACTTTTTTTTAGAAAACAAGACTATAAAATTCTACTTAGTAATTTGTCTTATAAAATACCAATATTAGAATGCATATATTTTTATAAAAATTCATTCCATCAGAGAATATTTCAGCTCTTCATTAAATATTTTGACAAAAAAGTTAGTTTATAGTTTGAGTTTTTAGTACAATTTCAATTGGTAAAAAAGATGTTTACTGCCTTTTATAAAAAATAACCAAAGTTAACCTGTGAGGCTTCAGTTTAGACTATTCATAAAAATCTAAAAAAATAAGGTGATACTCATAAGGATCTGAATAATTTAAATCTCAAACAAAAAAATCTTTTGTAAGGTAGCTTAAATATAAACACAATAACTGATACTTTTTTTTATATTAGGGGGTGTCAGTTCTGGCAAATCCGCACTTAACTTAAGTGCGGATTTCAAACCAAATCAGCACTTACAAATCAGCACTTAAATTTTGCAAAAAAGTCACTTATTTCAAAAAAGGGTGTCAGTTATGACCTCAAATCAGCACTTTTTTCCCGTTTTTTTTCACAACCACATTTTGGCCACAAAACATCCCTTCCTTTCTTACCCCATCCCAGTCACATGTGACACACTGACCTTCCTCGCTACCTACCCATCAATCCTCGGCACACACCCCTTCCTGACATTTTCAATATTTTGACCAGGCATGTTTACATTCTTTTTTACTTATTTCTTCTACTTCTTAATCTTTTTTCTATGTGTGTCAGTTCTGACCTCAAATCAGCACTTTTTTCGTGATTTTTTTTTCAAAACCACATGTTGGCCACATCATCCCTTTCTTTCCCATACCATTTTGTACTCTCCAAATGTCCTCTTTGTGTACTTCATTCACTTGGGTTGGTATTTTGGTTTGTTGCATATTCATTTTTTTTGGAATTTACGGTGAATTTTTTTTTTTTTTGGATGGCTCATTGGTTTTCTTTCACCAGCTCAACATGAAATCGCATATTATCTGAAATCGCATATTTTGTCAGTGATTTTTTTTTCATTCATCCCTCATATCCTTTTCCTATTCTCCTCCAACATCCCTCAAACAATTTGGTTTCATTCATTTTGTCATCTCATCTCTCCAGGTAAGTCACTTTATTCTTTTTTTTTGATTTTTTGATTACCAATTATAATTTTTTTTTGTTTTTTTCTGTTTATTTTATTTTTTTTATCTAAATTTTTTTTGTAAGTGGTTATTTTGGATTTCAATGTTATAATTAACCTTTTTTTTCTCTCCCTCTTTACTTTCTTTTTTAGCTCCATCACCCTACTCTTCATCCCTCCTTGGCATGGTCATTATCCCCCCTTTCCCTTATTTCACTTTTTTTTGGCTCCATTTCATTGAAACACATACATTGCACATTCTTTATGCATTTCACTTACTCCATATTCAATTTCCCCACAATTCCAACATCAATCTTTCTCACTCTATTTTTCCTACTTTTCAATCAAGGTAAGTTTCATCTCCTTTTTTTCATGCCTATATGATATCTCATTCCTTTTATGAAAAGTTCATACTTAAATATATGTATGACTCTTATCTGGATAACAGTGAACTTATAAAACTCCTTTTGATCTCATCTTCATTACCACTTTTCAAGTTTTTGTAAAATTTTGAAAATCAGACTCGGAATTAGGGTTAGGTTTATTCAAATCTAATTTTCTTTTAACTGAAGATTCTCCTGAAGGCTACCTTTCATTTCCCACAAACAGATTTGAATTTGATTCAGTGGTTGCTGAGATATTGACCATTAAAGTTGAGCCTTTTTTTTCCCAATTTAAATTTTTATTTCATTTTTTTATGTAACAAATTAGGGTTAGGTTTATTTAAATCACATGTCCTTTAACTGAAGATTCTACTAAAGCATATCTTTAATTTCCCTCAAACAGGTTTGAATTAGGTTCAGTGGTTGCTGAGATTTTGACCTTTGAAGTTGAGCCTTTTTTCCGAATTTCACTTGTCTTATTTCACATTTTTATATTGCATATTTAGAGGATAAGGATTCTGAAACTCTTATATGATTATTATCTAGGCATGTAATCGTTGCTCAAGAATATCACTAAAGCTCAAAAAGATGAAGATTTTAGCTTATGGGATACTCTACCTTCCTTTAACTCTTTTCTTGCTCTTTGACTCAAAAAGCACTGTAATAAAGCATTTGAAAAAAATCATGAACTTGCAACCAAAGTTCGAATACCAAATTGGTGTGACTCCGAATGGGAAGATATCAGCCACAAATATCTTTTATTTTCTAATGTTATTATCACTCATTCTGGATTTCACAATAAAATTCACACTGATACCAAGGACACCAATTTTCTTACTTTTGGTATATTCTCATATATCAAACCGATTACTGGGCAACCAATACCATCTCCAGCTAAAATCAAATGACATGGTTTGTATTTTCCAGACCACCGGTGCATCATTGATTTTGGTTTGGGAAATGGTATCATCGAAACTATTTGGAATTCTTCTAAGGATAATCATCAAACGACCAAAGCTCTTCCTGGTTTGGAATCCTGTCAACATTTAACACATTTTGGTTGCTCATTTCAAATCAGTCATAAGTTGATTCAAAGAATCAATAAGGTAATGAAAGAAGGTAAAGTTAATTGATTTAAAAAAACTTTATTTAGATCCAAAAAGTATGGGGATTAGAGTTGTCATCAAAAATTATATATTTTTTTGTAAATTTTTAATAAATATTTTTTATGTATCAATTTCCTCAACTAAAGTAATGGGCCCACAACCTTGTGTTGTATAAATGGTAATCATGATAACATTTATTTGTTTCATGGGGTTCCTCTAGCCTATACTTGTGGAAAGTCCCAAACTTTTGTTTCTAGATTTGATCTGCATTTTGGCTTAAGGGATTGTCATTACTTTAAACTAGGGAAATTGATATATATTAGATATTTATTTAATAATTTATGTAATAATATTAAATTTAGATGACTTCCACCACTTACTTCAATAAAATGCAGGGGGGGTATTGCCAAATTTTCAAATCTGACATGTGAAATTGATGACTTAGAAAAATTTTGGTGATATCCACCCCTTGCTTCAATAAAATGCAGGGGAGAGTATTGCCAATTTTTTAAAACAGATATAGAATTTTTTTGACTTGTAAATATTTTGGTGAAAATTTTTGACGAGAATGTGAAAGTAATTGTTTCCACCTTGAGCAGGTTTCTGGCTCAAAGGAATAGCAGTACCATCAACAAAACCAATACATCCTGGGAAGCCCTCTGCTTGCATAACCTGAGATGATTCAAGTCGCTCTTCTTTTGTTGGCCAGGTGAGAAGTTGAGATTACAAGGAGTTGATGGCAGTGATACATTGTTTGATATAAGTGTTAACTGAACCATACCCTAAACCAAAGACATTTTCTAAACGTTTCAAAGCAGCTCCATTACCATTTGAACCCAAATGACATAGTGTGATGGCCAATTGAATTGAAGGATGTTGTTGTTCTTTTTGAGAATTATTGTGAAATATGGGATGATCCTGAATAAACTCAAGCAATTTAAGGAAAAATTCCTGAGAAGTCCTGAACAGCTCTCTAAAACTGGGTGTAAATAGTTTAAGAAGTGTTTGGATGGTGTACTTGGGGGTATGAAGTACTTGAGGCTTTCTGGGAAGAAGGTAACGTTTCGTGGCCATTTTTGATAAAAAGACAAAATCTTCTTCTAGATCAGAATCAGAATCGCAATCAGAGTCCAAGAGCAGTTCAAGAGCCATGAAAGTCATTGCTTTATGTAATTTATCACGATTTGAAAGTGAGGAAGGCATAACTCTTATATGATATGATATGAAGATGTAAGTGATGTACGATGTTTTGAGTTATGAAGTGTTATGCTGCGGAGTGCTGCGTATGAATGGGATGATGCTGACAAATCAGTGAAATGGGACTTGATGGTGAAATCAGCACTTTTGGTTGAGAAAGTGCAGATTTGAGTGAAATAAGTGACTTATTTCATTTTGAAATCCACCAGTATTGGGGCTAGTGTGTTTTGGAAATCCACACTTATTTAAGTGCGGATTTGGTCAAATTTAAGTGCAGATTTGTAAGTGCGTATTTGCCAGAACTGACACCCCCTATTATAGTTGTATAAATGTAACTTTAGCACTTTTTGTAATATATCATATGGAAAATAAATAATATTATGATGATATAAAGTGAGTTTTAGACTATTTTTAATAAAAATTTTCCTCAAAATTATTCAAAAGCTCTATGTATTTCCATGAATATATATTATTTCTTATAAATTTTATTGATATGAAAATATTCTAAAGTTCAAATTAAAAATCATCTATGAAATTTTTAATAAATTAATTATTTTTTCTCATCTTAACTTAGATTGAACCACATGAGGTTACAAGATTTTTTTAGGAGTTCAATCTAATTTCCAGAAAAACTAAGAGATATATAATTTTGTAAGAATGTATATAGTCATTAAAAAAATACATTTAGAATTTGAAGGGACCTAAGGAGTTTTTTCTTTTACAGAATAGATAGTAGTACAGATATCGGAATAGATAAATTATTTCATTCTTATAAATTTTTATCTATTACAGGTAACAATTCAGGTATGTATAGTGATTATAAAAAAGAAGTCATGCTCAAAGATCAAATACATCAATCAAGTTTTTTTTAACATTTGTTTTACTTCTATCATTTTACTTGAATTTATTTTTAATCCCACAAATATAATTTAAAATCAAACCAATTCTAATTAAATTCACCCCATAAAATACATAAGAGCATTAGTTTAAAATCATGATATAGATTTTGTTATTTTTTCAACTTTTTATAAAATTTACCTATCCAATAAAGATGAATTCTTTATACAATTTGGTGGATTAATACTAATAAACAATGATAATAAATTATCATTTATGATTGAAGAAAAGCACCATAAAATGACAGGGTGTACTCTATTTTTCAGCTGAAGAACAGAATTCACTATTGATTTTACATCACTTCCTTTGACACCCCCTCCACCACTCATCACAACTCTCTCTTTCTCTGCATCCCTTTCCTTTCAATTTACACCCCTCAACCATTTATCACTGTCCTGATACATTTGCTGCAATCTCAAAATTTTGAGCCCAAGTTTCAGTCCCTCCCCTCCCTTATACTTCCCTTTCAATCTTTACTTCACCCTACCCCTTTCACTTCACTCCTTACCTCTTCTCACCCCTCTTGCACCCCTCCCATGGCACCCCATCCCTTCCAACTCCCACTTGACTCTTTTATTTTTCCCTCAAATATGTCCCACCCCTTTTGTAAATTACCCAACCCTTTCACTTCCAAAATAAAAAGTATCAATTCCCATACCAACTCTTTCCCCTCCACCAAAATCCACCATTTCAATTTTAATTCAACCCCTTTTGCTTTAAAATTCACCAATTTTACTCCCTATGGAATAAAAGGGGTTGGAAGGCTAGTAAAAGGAGTGAGATAAAAGCAGCTGGAAAGGAGAGGGAAGTAAGAAGGGTGCAAGTAGGATAAAATGGAGTACGTTTTGATGAGTTTGGATGAAGAGGGATGGATAGGGGAGAACCAGGAGTTGAGAGGGGAGATTAATAGTGAGATCAAAGATAGATACATTAGAGAAAGAGAATGTTAACAAGAAGGATAATGGGATGGAAAAGCGAAGCGAGGAAGGTAGTGGGAAGGATAATTTTGACCCAACATAAAAAACAACAAAATATATATTATATATTTTAAGGCTTCAAAATTACAATTGTTTAAACCCCTGCAAAATTACAAAATTTTTATTAGTTTTATGTTTTATTCTCATATAATTTTTACCTTGATTTTATTTATATTATGGAAGTAATAGTGAGGTAGTTTCTTAAAAATACTGTACCACTATATTTTTTTTACTTGTTAAAATATGGTATATCTATCAATTTTGAAAAATTGAACCTTTAACTAAAACTATTCTAACTTCATTTTGAAGAGTTCTGTACCTTCCAGAATTATTTTCAAGTATGATAAAGATTTAATAATATCAATTTCTTGAATGAGCTCATAAATATATATATATATATATTTCAAATATTTACTGATAAAAATTCAATGAAAAATGTGACTTTAATAAATATTTATATCATGAATAATTTCTTATAATAGTGCATTATTTCTGCATATATTCAAAGGTGAAATATATTTTTAAATTATATGAAATATATGATAATGCAGCTCATATGAGAAGTTTATTTTTATTTAAGAATGAAGAAAAACATAATATTACAAAATATTATACATCAGAAAGCCAAATTTGGTAGTGAAGTTCACTTTTTCAATATTACTTGAAAAATTACTTTAATTCAAGTCTCAATATTTTTTGAACTTTTGATAATCTGTCCTTCAATAAATGTTAAAATCTGCTTCAAGGCTTGTTCAATGCAACTTCAATATTTTTTCCTTGATTGTTTCAGCACAGTCTCATTGTGTGCTCAATTTGATATGATTTTAGATTCAAGGTTGTGGACTTGCTAGTAACTCCACCCCCATATTCTGTGGTGCTATCTGGATAACAGTGAACTTATGAAACTCCTGTTGTTCTCATCTCTATTACCACTTTTCAAGTTTTTGTAAAATTTTGAAACTTGGACTTGGAACTAGGGTTAAGTTTTTTCAAATCTAATATCCTATTTACTGAAGACTTTCCTGAAGGCTATCTTTCATTTCCTAAAAACATAATTGAATTTGGTTCAGTGGCATCTGAGATATTGACCATTAAATTGGTGCTTTTTTTTCCCGATTTGAAATTTTTTATTTCATGTTTTTATGTAACATATTAGGGTTAGGTCTATTTAAATAATATGTCCTTTAACTCAAGATTCTCCTGAAGACTATCTCTCATTTCCCATAAATGAATTTGAATTTAATTAAGTGGTTGATGGGATATTGACCTTTAAAGTTGGGACTTTTTTTCCAACTATCACATAATTTATTTTGTGTTTTTATATTGCATAATTAGAGAATAAGGCTTCTGAAACACTTATCTGATTATTTTCCAGGCTTTTATCTCTCAAAGCTTAGGATCACCCAATCATTTCTTGACCAATCACTTGAAAAAATTATATATTTTTGCATTTCAATCTAATCATAAACTGGCCAAGAAAGCAGGACCTCCCAATTGGACAGATATGGAATGGGTTGAACTCAGTGAGGACTATATCTTTTATTCTAATGTAATCATCAACTATGGAGGATTTCATAGCCAGAGAATTGTTCAAAAAACCAATGCTAATATGTTTACTTTTTAGATTTTCTGTTATATTAATCCTATTACTGGAAGACCAATCCCTTCACCTTCTAAAATAAAAGGCCATGGACTATACTTTCCGGATCATAAATGTATCATGCACTCTGGTTCAGGAAACAGGATTATGGAAGCAATTTGGAATTCTTCAAGAGATAATCATCAAACTACTAAGGCACTTCCTGGATTTGAATTTTGTGAAAAACATACTCATTTTGGATTTTCTTTTCAGAACAATCAAAGTTTGATAAACCAGGTAAGTAAGGTAAGGGGTTATAAGTCAATGGCTACTAAAACATTGGGGAGGGGCTCTAAATACAGTAATTAAAGTATTTAAAAATTTTTATTTTTATTTCTTAAATTTTTAATTTTTCAGTTATTAAATATAATCAATCAATTCAAGTATTGTACCATCAAGCCCTTGTGCTGTATAAAGGTGTTTGTTCAATTATATTCTACGAATAAGTTTATAATACCATTCTTTTCATATGTTTCCTTTGAATTTGCTCATGAAATCATTGGCAGATAGTATTTGGGACTCCTTTACTAAATTAATTATCTATTTAAATTGATTTACTTAATTTTTTATGAAATAAAATGAAAATTTGGTAATCCTTACCCCATCCCAGAGTAAATTTCAGGGGGTTTATTGCCAAACTTTCATATAAGATGTGTAAAATTTTTGACTTGAAAAAATATAGAATAAAATATGAACAAAAAAATATAAAAAAATTGTCGTAAAACATTTTCATTAAGCATTCAATTTCCTCAACAGAATTATTAGCTTTAATGCATTCAATCAAGAAAACTTTCTAAAAAAATTTCAAATGAAATATGTATTAAATAAAAAAACTAGTAATAAAACATTTTCTTTAAGTGTTCAATTTCATACAAAAAACATTGGAAGATGAGAGAGTCTTAGACTTCTATATTTTGCTTGATAGTGCTTGAAATGATCAGAAATATGCTTAGGTAAAAGATCAATCCTTTCCTTTGTCTTACTTTGTAATTAATTTGCCATCAGAAATATCCATTGTCTTTTGATGCAGGGGGAAATCCTACTTTAGTTGAATTCTCAGTACCAAAACATGAATCTTAATTAGTTTTAATTTTCAGCCAGGTGACAAGTATGAGATGATCATCTATTTTTAGCTTAATGGTCTTTGATCTCTCAACTGAGCAGGGGAAAGCATGAGTAATTGTATTCAAAAAACAACTGGAGGAAGCCTGCCTTTGAGAAGATTTATGATGAAAAGGCATGTTAAGATATTTTAAGATGAAAAGGAGAAGAGCCAAACAGATGAGATGGGGATAGTTTCTGAGTGGATAGAATGAATAGACAGGATAAGAGTGTGTAGAAAGTTAGAGAGGCTGACACATCCAGAAGTTTGTCCAAGATGTGGCTATGAAAAATTTAGGATAAAAATGTCAGATAGAGGTGAACATTAACACATAAAATGTCTAATAACCCAATTATTAGCAAAAATAATTGTGGATGATAATTGGGGTATAATGAATTTTATCCACAATTAGTTTAATTGTGGATCAGTCAAGATTGACTTCCCCTATTCTATCCATTCTGAATCCCTCCACATCTCATCTGTTTGTTTTTACTCCTTTTTATCTTCAAGTATCTCAACATTCCTTGTCACCATAGATCTTATCAAAGGCAGGCTTTCACCTGTTTTTCTTCAAATATCACTACTCCCTCCTTCCCCCACTCAGCTGAGAAATCAAAGACTGTTCAACTAAAGAAAGATGATCACCTCATACTTATCAACTGGCTAAAAACTAAAGGTAATTATGATTCTTGTTTTAGTACTGAGAATGCAACAAAAGTAGGACAGCCCCCTGCATCAAAAGTTAATGGTATCTTCTAATGGTCAATGAATTAAGAAACAAGACAAAAGGGAAGGATTTATCTTTTTCCTAAACAGATTTCTGAACACTTCAAGAACTATCAAGCCAAATAAAAGAAGGCTAAACCTCTTTCATCTTCCACTGGTTTTGGTATTACTGACCTTTATATCAGTAAAGGCATCAAATCTATAGACAATAAACTTGATTCATTATGTCCTTACTATAAAGAGATGGATTCCAAATTTTGAGAGCAAGCCAATGTTATTCCTGAAAACATATTGAATGGAGAATATGATATCTCTGAACATGATGTTGAAAGAAATCTTTTTCCTTCCTCTTCCACTCAAGCCTCCCGTCATTTGGCCTTCAACAATCAAGATATATTCTCAATAGATCCTTTTGGAGAAATAAACCAACCTGATATCACACGAGTGAGCTTTTATCTCATGTCCAGTTGTTTTATTTTTTTATTTACATCTTATTTTAATGTGTCTAAAAGGGTGAATGAAGAAACCCAGGAGCCACAATCAAGAAAGTCTGAACCTAGAATTGATTATAAAAAAGAAAATTTTACCTCCAAGAAAAAGAAAATAACATCAACTACTCTGAACTATAGCAGTCAAAGAGAACCAAAAAGAGATAGTTTTTCCCAAACCACTTTTTCTTTGATTGATGATTTTCTGGAGAAAAATGAGTCTAGTAAGTGATAGCATACCTCTTAATAATTAAGTGAGATTTTCTTTTCTTTTATAATACTCCTTTTCACTGCAGGTAAAGTTGAAAGTTCAAGAAATACTCTTAATGTTCAAAAGCAACAATACAAGCTCTCTTTACTCACAGATGATAGGGCACTAGACTTGGAGGAGAAGAAATTCAAGCTTTCTTTACACAGGGATGAGAGAGCACATTACTTGGAGGAGAAGAAATTTGAAATAAAGAAGGAGGAGAAGGCCCTCAAGTACAATTTCCTATTGAATCAGATGAAACTCAAGTATCATCTTTAAGATGGTTCCAAAAATAAAGTTTTCTTGATAGAATGCATTAAAGATAATAAATCTGTTGAGGAAATTGAATGCTTAATAAAAATATTTGATTGATTACTAGTTTTTTCTTTTATGACCCATTTCACCTGTTTATAATTTTTTGCACATGAAAGTTAACTAGTATAATCCTTAGTCTGTATTTTTGGCTATACTAAAAATTTATGTGTACATACTTTTGTACTCTTCATCTGACAAAGATTTACCAAAAATTTTATAACTCAACAAGCATGTAGCACAACAACCCATATTTTTTGAAGTTAGATGACCTACACTTGTATTTGGAGGGAAGTAGGAGAGAGAACTAATTTGGCAAAGCCACAAGCATTTCAGAATCAGCTGTACATACATTAGAAAACTGAATTCAAAAAGAAAAAAGAATTAGTTACATGGTGGCAAACAGAAAGGAAAGTAAAATTGTATGATGTTTAAGATAAATTATGATATTAATTAGAAAAGGGCAAGTAAGATATATTGATTCAAGAAATTGAAAAATGGGGGTTTTAGCAAAAAAAGAATATACATTTTATGAAAAAGAAGTAGAAGTGAGTGGAAAAATTCTGGATTCAATACTTTAAGCTTTCAGCATGGATATCCCCAGGAATGAATAAAAAGTACTTATAAATTATTTTAAACACATGGACTATACATGGGAACAATAACTAAAGGTATGCAAGTGGTATAAATAAGTGAAATTTATGATAAAATAAAAAATATGCCATTATAACACCTTATATACACACATATATACACATTTTATAAGTCTTATGTACTTAATTTTAAGTTAGAGTATTTTAAGGTAGCCTTAAGAGCCTTAATTATAAGGCTACATAATTTTTAAGTAGACTTAGCTTTTTTTTCATTGTTTTATGTGAAAAACAAGAAATGCACTTTAAATCACTTAATAGTTGAATAAATGCACTATAAATTTAAAAATATTAGAAATGTGCCTTAAAAGATCAATTTCTCTTAATTAGGACTATTAATTTGGCCACTCAAATGTATAAAAATGATACTTTTCAAATTTGGTGTTTTTTATGCCAGAAATGGCTTCTGTGTACTGGCAACATACTTCCTGCATTTTACCCATGTAAATAGCTTCATTTTTAGCAAATTTAGCTTTTTCACACTTTAATTACCCCACATTCTACACCCAATATGAGGAAACACACTAAAATAAGTGAAAGGCACTTATTTAGTGTCTTAATTTAATTATAAGTGCTTTGACCTTATTATATGCACTAATTTCTTTTATAACCTAAATCTTGGCGCCTTTAATTCACTACCATGCTTAAATTTTCCTAAATTAGTCAAGAATTCACTGTTTAAAGCACCTGCCAAGGACTGCACGAAGTTACCAGATATCTCACATTTTTTTTGGGTTTCTCTGTGGTTTCTCAGCCAATATTGGTCATTTTTGGATGGGAATTTCATGTGGTAGATTAAAATAATTAGCCCAATAATTTCTACTGTTGATACCCCTTAATATCATGTAATATTTAGTTTTTATTCTTTCTTTTTTGAGTCTTTTATTTTTAAGATATTACATGCATTACTCTTGTTTTTGATTATTCTTGTATTTTGGTGGATTATCCCTATTACTCCAGGAATTTGGGAGGTGATATCTTTCTAATTATGTTATGGGTTATTCTCTATGTTGTGAAAGAGGTGTATTAGCTAGAATGAGGCTTCATTAGCCATGTATAAGACTGGTAAATTAAGGGGTTAATTGGAGAATTATTGGGTATAAAGGAAGGGGATTTTGGTCTTGTTTTATACATTCTTTATCATTAAAATCAAAATATATAACCAATACAATTACAATACATATAAATAGTACTACTAAAATCTTTGAATAGTCTCTGAACTATTAAATCTATTTTTCTACCAACTATAAGATTGTAACCCATATATATGATTTGTGAGATTGAAATTACTGAGACCCTTATATTGAGTTTTATTTTAATACATAGTGGATCTGTACTAAAGTATTTATAAAGCACCATTAAAATCTTCTATAAAACTTATTATTTAACCTATTCATGTCTCTGTACTTGATATCAGCCTGACAATTGGGGATCTTTCCTTAATAATTCTGTTGGTTATCTTCCAGTAAGTAAACATTCAAAAAGAAGCTACCAGTAAATAAAATCCCTATATAAATATCTGGATAATCACAGCAGGTTGGGGTCACTTATATAGTGATTTCAGAAAAATAAGACCTGTTATATAATAAAATTGTGATATTGAATCAGAAATTTTACCACTAATTTATCATAAAAATTGTTATTAGTGGGAGTCTGTCAATAGACCAATCAGTTTTGTGATATTTGCAGATGATAAACCAGATTATAAAAATTGATTAATTGTTTCCTTTTAAAAAGGACTCTTAATCTCTTTTTATTGGGTTGTAAAACTCATTTTTAATTTAGAAAGAATATTACTGACAATTTTTTTTAATTATAAAAACACAGCTACATATTGTAGACCAGTTTTATCAAGTGACCACATAAAAGCATATTTGACTTTTGGCACCTATAAATTCACTTAATAGCTACAAGTAAGCAATCAAACTGTCTTCAGCAGTGCTACATAATACTGATAAAACTTCTTTTTGAAGTTTTAAATAACTCATGTATCAACTCTTTGAGTTAAATTACATGTAAAAAATGTGTGAAAACATAGAAAATGTGAGTAATAAGGTAAAACATTATAATCTAAGACTTAATACTGAACAAACTGTTGCAGGACACTCAAATGGAGGATGTCTCTCCTACAAAGAGTAACTTCCAAAAGATTTCTCTGGAAGAAAGGGAAAGGTTTTTAAATCAAGTATCAACAAATAAATCAAAAAATACCTTACAAGAACAGATTCATTTCCTCTCAGCCCCTCTAAATACCCTAGCAATGAAAGTCAACAACATGTTGGACCAAATGAAAAATTTGGAAAAAAGAGCAGCAAAGTGTTTCATAGAAGTCAATGAAGCTCTAGTAGGATTAAAAGCCCAACCAACCACAGTTGTATCAAACCCTCCCATGGTGGCAACAGCAGAACCTCCAGACCAATAGGAGGATCAAAAGATAACAGTCAGAAAATAGAAATGGTACTGGTACACCCAAAACTAAAAAACCCTCCACAGCAGGGTTCCAGAAGTCACCCTTACATGGGAAATGAAAGGAGAGGCAGGGGAAATGGAGTAAGAACTTGGTAAGTCATCCATCTTCTCATTATCAATTATATGACACTAACAATAAATTACTCATAGGTAGTGAGATTGATAGGGATTTATAAAATATAATTGATAAGGATTTTAAAGATTATTCATTTGAAAGTAAAATTTTAAATTTATCTTTACATTGTGACAATGTACATAGTTTTATTGATCACAAGGATAATACTAGTAATATTAAAATGGAATCAAATGAAGTAAATCTTGATCGTGATGATGAGTGTTCTGAGTTTGAAACCAAAAAATTGAATATTTTTTAAAAGAAAATCCAATGGAATCAAAAATCATTAGCAAATTGTTAGTAAGAATTGAAAAATTGGAAAAATTCTCTAGAGAGTCAAAAAATAATACAGAAAGAGTATTATTAAATCTTACACCATCTTTGAGTACCTCATCTAATAGATTAAAATTCATGGAAAATTAAAAAAATGAATTAATCAATTAAAATAAAATATTAACCTATTTTTTTGAATTTTAACAAAGGTAAGAAATGATGATTCCGACTTCACATATGCCTCTTGAAACCTCATTTCTTCCAGATCCTGAAAAAAAGATGCTGCTTGTTCCTTTATCAAATTGAGTTTGGAATGGTACTCTTCAGCTTTAATCTCAATAATTCCCAACTGAAGTTCTGGCTCCTTTGATGCTGATTGTAATAGATGGTTTTATTGGAGAGAAATTTTTTTGAAAGAGGCATTCTTGTAAAAGTTTTCTTTTATTGCTTGAGCATCTACATACATAATGAAATATAAGCTTTCCCAAAAGTATTTCTTAATCAATGACTTGTTACTAACCTGGTTATGGTGTTGCATTTTTCTTATATCCTGACAATGAGGTGGATGATTTCTGGAAGCATGTGTGTGACCTGTTTAAAGATTATTAAAAATTTGATTGAAGAGCACAATAATCTTTATTAATAGATGAGTTATATAAATTCTACTAGTTTATCAATTGGAGAAAATCTTTTAGACCAACAATGTTTTGATTTATTTAGAGAAATGCGGGATGATTTGATAATTATTTGATATCTGAAACTCTTATATAATTTTTGAATCCATCATTCTTAAAAAATGGTAATGTTTTTCCCTGAGAAAACTATTATGCAATTTGAAATTTGTGATTGGAACTGCAATCTACATGGCTTAGCTACTATGGATTACCTTTTTAAGAATGGACAAGCAAAATTAATTCCAAACTAAACATTGCGTTGTACATAATTATATAGCTAAGCATTAAATCCTTTGATAATTATACATGAGCTGGATGATCAATCTTCAAATAAAAGTATTTTTCACACATTAAACTTTCTAACATACCTCATACACAACATTTAAAATTAATTGAAGATTTCCACAAAGCCTCTGGAATATGCACTAAAAACTTTAACGATTAAAAACCTTTTTTTTGTAAAATTATTTAAAATTCACCTGATAAATTTTAAAATTGCTCTGAACAGTGCCCCACAAAAATATCCCACCTGTGTTCAAACTGATCACAGAATGATTTCAGCATGAGTTAAGAGGGAACTGTAACATTTTTTAAGAGAAATATTTCAAAATTTTGCTATGAAAAAAATATGTAACATCATAATTAACTTTACTATTATAAAATGGCTAGTATGAAGATTTGTTCCAAATAAAGATAGGTACTCAAAATTATATTTAATATTTGTTGAATTTATTTATGGAAATTGAAAAGGAACTAAGCATTTGGTGAAAGAATACACGTTCACATTTTTGCTTCTTAATGCAGGTATAACAACCTTTGCTTGTCTACGATTCATTAAATTTAATGCATAATTAGCATAAGACTTTTTTTATTCCATTGTTGCATTTATTTGATCACTTTGATTATCTAAAGCATTTGTTACAAAATGCATAGTTCCATATGTACCTATATGACACAATCAAACATATACACACTTAATTGTTCTATCAATAGAATACAATAATTACAACTTAATAAATTTCACTTTAACTTTGGCCCATGTACATTAAATCATACATTTTCAAATAAAAAATTGTTTTTCTTACTTTTTATACTTAAATCAGGCAAAAATTTCCCCAATTAATTAAGAAAATTTTTGCATTAATCCCCTTTAACAACAACTAAGTAATATCTAAAGTAAAAAATATATTTATTATATGATATATGAAAAAGATTTTTAAAAGTATAACTATTTAGATAGGTTATTCAAGCTTGAATAAATCTTTTCTAGATTAACTTCTTTCTTAGCAGAAAGAATATCACTTTCAATCTGATTTAGACTTTTTAAAATTAATTAAATAAAAATTTTTTGGTAAATTTTTAGGAACATTAATTACACCATTTTTCAAAGATTTTTTAGAAGAGCAATCATATGTCTTTTTATACTAAAGAAGAGCCCTTTGATTTGTTGCTAATGAGGAGGCTACTTTATCAAGAAAATAAATACACTGAGTGAGTTGTTGGCTTCTCCATGCTGGTATAGCACATATGGGAGGCTTCTTAGGATCTTTTTCTTCCTCTATATCTGACATGCATTCTGTTTTCAAAAAGAGGGAAATAAAATCTTCATTTAATGGCAGTATTTTTCCAATATTTTCCAACATCTTTGGTTATGTAAAATTTTAAATAAAATAATATTTTGTTAGTAGTTATCATTTTGAAAGATTTTTATGAAAATCCTCACTTTTTCTCAGTATCTTTGCACTTGTGCCTTTGAATTGTTTATCTTCTTAATATCAGCTAGAGAAGTATCTTCTCTTCCTTTATACTTCCTCAATTCTTCACCTTTATTTAAAACCCACTGTTCAATGACAATTGAAACAAATTTGAATTTCTCTGTTTACACCCAATTCACTGTCTTTAGCCACGTCAATGCAAATTCTGCCAAAATTTATGATACTACCTGATTCCAGACTGATCCTGAAAATTATTTGCATGACGATTCAAAAGTAAGCCTTGGAAATACTTTTTCTTGTAAAGTCTGCTCAAGATTTTTCTTCAATGACATTGGAACTGGTGGACCAACTGGAATTATCAATAAATTACTTGAAGACTGAAAAGCAGGTAAAAAAACTTTGCTCCAATGTGAGAAGCTGAAGTTCTGGCTAAATAATCTTTATCAGAAGCAGTTTTTGACTGATGAGTTGAAAAAACTTTTTCAATTGACTTTTGAAGGATATTCTTCTTGTTCTGAAACCAATTAATTCAATTTTTAACCTCCTCTTCAGTTGGTATTTCTGGATAATGAATCCGCTGTGTCCAGCCACCCAGCCACACTCTTAGGAAGTGGTTAATATTCTGACTAATTGTTTAAGAACTTCAGGGTACATTTCTTGCTTTGAAGATTGATTTTATAAATTTTTTCATAAAAACCCTCTTCTTTTCTTCTCTCAGCTGCTTCCTTTTTTTGCTCCTTAATATTAATTTGTAGCTTTGGATCAAAAGTGTCTACAAAACTGGGAAAAAATTAAAATCAGCCATTAATAGTACATTTTCATTTATCAAAATAATGTTAAGCACTCAAATTGAAGATTCAGTTTCATTTGTGTTTTCTTCAGTAGTCATGGGAAGGAAATCATTCAGTAAGCCTGCAAAAAATTCAGCATTCTAAGAAGTCTCATTTTGATTTGTCTTCTTGTCTCAATTTTCATGCCAATCATTTTTCTTCCTTTTCTTGTTAGATGTATATGTAGAAGGACCACAGTAGGAGTTGCTAGTATTATGCTTAGCCTCTGTAATTGGACTTTTGTAATCCACATCCATATCCATAGTTCTATTATCAGTAATAGATTATAAAAATTGACCTATTTTTTGGGAATTTGAAGTTCAATTTAAAATATTGAATGATTAACTTGGAAGAATGATTTAGTAGATAATAATTTCTTACTAATATTAAAATCTTGGTCCATATTTTAATCCTTTACAAGAATTTGTTTAATAGTGTTACAAAATAATCAGATGAAAAATTTATAATGAGGTTTTGAATTAGGCTGAAAATTGAGTTCCTAAACTGAAATTAGTATTATTTATACTTTCCACATTACTTATTAAATTTTCAATTTTTTTCATCTTTGTTGTATTCTTATAAACTTAATATTTTATAACTCATAATTGTGAGTGGTAAATGTAATTATTCAACTAATTATTTATATAACGTTGTAATACATCTCTCAATCAAAAAAATGTTTATTCTCTCATTCTCCACCCAAAATTATTCCATTCATCACTTTGCTTGCATTACCATTCCTTCCAAATTCCAAAGAATCAAAATTAATTCAAAATTCCCATATTCAGAGTACTTAGTTTTGACTTAAAATAGATCTCAACTCAACAGATGTAATAATCTTCTCTTTCATACCTAAAGTTCCTCTCTGATGTTTCAGGATGGCTGCATGTCCTATTATTGAATTTTCACTAACAACAATTGAAGCTGCCTTAGAATCCCTGAGTACTCTGCTATTTAGAAGAGTATTACTCTCATTAGGGTCCTTGTGTGTTTTTCTAGGCAGGATTTCTTTGAAAGGACTAATAATTTCCCAAACTTCTCCCTTGTCCTCTTCTGATATGAATAACATATCAATATGACCAAAACTCCAATCATCCAAATACTTGAATTTGATGGTTGATTTTCCATACCACTCTTTCAACTTTGATCTCTGAAAATGACAACCTCTGCCTCATACTATCTTTTTTAATTTGTGCTTTTTCCCATTTTTGAAAAATTTCTTCATCCAACCTAATACACTCATCCACACTATCCAAAATTTCAGCAATTTTTCATCTTTGTTCAGCTCCATATTTTTTTCTTTATCATTCTGCATTAGAGCTGTCTTGAAATTCCATTACTTGAGAATCATTTTTAATACCTCATCTAACACACAAATAGGATATTAATAATTGATAAAAATATTCAATGAAAAATTTCATGTTGACATACCAGAATGATGATTATTTGGAATACTTAAAAGTTTACCATTTATTCTTTCAGCTGCCCATGCAGCAGTGTAAGTAGGTGGCTCAAATTATTTTATCACATTGGGGAAATGCTGAGTTAGGTGGGGTTTGGCTTTATCCTCTGATGTTTCCATCCACTCTGAAGACATTGACAGTGTTCAAAATGAAGTTTTTCTAAATCTTTCACCTAATCTTTTGATGTTTTCTTCCAGGTTAGAAAGTTTGTTATTGAAATCAAAGTTTTCAATTAATTTAGTTTTATTAATTCTCTGGACCATGATTCTAAGCCCATTGAGCATCTCTGTGATAAAGCTTTCTGGAACCAAAGTGGTATTAATGCAAGTAGATAATAAACATTATACAGTACATGCCACTCAGCTGCCTTGAGTGAACCTCCAGTTTTTGATCCCAATTTTTTTAGTACCCGCATAAACCAAGAAGGAGTTATTGTATTCTAAATAACCTTCCTAACCACTAGCAATTCATCTCATGTCAATCTAGGGTCTAAATATTTTTCAGAATCTCCTACTTCTTTACTCAAAGAATTTTCATTTCCCTTAGCTGTCTTTTGTAACCCCTCAGAAGAGTGTTCACTAGCTATTTTTGATGATTTACCTTTAGTTTGACTTTGAAAATTATAACTTGAACTAAAGCAGATACCAATCACACAGGGTAAAATATAAGACAACTTGTAGGCAAGTCATTTTTTTATTTCTCAGACAACCCCCAGAGTAACTTCAGTAGTAACTCCAGTAGTCCCACAAGGAGTGTGAAAATTACTAAAATAATCCTCAAAATTTATTTTGACACAAAGTAAAAAGGACCTTACCAGTATTTGACCTTATTTTGGTGCTCCAGACAAGGGTAGGACCATTTTCTTGAATCCAATGACTTCCAATCACTTCTTCCACCCTAACTGATCACTCATGTTTTCCTGCTTCATCAATCTTCCCACTCTTTACTCCCATTATCTTGAGCTGAGAATCTCTCCTATTAATCTAAATATGCTCTTATATTTAACTCTGAACTCATGCACTGTGACTCACCTTTCCAAACACAAGCTCCAAAGAAAAATACCCAGTTATAGCTTATCTAGATATTTTAATTTTTTTTAATTTTTTAATTTCTTGAATTTCAAAGCAATTAATTGGAAACTAAGACTAACCTAGATATTTTTGATTTTTTAATTTTTTGATTTTTTGGTTCTTTAATTCTTTTTTTTAAAAATGGCAGTTTTAACTACTGTAGATATTTTTACTATCATTTTGTTTTATGAATCTTACAGAATCATTAACTTTCTGTTTAAAATTCTCTATATTTCTTCTTCTTTACTTCTTTATGTTTCTTCTTTATCTTTTTTTTCCTTTAATCAATTTTGGTCAGTTGTATCAACATAATCAATTTGGAGTTTAAAATTTCTACAATTTTTTTTTTCATTTTTTGCCTTTTCTTTTTAGTTTAGTTTTAAGATAATTGATGGAAATCTCAAATCATCTTTTACATTTACTTCATTTTTTATTAGGTGAAAATAAATTATGGGAAGAAAGAGAGAATTAAAAACTGATGTGCATGAAGTAAGACAAGGGAAGCAAGAGGAGGGGAAAGTAGGATATATATATATATATATATATGTATATAAAAAGTAAAAAAAACAACAAGATGTAATGAGAGCCAGTACCAGTTCATGTGCTGAAAAGACACTGTGTCTTCTCAGAACATGACTTTGTACTTGCTCACATGCACCCTTGTGTGAGATGAATCACAAGTTGCTTCACTTGTGATCTACTTGACCCAATTCCTTACATCCTCACTCTCAAGTTACATGCTGAAAAGACGCTGTGTCTTTTCAGCATGTGAACTGGTGCTGGCTCCCAGGCACCCTTGTGTCAGATGAAAAAGAAGTTTCTTGACTTGTGATCCCTTTGACCCATTTCCTGACACCCCCATTCTAAGGGTCACGTACTGAAAAGACACAGAATCTCTTCTGGCACACACCCCAAAAGCAAAAGGGTGCAAGAGTAGGTGATTATGGAAAATGAGGAATATTGGGAGTATCCTACAGAAGCATGGTGTATTGGGCTGGAGTCATGAGAGTGCAATAAAGCTCAGGATATATAGGGTGAGGAAAATGGCTGAGTATAACCCACAAGGAGATATTTGGGGAAAATGGGAACACAAAAGACATACATGAAGTTAACTTTAAAGGCCCTTCTGAGTAACCAGGGGGGCTGAGTGGGGCGCCCCTGGGGGCCAAAAAAGTGCTACAGAAGGAAAAAAGAAAGAATTTTAACAGGTTTTCACATATAATTTCCTTTCCAATTTGTGAAGAGCTACATTACATGATGGAATTATTTAAAAATAATTCAACCCACATACTTTATTTTACTGAATTCACTTGTACTTTGGTAGCATATGTCAGGTTTTAAAATATTTAATCATTAATCATGTAAACCAAATCAATTACAAAATCATCCCACTGTTTTTGAACTCTGGCTTCTGCATAGTGTCGAAATTTCTGTGTCCTTCAAAAGGAATATCATCCTTAATGAGGGTGTGGCACTGTGGATTAGCAAGTGCTATAGAGGAAACAAAGATTGGCCTATCTGCAGAGTTAACCAAGGCATTAGAACACAACATTTCAAAATTGTTGTGAGTAAGATGGAGGACAAAAATTTATTACATGAAATACACCATATACTTGAGACACAGTTTTCAGAGCACTGTATATATAATCATCTCATTATTATCAAATATATTATGTTTTTAAAATGGAGACAGAACCCAACCAGGCAACAAGCCCCTGAAAATATGACCTAAAACCTTTATCAACATCTAAAATTATTCAATAACTCAGCCATCATGATATATAATCAAGTATTTTATTTGAGTGATGATGATCTTGATATAACTGTACCCAACATGTACTCATAATAAAAGTTTAAAATTTTAATTACTTAATTTATACTTCACTAGCATTAATGCAAGTCAAGTATAAAATTATCTCAACAGTTTTAAAATAGAGCCAACTTCAAAAGCAACCAAAATGAAATGTCAATATTGAAAATCAATCAATAATATTAAGGAGTAATGACAATACTGAGAAAAGACCATGGCACAGCTAGATCAAATACCAACTGACCAAAAGTCATTTCCAATATTAAAAATACCTCTTCAATATTAAATAATCATATTAAATTATGGGCACCAACCATAATTCTGCACTTCTGATTTGCACTGCCCAAAAATGAATCCACACAGTATTTTTTTACTGCTTGACCTTATCTTTTATTCCCCATACTACTAGTCAAGTGTAAAAACTCATGAGGGCAATTGTGATTTTGGTTTGACGGTCATATTCATGACCAAATAACACTTCATATTGAATAAATGTATAATATGCATATTGCATATGCATATTTGAAACATATTGCATAAAATATTTTTTGCAAATTTTTTACAAATTTTATTCATATTGAATATGCATTCTGCATCTATATTTAATATACATTATGAATGATTATTAAATATGCATTTTGCATGCATATTGAATATTAAATAAAGTATATGTCATATTTCCTTCACCACACAATATGGGGGGCAGAATTGCTAGTGAGTCTGCAACCTTGGACCCAAACTCACCACAGATTGAACACACATTGAGCTATTGATAAAGGAACCATACAATCAGGGATGAACACCACTCAGCAGAACAGTTTTAGGTGGGTGTTCAAGTAGAGTTCAGTATGGGTTCGGTATGAGTTCAGTCTGAGTTCCATCTGAGTTCCATCTGAGTTCAGGTTGAGGACTTGCTAGCAAGTCCACCCCCTATATTGCATAGTGCTTGAATCATGCTTTTGGCAAGGGATGGTATCAAAGAAATCTACAAGTGTTTAAAAAATATCTTTACTTGATGGATTTCTACTCATATAACCCTCAAAAAGGTTCCTCAGGGATTAATTCATGAGTTACTATGAGATCACTAAAAAACAACTTGCCTACAAGTCCTCTTAAGTTTCACCCTGTGTCAAGTTATCAAAAAATATGCTTGAAGAGTTTGACTGAGATTGTGATCTGAGGAAATAACTATTGGATTTTTCACACTTCCTTAAATTGACACCTATTTCACTTGCTATCATTTTAAGATTTAACTCAGTTAAAGGTTGCATACTACCACTCCTGGACAATAAAAATTCCCACATATTTTTTTGATCAGATTCATACTACCGCTTTTGAGAACTTCTTACATCTTTCTCTGAATAAACTGAATCATACAAATCTTTAATATTCCAATTCTCCTCATTCAACTTCTTTTAAAGATCAATTTCTGCATCTTCAATTTGTAAAAACATCCTGCTATGATCCTTAAGATTACCGAGCATATGGAAATGTATCATATCCAAAGCACATTATTCTATTGGTATCCAGTAGCTCGATTCATTCAAAGCACTCCAGGGGACACCATGCTCTAAAACAAATTTTCTTTTTCCCAATGTGTTGATAGATTTTTCCATTTATTTGCATGTTTCATGTGCTTCTCTTGGGTCCAACAAGGAAATTTATTCACATTGTACTCATCATTTTCATTAATTGATAAAAAACAGAAAGAAAAAAATCATGCTTCTTAGTATCCAGCAAAGCCTCCTACTTTTTGAAGTGGTGGAATATCTGAAATTAGTGGGAAGATTGCAGCTTGTATTTTCTCACCTTCAGGATGAGAATATGTGGAGCTGAACTATATTCCTTCCCAAAGTACTTTTAATTCATCAACTAAATGTTTTAAAAGATGATAAAATTGTTCACTTTTTGGCTCATTTGGACCTGGTATTATTGAGAATAAAATTTTTTTTCTTTGCAATATTGTTCAGATGTTGGTAAGCTCATACAAATAAGAATAATAAACCCAACAGATTTCTTGTGAATTCAAATCTTATTACCTCTGGGCCAGAACCAGTCCACATATAAGCTGAACACAAAATTTCCTGAAGTCAAAGCAAAAGCAGAATAGCCATCTTCTGAAGCATTTGAATCTTCAGGGGAATTCTTCCAAAACTTGCCTTCCCAGAAGTCATCCATTACATTTCAATCTGATCTTCTAAAAGATTTGCACTTTTGAGTCCCTTCATCAAAATCCTTCTGCTTCAGCTTCATCAAATTCCAATCAACAAACACATTATATAGAAATATTTTTTTTTGGTTTGTAACTGGTGGTCTTTTTTTCTTTTTAAGACTTAGTGTAAAGATCTTCATTACACTGCAGAGACTTTTCTTTTTCTGGTAACTGTTTCACATATCGTTTCAATGATGGCATGAATACTTGAGTGCACTTTAATTGAAGGATTATCATCCAGATCAAATTCATAATGAGAAAAAAATTAAGCACAGAATTACATCTTGAAAAGTTTCAGGTTGAGTTTAAGACAGAAAAATACCGTTTTGAGTGACTGGAGAATTCTATTAATGATTCCATCAACCTTCAGTGAGAAATCATCCCTGAGAATTTTCAAATTTTTTATTTGTTTTTTTAGGAAAAATTTACATCCTCTTAGCTTAGTTTATTTGATGAATAAAGATTTTTTGCCTGTAAACTTAATGATTGACTATACTTGTCAGCCGGTCGTCTAGAAGAGGGGGGAAAAGAAGAAGAGGAAATAGAGAGGAGGGAAAGAGGTAATGTAAAGGGGATTTAAATATAATCAAGTGCTAAAATTATTTTAAAAAAAAGAAGGTGACGAGAATTTCTTGGGGACTTTGACACAATATTAAGGGTTTTAAATTATAATATAATTATTTGACTAGTAGTTACTTTTAATGAGCGGCAATCATTATTACTATTATTAGACTAAAAGCAACCGTAGAAATTTATTAATATTTATATTAGAACTATGATACTACTAATAATAATAATAATAATTTTTGTATAATATTTAGTATTAAATAAAGGTGAGTGTAATAAGTGATTCCATTAAAGGGGATTACCCAAGGCCCTTTTATAGACCAAGGGACCCCTGAAGCGCCAAAAATCAGTAAATACAAAATAAAAATAAGCTAAAACAAAAAGATAACAAAGTAGAAATGAAACATGACTATTAAGAGAAAAATATGAAACAATTGACTAAAACCTGTGAGTAATTAACCATTTTCCTACCATAACTTCCCAACACACTTAATTAAAATAATTAATAACCAAGTAAGTCTGAAACATGAGAACAATGAGTAAAATAATCAAAAACAGACATTATAGTGACATCTAAAGGTTTTAAGTAAAACAAATAAAATTATTTTCACGCCAAAAATTCATATAATAAATTCAATCCAGTTTAAAGCAATTTTAATTAGTTGTTTTATTTATGTAATTAATTCAATCATTAGTTTAAATGAAACATATAATTAATTTAGTGATATTTGTAATTTAAAGTGGGGATTTTAATACTATGTTATTAAATAAGTATTATAATTTATTTAATAATATTTTTCTGACACAATTAAGGGTCAAAAGAAGTGCCCAATATTATTGTTTAATAATATATGAAGTTGTATTTAATATATAAAATTAATTAATTAACTTAATTACATTATAATTCAATTTTACATATATAATTATAATATATGTTTTGTAATTAATTAATTATTAATTTATAATTATTAAATACATAAAAATGCGCCATTATTTGTAGAATATAAAGTATATTGTGCTTTATTTAAATGTATAAAAATTTTGATAACAATAAAATTATTATAACACTTATTTTTAATAAGATACTTATATAATTTAATTATGCAATAAAATATTAATTTATATACATAAAATAAAATTCTTACGCCCTCTTACAGGTCCAACAAATTAACATATAATTTACTGGGATCCTGGTATAGCCTGGCTGACACTCCCTTACTCTAAAAAAACAATAAAAAAATGCTAAGATTTTTTCTTTTTGTACTTTTTTAACAGAGTAGGAAGATTTGAAATCTCCTTGCCAGGTATCCATGCATCATGTTCAGATGATTTGTTCTTATATCTCAATAAATATTCAGTACCTCTTTCAGAAGTGATAATTCTATCATTGAGAATTTTATCAATTTCTGCATTCTCTGTGACTTCCTGAGGGTTTTTCTTAGGTCTTCCCCTTCTTTTGGGAAATAAGTCACTGTTGGAAGTATAAGGCTTAATCAAAGAAATTGGAAAAACAGGATGTTTCCTATCATATGGAGAATACAATACAACTTCTACTGCATTATCTCCAACCATTCTTTTAACAACAAATGGTCCTACAAAAGGATCTTTTAATTTGTTGTTACCTTGTAAATTGAAATGGAAAGTAGATATCAACACTTCATCACCCTTGTTAAATGTGTATTCCTTATGGGATTTATCCCATCTTTTCATTTCATATTCAAATGCTTTATCAATACAGCTTTGAGCATGTTTTCTGCATAGCTGTTGCATTTTCATAAAAGATTTTACACCAGGTTGTAGTTCCAACTTAGGTAATTTATTATTGAGAATCTGAGCAGGAGTATTTGGGACATAACCTAACCAAAGCTCAAAAGGCTTTTTCTCAGTGACAGAATGAACAGTGCTATTATATGCAAATTCAAGACCAGGCAAGAGAGTGACCCAGTCATGAGTAAATCTGTCATTGTCTTTATATTCTAAACCAAAGGCACAATACCTTCTAATCATATCTTCCAGAGTTTGAATCATTCTCTCAGCTAGACCATCAGTCTGAGGATGGTGAGCTGTAGACAACTTTAACTCACAGCCACAAATATCCATCAAAGAGGTCCAAAACTCAGAAGTAAATTTTGGATCTCTATCAGAGATAATGGCTCTTGGAAAACCAATAATATTAAACATGGAAGACCACCATAAGAAAGCTAATTCTTTTGTGGATACATATTTGTGGGTAGGAATAAATTTGCACATTTTTGTGAATCTATCTACTATTACCCAACAAGAGTTAAAGCTGTCTTTACCTGCAACAGGAAGACCAGTGACAAAATCCATGTTAATTATTTTCCAAGGAGCATTAGGTGCTTCAATATGTTGTAATAACCCTGCTCTTTTCCCTGTCAACCTTTTAGATTTTTGGCAGGAATCACAAGATTCAACATATAATTTTGTGTCTTCAGATGTATTAGCCCACCAAGCAGTGTTTTTGATTCTAATCAATGTTTTTTCAAGATCAAAATGACCAGCTAATATGTCATCATGACAAAGTTTGAGGATAGTTTCTTTCATAGAAGGAGGAATTACAATTACATTAGTAAGCTTTCATCTATAATATATATAACCATCTTCAATAGAAAACTTTCCTTTACTTAAAGCATTTTGATACTTTTCAGGAAGAGTTTTAATCGATACTTGAATTGAAGCATTCTTAGGATCATTTAAGATAGTAACTAATTTATTTAAATCAGAATCCTTATCATATGAATCCAGTATTAATTGCAATAACTCTTCTTCCATATCAGCTATAAATATACCATGGATATGAACAGTATCATCTTCAGGTACATAAGCAGGATTTGAGTCATTATTTGGCAGAGGCAATCTGGACAGCATATCAACATTGGAGTGAACATTTCCAGCCCTATGGATAATTGTCATCCATCCTCTGTACTCTTGGACAGCAAGTTGCCACCTGAAAATATGTCTATTAGGTGTTTTCAGGTTTAAGAGGGACTTCATAGCACTACAGTCAGTTACCAATTCAAACTTTTGGTCATCTAGATAGTAATGAAGCTTCTCAAGGGCCAAAAAAAACTGCTAAGCACTCTAATTGAGTGGAACCATATTTAAATTCACTATTTCTCAAGGTTCTTGAAATATAACAAATTACAACCTCTGAAGATTTATCATTAATAATTTGTTTCTGGTGAAGGGCAGCACCCAGACCAACAAAGCTAGCATCTGTATACAGGAAAAATGGTTTGTTAAAATCTGGAAGAGCTAAGATAGGGGCTGTCATTAAGAAACATTTTAATGTATCAAAAGCTTTTTGACAGTCAATATTCCAGATGAATGTAACATCTTTGCTAGTTAGTTTGGTAAGAGGCAAGGCTATGACTTGATAATTTTTAATATATTGTCTATAATAGCCACACATACCCAAAAAACTTTGGATTTCTCTTACAGAAGTTGGTGCCTTTACATTTTGAATAGCAGCAACTTTGTTGTGGTCTACACAAATTTGTAGGCCTGACACAACATGGCCAAGGACTTTCAAAGATTGAAAACCAAATTTACACTTTTTCAAGGACAAGGTCATATTGATTTCATCCATTTTTTAGAAAACCCTATTTAAATGAATCATATGTTCATCAAAAGTTTTAGAAAAAACTATGATATCATCAATATACACCATGAGCCATCCCTCAATTATTTCCTGATGCAAAGTGTTATCGATGACTTTTTGAAAAACTGAAGGGGAATTTTTAGGGCCAAATGGCATTCTAACATACTTATATATTCCCATATGAGTAGCAATAAGCAAAGAATTTTGAGAATTTTTTTCAACAGGAACTTGATGATACCCTTTATTTCCATCCAGACAACTAATAAATTTTGCACCTTGCAAGGTAGCATGTATTGAATTAATTCTGGGAAAAAGATAAATATCATCAACAGTATAAGTGTTTCATGCTCTGTAATCTCCACATAATCTAGCCTTATCTTTTTCATAAGAAATTAAGACTGGGGAGATGACACAATATTTGGGGGTGACATCCACTTTCTCAATGATATTCATTTTTTATAATGTGGCAATATTATCTTCAATACCTTTTATATTTGTTGGAGAAGCAGGATATGGTTTTTTATTAAGACTAGGAGGAATATCACTCAAGTTACAGGATAAGGTAATTTTCATTTCTTCCTGAACACTTCCTAAGACATGGGAACCATGAGAAAAAGCCATAGGGAAAGAAGTAATTGAGGCAATAATAGAATCCTTTTGTTCACTAGTTAACTGATCACCAAAAGAAGCAGTATTTATTTCATTTAATAAATCATCCATTTAAATTGTTGTTCTGCCTTTACACTGGATCAGTGAGTTACAAGACTTTAACAGGTGCCCAGAAGGTCTTCTAGAGGAGGAAATTTTGAATTTTCTTTTTCCATTCAATCCCAAGGTGAAGCAATTATTTTCTGGGTCCAATTTCACACCAAACATGGTTAAAATATCATTACCCATAATAAACCAATTGCTTAAATTATCATTTTTCATGACAACAAATTCACAAATAGCTCTGACAAAACCACCATTATATTTGAAGAATACAGAGGTTTTGTATTTGCCAATAGGAATTAAGGTAGAACCATACCCTCTCCATTTTTCAGAAGTTATATGTAATAATTTACTCAAATAATCCTTATCTACTGAAGCCAAAGCTCTTTCAGACACTACACTTCCTCTAGCACCAGAGTCAAGAACTACCTCAACATTTTTACCATTTATGATAACAGGTGCTTTCAAAGGGGATATGGCTATAGAATTGTTAGTAATATCTTTAAATATTTCAGCATTTTCCACTGAATATAAATCCAATACACATTCTTCAGATATATTATCTAAATAATGGACATCCTGTTCCAACATTAAAGCATCTTTAACAGAGTCATTGTCATAGGAGATATTACTTTCACAGTCACTAGAAGAATTATTGACATCAATTTCAGCTTCATCAGTGTCTTCATTTTGTTCAACAAGATGAATTTTCTTGTCACAAACATGACCCTTTTGCCACGGATTGTTACATTTATAACAAGTATTTGTTGCATATTTTTTAGGTGCAACTGGGGCAGAGGGTTTACCAGATTTTTCTGGGGGCTTTGTAGAGGGTTTATTTTGATCATGATAAGATTTACCAAGGTAATTCTTTGGTTCATATCTATGGTTGAGTAGTACCTCATTACAGATATTAATGAAAGAAGAATTTTCCCTTACATGCTCAGTTCTAGCTACAATTAAATCTCTAAGAGAATTTGGTAATTTATACAAGATTTTATCTCTCCAAATATCATAATCCATCTTTGGATCAATTGTTCTCAGGATTTTTGTTACTTTCATAAGAAAAACAATGGGTTTTTCAACAGAGGAGGATACATATCTAGTATTCTCATACATTCTTTGCTGAGCCAACCTGAATTTTGAGCCACCAAACTGATTCTAAATCAAGGATTTCCAATCATTCCATGTATAATGATTGTTATCTAAAAGAACAGATTCATACCAGATCAAGGCTACATTGGAAAATAAAGAAATTAGCTTAGAAACAATTTCCTCATCAGGAAGCTTATAAGATCTCTTTAAATTATCAATTCTTTGGATAAAGTGTTGCCAATCAGAAGAAGAATCACCATCAAAGGTAGGATATTGGTCCAATTTAGGCCAATTTTTCTGACTACTGAGATGGTCCAATTTTTGGTTTGAATTATTTATTATTAATAATTCCTGAAGTTTAGCCAGGTGTTCATAAATTTCATTATTTACAGAAACAGCTGGTACATGACTATCACAAGATTTTTTGCTAGTAGAAAAAGATTTTACAGACTCATTGTCAGTTTGTTTAATGGCTGAAATATGAGGAAGAAAGGAAGAACTCTGTTCAGGTTCTTTTTCTTTATTTTTATGCAGCTTCTGGGAAGCATTCTCATTTATACCATAATTATTGATGTTTAAAGTTGAAAATTTTTCCTGCAGGTCAGACACATAGTTTCTTATCCTTGGAATTTCAGACATCTGGTCATTTATTTTTGCAAGAGATAAAACATTTCTGTCCTCAGAAACTGTGTGTTTGGCATTGAGTGCATGGAAATCATTTTTTAGCTTTTTAAACTCATTTTGTAGAGATTTTATTTCACTTTTTAATGAATAATTTTCCTCAATAAGGGGTTTCAATTCACTCATGGTTTTATGTAGATTGATATTTTTATCTGAGATAGCTCTATGGTCACTCCTTATTTGTTTTTGTTGGCTAAGAAGAATATCCAAGGTTTCTTTGATTTTAAAATAAGCTGTATCTTGTACAGAAGAACTTACTTTACAATGCAAGCGCAAATTATTTAATCTATCACTCTCATGGATTAACACATCTCTCAAATGTTTGTCTTTCACAACATTAAAATCAAGGGTATTTTTCAATATTTCTTCAGAAGTTTTCTCAATTAAGGTATAGACTTCAGGGGAAACAGAATCATTCTTAATTGCAAGAGAAGGATTAATTAAAGAAGTAGAAGTCAAATGTAAAGGTTCATCAAATGATAATTTGCCAATTACATCATTGGGGCTACTCATTAAAGGAAGTTGTCTCTTTAAGGGTTTAACTGTTCTTTTACCAGAATCCACAATATTACCTGATGAAGCTTTGTTATTATACATACCAACATGTTTATCAAACAAATTACTCACCATGGTAAGGGAGGAAACTTCCCCTGTGCCTTCCTTCTTCTGCCTCCCTGATAAGGATGGGGCTGAGGAGATGGATGGTAAGTTTGTGTCCTGGATGGGCCAGGGTGTTGAGCTGGTTGTTGAACATTCTGCTGGTAATGGCTCATCAAGTAATCCCATTTCCACTGTTCCACTTGCAGAGTGCTTTGATTTTGCATGAAGGGGCTGGGTACCTGATTAGGCTGAGAGGCTGGGAAATGAGGAGTTTGAGCCTGTTTGGGATTTAAAAATTCCTGCATCTGTTGCCAGAGTGGCTCTACCCTTGCCTTGTACTTCATGCTTTCTGCTTTCAGTTCTTTGATGTGACTGGACAGATTGTTTACTTGTTGGGTTAGAGGTATCTTTTTTATTTTTGTACCTTTGAGTTGATTGTCCTGATTTATTAGAGGTTTTACTTCTTTCAGAGGTGTTTGGTGAGGGTGGTTTTCCACTTCTCTTGCCATTTCCACGTCCTGAAGGTTTTTTGTCAGCTGAATAATTTCTGTAAGTTAATTTAGAATAACCTACAGATTCAGTGTCATTATCCACTTCAACCTCATCCACATGTAAGTTATCCATGCTGCTAGCCAAACTATTGGACATTTAAACTGTTAAAATAGAATCAAAAAAAATTTTTTAATGATTCAAATTGTTATTTCAAAATAAAATTTATTGAATTTTAACAAAAAAATTTTTTTAATTATTATCAAAAAATCAATTAATTAACAAAAATGTAATACAAATAAATGTAATTACAATTATTTATTAAGAATTAACAGTAATTAAAATGGGACCAACCAATAAAGGTTTAAGAAGTCAACCAAAATAATTAATACCAAAATTAATATAATGGTAAAATTGGGACTAAGTACTGAGTACTATTATGGTCAACCAATATACAAAAAATAATAATAAAATAATTAATAATTTATTAAATATTGATTGTCTTCTAGGACTAAGAGTTTTACTCTATTATGGTCAACTAGGAAAAAAAAATTTAAAAATAATTAACACTTACACTCAGTGAATCAGCAATTAAGCCATAAACACTGTTATTGCAGTAAAAATATAATAATATGAGTGGGAGGTGCAAAGGTTAACTTACTATAGTGATCATAAAATCACTTCAAAATAATATATATTAATTAATTTAATATAAACCTAATAGATTGAACCCAAGTTCAAAACACGGTTGCGGCAAAAGTTTCTTTTTTGGCTGGGTGGTCCGTGCGCTATGTCATTTGTCGCAAGTATTGGTATTGTCGTCGTCATTTGGAAAGGCTCCCACTTGTCAGCCTGTCATCTAGAAGAGGGGGAAAAAGAAGAAGAGGAAATGGAGAGGAGGGAAAGAGGTAATGTAAAGGGGATTTAAATATAATCAAGTGCTAAAATCGTTTAAAAAAAAGAAGGCGACAAGAATTTCTTGGGGACTTTGACACAATATTAAGGGTTTTAAATTATAATATAATTATTTGACTAGTAGTTACTTTTAATGAGCGGCAATCATTATTACTATTATTAGACTTAAAGCAACCGTAGAAATTTATTAATATTTATATTAGAACTATGATACTACTAATAATAATAATAATAATTTTTGTATAATATTTAGTATTAAATAAAAGGTGAGTGTAATAAGTGATGCCGTTAAAGGGGATTACCCAAGGCCCTTTTATAGACCAAGAGACCCCTGAAGCGCCACAAATCAGTAAATACAAAATAAAAATAAGCTAAAACAAAAAGATAACAAAGTAGAAATGAAACATGACTATTAAGAGAAAAATATGAAACAATTGACTAAAACCTGTGAGTAATTAACCATTTTCCCGCCATAACTTCCCAACACACTTAATTAAAATAATTAATAACCAAGTAAGTCTGAAACATGAGAACAATGAGTAAAATAATCAAAAACAGACATTATAGTGACATGTAAAGGTTTTAAGTAAAACAAATAAAATTATTTTCATGCCAAAAATTCATATAATAAATTCAATCCATTTTAAAACAATTTTAATTAGTTGTTTTAATTATGTAATTAATTCAATCATTAGTTTAAATGAAACATATAATAAATTTAGTGATATTTGTAATTTAAAGTGGGGATTTTAATACTATGTTATTAAATAAGTATTATAATTTATTTAATAATATTTTTCTGACACAATTAAGGGTCAAAAGAAGCGCCCAATATTATTGTTTAATAATATATGAAGTTTTATTTAATATATAAAATTAATTAATTAATTTAATTACATTATAAGTCAATTTTACATATATAATTATAATATATATTTTGTAATTAATTAATTATTAATTTATAATTATTAAATACATAAAAATTCGCCATTATTTGTAGAATATAAAATATATTGTGCTTAATTTAAATGCATAAAAATTTTGATAACAATAAAATTAATATAACACTTATTTTTAATAAGATACTTATATAATTTTATTATGCAATAAAATATTAATTTATATACATAAAATACAATTCTTACGCCCTCTTACAGGTCCAACAAATAAACATATAATTTACTGGGCTCCTGGTATAGCCTGGCTGACAATACTTCTCCTCAGCTACCATGCTACACTGGCCAAGAATAGTGCCATTTAACTTTGGAGTTAAAAAATTCTGTAACTAAAAATAAATGTTTTTGATTTTATTCCCTAAATATTATTTGCACATATAAAATTTTTGCATTTTAAAAAATAAACATACCTGAGATGAGCTCCCAGAATTTCCCTCCAACAAAGACTCTTTAATACATTCTGGATCAATTTTCCTTACACATTTGGTTTGATGATTCTTTTAAGACTTTTCAGTTTTATATATAACTCCTTTTTGGTAGGTACCAAGTGGAGTCAGATGAACCTTGAATGCACAACCTAATGTTTTACATTCACAAATTTTAGGCTGAAATGGAATTGATGAGGGATATTTGGAAAATGAATTGGAAGTTATGGAGGGCAATTTCAAAAAAAACATTAAAACTGAATTGGTTGGTCTATATTTTTCTAAATAATTATTATTTGCATTTGCATATTTTCTGATAAGAATAAAAATTTTATGCAAAAAATTAGAGTATACTATCCAATTTATTCCCATGTTTGAATGTACTTTTATAAAGATGTTAATCACAAAATAAATTTTCTCCTCTGAATACTAGAAAGGATTCTCTTATCTCCACCATAGAGAATATGAAACTATTTATTATCTGGTGTTATCATTCTTAATTTATAAAGTTTAGATAATTATATTTATATAATATTTTATTAAATTATCATTTATAGAAATATCAATATCTTAAAGTTGTACTGGAATTGTACATTTTTAGTTTGCACAGGTTTTAATGAATAAACAATCTATCATGGAAAAAATTATTTCAAAGATGTATTTTCATTTAGTAAAAGAATATTGAAACAATAGTTCAAGAAAATATATACTTATTTATTTTGTCCATAATTTATTGAAAATATTTTATTTCTTTTTAAATTCCACTCTTATTCCCTTTATTCAAAAATATTCAATTTTTCTTGAATCTCACCTACTGAAAATATATTGATGAAATTTGTGGGAGGCAGCAGCTGGTATGAGTTAACCAATTTTTTTTGAGTTGGTATTAGTGTAAAATTTTTGAACAAACCTCTAAAACAACTGTACTTTAATGTATTTTGAAACTCATTATAATTTTGATATTATTGATAAAATTATATAAACTAGTTCTACTATGAGATACTGCTTACATTCATCTATTATTGCATTTTTTTATCTTTTGAGTTTTCCTTCAAATTTATGGGTGGGGACTCTATTTTATGGATAAAAAATAGATTAAACCTCATTGATTTGGGGAATCATGTAAGGTGACTAACTTTATGTTTTTTAGGTCTGTGGAAATAAAAAAACAAACCAATTCTACATAAATGACTTTCTTTACTTTTCCATTACTGAAGTAATGGTCCTCTAATTCTATAACAGAATTATCATTTTCATCATAGGAGCTAGTTCCATCCTGACCAAGAATTAGCATATATGAGAAATTAACCTCTAGATATCCTTTAGATTTTTTCTGAATATTCTTTCTTAAACACTATCTTATGCGTAAAGGATAAAATTCACCTCTTGCATTGTGTTTGACAATTGAAATTAATAGCCCTATGTTTTTTTAGGTTCATTCAAAAGCATTAATTCATCAATATTCTCATAAAAATCTCTCAATTAGTTACCTTTTTTAAAGATAAAGGCCTTGTCTTTTAAAGACAAGTTCATGTAAACAATTTCAATTAACTCTTTTCAAGTATATTTTTTTTAAATGCAGATTTGATATTTATTTATCATCAGAATTTTTAATTTCTATTTTGATTATGAATGTCATTTCATAGACAAAGAATAGTATTAATTTTTGAAAAATATCATTTTGTAAATTATATTTACTTAAAGTTTTTCATTTTTAAATACTTCCCTTTCAGTGAACTCTCATCACTTCTACACATTAAAATGAATAATATTGTTTTTCTCAGTAAACTACTTTGATAAACATTCTTTTCTCAGATGTATGATTACTCAGCTCATATAAAACAAAGTGTTAAAAATGATATTCCTTTTGATTTATTGTTTTAAAAGCTTATTCCTGAGTGTATATTCATTGTTTTTAGAAACCTCTTTGTAATATCCTCATGTCTATGTTGGAGCTATCATATAAAATAGACAATTTCTGCTAATAGATTCCCCTCCATACTCTAGCGTTTATCATACATAATTATTTATAAAATATGCCTAATTATTGGTCTTACTTTCCTGCTGGAAAACCTCCCAGAAACTATTTTATAATAAATAAAATATTTTCCAAAACTCTTCCTCCTTCTAATTATCCTTTTTTTTGCTGTATCCATAGTTTTTGTAGAACTCTTATGAAAATATCTTCAAATTTAACATCCTGGAACCACTTTCATACAAATGAACAGATTTTTAAATTCTCAATAATTATGAATGAATATATTTGTCAGGCTAAGGTCAAGTACAAGGACGTGAACTAGCTTGAATATTCAGTTGTCTAGAAGATTTTAATGGTCCTATATGAATACTGTAGTTTTAATCCACTAAGTTGTAAAATATAATCAAATATAAAGGTCTCAGTAATATAATTCTCACTATTCTTATATATGGCTTACAATCTTTGTAGTTGGTAGAAAAATAGATTATTTAATTCAGATACTATTCAAAAGTCTTATAAAAGTACTAATTGATATGTATTGTAATTTATTTGGTTATATTGGTTGAATTGTAATGATAAAGAATGAATAAACACAACCCAAAAACCTCCTCCTTTTATACACACTGAGTTCCCCAATGATTCCCTTGATGTACCACCCAATACACAGTTAATGACGCCTCTAAACAACTAATAGAAATTCCCATCAACATTCCCAGTAACCCATGACATAATTAGAAGAATGACAACCGCCAAAATCCTGTAATAATAAGGGAAATCCATCAAAATTAAAGAAAAAGACAAAAAGAGAGTATATGCGTATTAAACAATAATATTAAAGACTAAAGGAGACTTTTTAAGGTTAATAATAGCTTAATAATAAGGGGGATTTACTGTAGAAATAATGGGGCTAATCCTGACATTATACTACGTGAAATTCCCATTCAAAAATAACCAAAATTGACTGAGAAACCACCCAAAAACTTAAAAAAGAGCGTGAGATGTGGGGTAACTACATGCAGTTCTTGGCAGGCGCTTGCACGGGTAAATCCTTGACTAAAATTAGGCGAATTTAAGCGTGGTGATGAAATAAAGTGCCAAGAGTGAGGTTATTAATGAAATTAGTGCATATAAACAAGGTCAATGCATTATTAATTAAGCTAGGACACTAAATAAGCGCCTGTCGCCTATTTTAGTGTGTTTCCCCACAGTGGGCGTAGAATGTGGGGTAATTATAGTGTGAAAAAGCTAACTTTGCTAAAAATGAAGCTATTCACACGGGAAAAAAGCAGGCAGTATGTGGCCAGTACACAGAAGCCATTTCTGGCATAAAAAACACCAAATTTGAAAAGTGTTATTTTTATGCATTTAAATAGCCAAATCAATCGTTCTAAATGAGCCCAATTGATCTGTCAAAGCGCAATTTTGATATTCTCAATTTTATAGCGCATATAGTCAACTTTTAAGTGAAATAAAGCGCATTTCTTGTTTTTTGCATAAAACAATGAATATAACAGCTTTAAGTGTACTTAAAAATTATGTAGCCTTATACTTAAGGTTCTTAAGATTACCCTAACATATTCCAACTTAATATTAAGTACATAAGACCTACAAAAGGTGGATATATGCGTGTATATAAGGTGTTATAATGGCATTTTTTGTGTATTATCATAATTTTACTTATGTATACTATTTGTGTACTCTTATTTATTATTCCCATGTATAGTTCATGTGTTTAACATAACTTATAATTACTTTTTACTCAGTCGTGGAGATATACAGGCTGACACTCGCCCACCCAAAAAAAAAACAATAAAAAAAATGATAACTTATACCTTTATTTTATTAATTTGTAATTTTCAGGTATTCAGAATAAATCTGTAGCATTAAAGATTCAACTTTAAAGAAATAAAACATAATAAAATATTATGAGTACTGGTTTTTTAACCCCTCAGCTGGTTGAACAGAAATTTATTTCTGTTTAAATTTTTTAAGAAGGGTGGATAAATTAGAAATTTCTTTTTCAGGTATCCATTTATCAAATTCATTTGATTTCCCTTTAAATCTTAGTAAATACTAAGTTCCTTTTTCTTTAGTAAGGATTCTTTTCTTGAGTATTTTTTCAATCTCTGCTTTTTCCACAATTTCTTCAGGTTGCTTTTTAGGCCTTCCCCTTCTTTTTGGAAATAAGTCAGGATCATTTGCATGGTAAGGTTTCAATAATGAGATAGGGAAAACTGGATGTTTCCTATCATATGGAGCATTTAATATGACTTCCACTGCATTATTCCCAACCATTTTATTTACTACAAAAGATCCTACAAAGGGATCCTTTAATTTAACATTACCTTGTAAGTTAAAATGTAGTGTTGATATGAGGACTTCATCTCCCTTTTTAAATTCAAATTCTTTATGAGATTTGTCCCACCTTTTCTTTTCATATTCAAATGCTTTTTGGATGCATTCTTCTGCATGCTTTCTACACATTTTTTGCATATGAATAAAGGATTTAGTTCCAGGGTGTATATCCAACCTTGGTAGTTTATTTAAATGATTTACTGGGGTATTTGGTACATATCCCAGCCAGAGTTCAAATGGTTTCTTCTCTGTTACAGAATGAGTTGTGCTGTTATAAGCAAATTCAAGGCCAGGAATTAATGTTACCCAGTCATGTGTGAATATCTCATCGTCTTTCTATTCTAATCCAAAGGCACAATATCTTCTGATCATGTCTTCTAGAGTTTGTATCATCCTCTCAGCCAGCCCATCAGTTTGTGGATGGTGTGCTGTAGACAATTTTAATTGACAACCTGATACTTCCATCAAAGATGTCCAGAACTCTGAAGTAAATTTAGGATCTCTGTCAGAGATTATGGCTTTGGGGAACCCAGCAGTATTCATCATCTGAGTCCACCATAATAATGCCAAGTCTTTAGCAGATACCTCTTTATGGGTAGGGATAAACTTACACATTTTTGTTAATCTATCCACTATTACCCAGCAAGAATTGAAACTTTCTTTTCCTGCTAATGGCAAGCCAGTTACAAAATCCATGTTTATAATTTCCCATGGAGCTTTTGGATGCTCTATTTGTTGTAACAACCCAGCTCTTTTCCCAGTTAATCTCTTAGATTTCTGACAAGAGTCACATGTTTCAATGTATTTCTGTACATCCTCTTTCATGTTTATCCACCAGGCTGTATTTTTAACTCTGGTTAATGTTTTGTTAAAGTCAAAATGACCAGCTAAGATGTCATCATGACAAGTACTCAACATTAACTCTTTCATAGAAGGTGGTATTACTATTACATTGCTTAACTTTTTCCTGTAATATATATATCCATCTTCAATTGATAGTTTACCTTTTTCCAATGCATTTTTATACTTTGGAGGCAAGGTTTTAATTAATGCACTCATGGAGGCATTTGTTGGATCATTAAGAATGGTAGATAGTTTAGAAAAATCTTTATCAGATGAATAATTTTCCAATATAGATTGCATAAACTCTTCTTCTAAATCCACTATATAAATCCCAAATATATGTATAACCTCATTTTCAGGTACATAAGCTGGGTTGTCAGCATCATTTGGCAAAGGACTTCTGGATAATAAATCCAAATTTGAATGCAATGTTCCTGCTCTGTGAGTGATTGTCATTCTTCCTCTGTACTCTTGTACAGCTAGTTGCCATCTAAACATGTGCCTATTAGGTGTTTTCATGTTTAGTAATGATTTTACTGCACTGCAATCTGTTATAAGTTCAAACTTCTGGTCTTCCAGATAGTAATGAAGTTTCTCCAAAGCCCACACCATGGCTAAACATTCTAGCTGTGTGGCACCATACCTTAATTCTGTTTTTCTTAAGGTTCTGGATATATAACAGATAACTACTTCAGATAATTTTCCATTTATTATCTGTTTCTGCTGTAAAGCAGCACCCAAACCTATGAAACTTGCATCAGTGTACAAGATAAAAGGTAGGGTGAAATCTGGCAGTCCCAATATTGGAGCTGACATTAAATATTCCTTTAATTTATTAAAGGCGTGTTGTCTTTCATTATTCCAAATGAAAGCTTCATTCTTCCTGATTAATGTTGTTAAAGGGGCTGCAATGGATTGGTAATTTTTAATATATTGTCTATAATATCCACACATACCCAAAAAACTTTGAACCTCTTTTACATTTTTAGGTATCCCAATGTTTTTAATTGCTGCCACCTTATTCTGGTCAACACAAATTTGTAATCCAGATACAACATGTCCAAGTACTTTCAAGGATTGAAATCCAAACTTACATTTCTTTAATGCAATAGTCATATTAATTCCATCCATTTTTTGAAAGACTCTTTTCAGGTGATTTAAATGTTCATCATATGTTTTTGAAAACACTATGATGTCATCAATATAGACCAACAACCATCCTTCAACCATTTCCTGATGAAAGACACTATCCATCAATTTTTGGAAGACTGAAGGGGCATTCTTTGGGCCAAATGGCATTCTCACATACTTATATATACCCATATGTGTGGTTATTAATAAGTAATTTTGAGAATTTCTTTCCACAGGAATCTGGTGGTAACCCTTGTTCCCATCCAGACAGGAAATATATTTTGCTCCTTGTAAGGTAGCATGGATAGAAGCTATCCTTGGTAGAGGGTAAATATCATCTACTGTGTATGTATTCAGAGCTCTATAATCACCGCATAATCTTGCCTTATCTTTTTCATAAGAGATTAATACTGGTGAAATGACACAATACTTAGGTGTTGTGTCCACTTTTTCAACAATACCCATTTCCAACAACAATTTTATATTGTCTTCAATATCTTTCCTTTTTGCAGGAGATGCTGGGTAAGGTTTCTTTTTTAAGCTTCCAGGAATATTATCCAGATCACAGCTCAGAGAAATTTTCATCTCATGGTCTTTGACCAATCCTAGTTCATTTGAACCATGAGCAAATGCCATAGGATATGATTTAATCAATCTCAAAATATCTTCTTCTTCAATTTTTGAGAGTTGAGGACTGAAAGAGGCCTTTTGGATTTCATTTTCCAATTCACCCACTTCATTGGTGGTTCTTCCACCTTGCAGTTGTTCTTCTCTAGGAGAAATGGCATATACTGAATTTTCAGAACATATTTTGAATTTTCTTTTACCATTCACGCCTATGGTGAAACAACTGTTTGCAGGATCTAGTTTAATGCCAAATTTTGTCAATAAATCATTGCCAATAATAAACCAATCACTACAATTATTATTATCCATTACTACAAATTCACAAACTGCTCTTACATATCCATTATTTTATTTAAAGAATACAGCAGTTTTGTATTTGCCAATTGGATTTAATACTGAACCAAAACCCCTCCAGTTCTTTGTCTGAACAGGTTCTAGTTTTTCCAGGTACTTACTATCAAGTTTCATTAATGCATTAAGTGAAACTACACTACCTGCAGCCCCAGTGTCAAGAATGGCATTCATTTCTTTTCCACATATGATAATAGGAGCTCTGATAGGTGTTATTTTGTAAGTATCATGAGATACATCTTTAATTATTTCAGCTTCCTCTATGGAAGTTAAAGATGTGTCTGTATGAGGTATAGCATCATTCAGGAACATTATATCCTGTTCTAATACAAATATCTCATTTTCATCATTACTGTAAGATATGTTACTTTTGCAATCCTCACTAGATTCCACATTCTCATCTTCATAATTACTAGGTTCAGAATTCTGTGAGGTTTCAATAACATTTATTCTTTTCTTACACATGTGACCCTTAACCCAAGGCTCATTACATTTGTAACAAGTGTTATTTTCTTGTCTATTAGGGACAAGGGGAGCTGAAGGTTTTTTCTTTTCCACTGGTAACTTACTTGTAGTAGGTTTTACCACCTCAACACTTTGTCTGTAATTACTATACTTGGTTTCATACTTGTGGTTTAATAATATCTCATTGCATATATTAATGAATCCAGAGGTGTCTCTGATAGTTTCAGTTCTAGCTACAATAATGTCTCTAACTGATATAGGTAACTTGTATATTATTTTTTCTTTCCACTCTTCATAATCCATTTTTGGATCCATAGCTTTCATGATTTTTATTAAATTCATTAAGAAGACCATGGGTTTATCTCCAGCATTTGGATTATATCTGGCCCTTTCATATAGTCTTTTTTGAGTGATTCTAAATTTTGGGCCACCAAATTGCCTTTCAATTAGTGCCTTCCATTCATTCCAGGAGTAATTAATTCCCTCACTCAATACAGATTCAAACCATCATAAGGCCACATCTGTAAATAAAGATATTAACTTTGAAGTAATTTCTTCATCAGGTAATTTATATGAAAATTTTAAGTTATCAATTCTTTGTATGAATTGTTGCCAATCAGATTTTGAATCCCCGTCAAAAGAAGGGTACTGATCTAACTTAGGCCAGTTCTTTTGGCTAGTTTTAGCTTCCCTAACCTGAGGAGTATTGAGTAATTCACTCACTTTAGAAAGATGATCATTGATTTCATCTTTTACTGATTTTATATTCTCAGAGCCCATGACACTATGTTCATGTTCCATCATTGGTTTATCATCAGAGTGTTTCATAAAAACTGGTACTCTTTCTACATAAGAGGTCTTATCCTTTATTGTTTCAGTATTTTTCAAAATGTTAGCTACTTCAATTTCTACTCTTTGTAACCTATCTTTTATTACAGGTACATGAGTTAAAGTATCATTTACATTTGAAAAAGACAATTTTACACGTCCCTCTATGGTGGCCATAATATTCTGAGAATGTTCTAATTTAATTTCTAAATTTTTAATCTCAGAATTTAATCTTTTGTTTTCATTGATCAATTCATTATTTGAATTCTCAATAACTTTTAACTTATTGGCTGTTGTACTCAATGATTGTGTGATGTTTAATAATACACTTTCTGTATTATTGTTGGACTCTCTAGAGAATTCTTCCAATTTTTCAATTCGTAATAATAATTTACTAATTATTTTTGATTCCATTGGATTTTCTTTCAGAAAATATTCAATTTTGTCTGTTTCCAATTCAGAAGATTCATCATCAGGGTCAATTTTTAATTCATTTGATTCCATTTTTATATTAATAGTATTTTCCTGGTGATCAATAAAACTATGTACATTGTCCTCATGTAATGACAAGTCTAACATGTTATTTTCAAATGAATAATTTTTTAAATCCTTATCAATTATATCCAATAACTCTCTATCAATTTCATTACCTATAAGTAATTCATTGTTAGGATTATATAATTGATCTTGAGAAGATGGATGACTTACCACGGTCTTATTCCATTTCCCCTGCCTCTCCTTGGCTTTCCCCTGTAAGGGTGACTGCTGGATCCTTTTTGAGGAGGACTGTTGTAGTTTTGGGCATACCAATCCCACTTCCATTTGCTTACAGTTATCTTTTGGTCCTCTTCTGGGACTGGAGGTGTTGCTGTGGTATTTGGTGCCACTGGTTGTTGATGAGACCTTATATCCACTAGAGCCTGGTTGACTTCTATAAAGCCCTGTGCCGGCCTTTTCTCCAGATTGTTGATCTGGTCTAACATATTGTTTACTCTTATTGTTAGTGTATTCAGTAGGGTTGAGAGGGAGTGAATTTGCTCTTGTAAGGTGTTTTTGGACTTCTTTATTGACAATTGTTTTAAGAGCTTTTCCTTTTCCTCCATGGACATTGGTGGGGTGTTGTTTATTGTTACTGGTGATTCTTGACCCTCCATTTGGATGTCCTGTAATAGGTCTTTCAGCTCTAGTTCTTAAGTTATAAGGTTTTGCCTTATTACTTACAATGTCATTGTTGTCACACATTTTTACGAGGAATTTTAGCAAATTGAAAGTTTAGATTTGAAAAACTTCAAAAAGGAGTTTAATCAGTATTTATTAATACCACTGAAGACAATTTTATTGCTTACTTATTGGTATTAAGTGAATTTTTAAGTGCCAAAAGTCAAATATGCTTTTATGTGGTCACTTGATTTAACTGGTCTACAATATGTAGCTGTGTATTTATATTTAAAAAAGAAAATTTGTTAGTAAGATTCTTTCTAAATATTAAATGAATTTTACAAACCAATAAAAAAAAGTATTAAGAGTCCTGTAAAAAGAAAACAATTAATCAGTTTAATTGGTTATCATCTGCAAAGATCACAAATTTAATTGGTCTATTGACAGACTCCCACTAAAAACAATTATAGGTTAAATTAGTGGTAAAATTGATGATTCAATATCACAATTTTATTATATAACAGGGCATCTTTTTCTGAAATCACTATATAAGTGACCCCAACCTGTTGTAATTATCCAAATATTTCTATAGGGATATTATTTACGTGTACCTTCTTTGAAAGTGTCACTTACTGGATTATAACAGAATTCTTGAGGAAAGGTCCCCAATTGTCAGGCTAAGGTCAAGTACAAGGACGTGAACTAGCTTGAATAGTCAGTTTTCTAGAAGATTTTAATGGTCCTATATGAATACTGTAGTTTTAATCCACTAAGTTGTAAAATATAATCAAATATAAAGGTCTCAGTAATATAATTCTCACTATTCTTATATATGGCTTACAATCTTTGTAGTTGGTAGAAAAATAGATTATTTAATTCAGATACTATTCAAAAGTCTTATAAAAGTACTAATTGATATGTATTGTAATTTATTTGGTTATATTGGTTGAATTGTAATGATAAAGAATGAATAAACAAAACCCAAAAACCTCCTCCTTTTATACACACTGAGTTCCCCAATGATTCCCTTGATGTACCACCCAATACACAGTTAATGACGCCTCTAAACAACTAATAGAAATTCCCATCAACATTCCCAGTAACCCATGAAATAATTAGAAGAATAACAACCGCCAAAATCCTGTAATAATAAGGGAAATCCATCAAAATTAAAGAAAAAGACAAAAAGAGAGTATATGCGTATTAAACAATAATATTAAAGACTAAAGGAGACTTTTTAAGTTTAATAATAGCTTAATAATAAGGGGGATTTACTGTAGAAATAATGGGGCTAATCCTGACATTATACTACGTGAAATTCCCATTCAAAAATAACCAAAATTGACTGAGAAACCACCCAAAAACTTAAAAAAGAGCGTGAGATGTGGGGTAACTACATGCAGTTCTTGGCAGGCGCTTGCACGGGTAAATCCTTGACTAAAATTAGGCGAATTTAAGCGTGGTGATGAAATAAAGTGCCAAGAGTGAGGTTATTAATGAAATTAGTGCATATAAACAAGTTCAGTGCATTATTAATTAAGCTAGGACACTAAATAAGCGCCTGTCGCCTATTTTAGTGTGTTTCCCCACAGTGGGCGTATAATGTGGGGTAATTATAGTTTGAAAAAGCTAAATTTGCTAAAAATGAAGCTATTCACACGGGAAAAAAGCAGGCAGTATGTGGCCAGTACACAGAAGCCATTTCTGGCATAAAAAACACCAAATTTGAAAAGTGTTATTTTTATGCATTTAAATAGCCAAATCAATAGTTCTAAATGAGCCCAATTGATCTGTCAAAGCGCAATTTTGATATTCTCAATTTTATAGCGCATATAGTCAACTTTTAAGTGAAATAAAGCGCATTTCTTGTTTTTTGCATAAAACAATGAATATAACAGCTTTAAGTGTACTTAAAAATTATGTAGCCTTATACTTAAGGTTCTTAAGATTACCCTAACATATTGCAACTTAATATTAAGTACATAAGACCTATAAAAGGTGGATATATGCGTGTATATAAGGTGTTATAATGGCATTTTTTGTGTATTATCATAATTTTACTTATGTATACTATTTGTGTACTCTTATTTATTATTCCCATGTATAGTTCATGTGTTTAACATAACTTATAATTACTTTTTACAGTCCTGGAAATATACAGGCTGACAATATTACATCCCATAAACATATTTTTTTAGCTTCAGGATCTAGTGTTGGGACATAAAAAATTACTCATCCATATTATGAAGCATTTCTTAATGACCTTGAATAATTTAACTTTCCAGGCCATAACTTTGCTTGGAATCTGAATGGCATTCTCACTGGAATCATTGCTTTGATCAACTTATTATCAAACATTGGGACAATGCTTTCTGAAAGATGGATTTTTCTTCATACCTTATTAATCCAAACACAATTTTCTTTGCTAATCAAATGTGTGTTCTCCATCAATGGTTCCTTAGAAAACGGAATATGCTCAGACCTGGACACTATTCTTCAGAAAATTTGGAGAAAAAAAATCTCCAAAGTCTTGCTCTAGATTATGTAAAAAAGTTATTCTAATATCTTTCATATTTGTATCAGTTCTTTACTGAAAACTCTCTTGAAGCTCTCTTTCAATCATACCAACTTTCTCAAGACCCTTAATATATGTTCAAGAGAAAATTTTTTGTTTACCAATGTCAAATGCTGCTCTGACTCAGAAATCAATGAAGATTGGTCAATAAGTAAAGTATCACTATCATGGAGAACAGATGAATTTTCAACTATAGCACAAAATATTGATCTTAAGTCCCATGAAATAAATTAAAAATCAAAGACATCATCATTCCCACTATAAGATCTTCTTTCAATACAAAGGATACATTAGGGGGTATTAACATGAGAAATATTCCATTTAAAAATACCTCTTACTTTCACCAAATGAACCATGAATATTTTTTTAAATATAAAATTTTGTGCCCTAAAAACACCTTTTTACTGAGAATTAATGTCAAGTTTTTGGCTTTCTTTTTGTGTTGGAAAAATAAATTTTAAATAATTACAAGTATGTAGCTTTGACACACCATATTCTGTATCATTACCATCTTCTAAGCTTCAAGAGGAATTTTTACCTCAATTTTTACCTCTTGACTGCTTTAATATTGATTATTTAGCTATTCTCACCAATCAAAAAAAAGAATGTTAAAAATTTCCAATAAACATCAATAATCTTCTTCAACTGACTGCTCCAACTTCTTCAGCTCAATAAGATATTCATCAAGAACCATATTTTTAAGCTGAAATTTTTTTTCTTCACTATTTGGTACACTGAGCTTTGAAAATAAAATTTTAAATAATTAGTTTTCATTTTTAATCATAAAAAATTGATTTTACATACATAATTAGCTTCTCCTTTTTTTTGAATGTTGTACATACTGAATTCAATACTCTTTCTCAAATAATATTTAATTACATGGACCTTGTTTTTTTGAACCATTTGAAAAGCCAATCAATAGCTTGAGATTCTATTGATAGATTACAGCTTGGCTACTTCACAAATTCAGAGTAATAAATTATTCAATTAATGAGTGTTCCCATTCAAATATCTTGTATTAAGTGAAAGTTATATTCTTAAATATCATTATGTAAACATTTTGTGCACATTGTAAATCAATACCTAGTACTGCTGACTTAATGGAACCAAGAAGAACAAAGCTATTGATATTGTTTTTAAACCTGTTTATACTTTCATCTCAGGCCCTCTGACTCTAATCCCCTACATACATTGTAAAGCCAATTTTATATTCTTTTAGGGCTTTTGAAATTCTTTATAAAATAATCATTCCTTTAATTTTCCTTCATCAAAAAGTGTTAAGTTAGTTACTTACATTTATAAAAAGTCCACATATTCTGAAAAGATGACTTCTTTGGGCTCTTTTATGCCTCTTTGCCCTTGCACAAACTCCATCACATGCTCTATGAGATGTAATATCTTAGCCAAATCTCTCCATGTATACTCATCAGGCTGTTTACCTTTTCTAGATTCATACATTGGATGGTTCCCAAATAGTTTTAAAACCTTTAGTTTTTATAGAAATTCACTTTTTTTTGATTAAAATTTGGGCCAAATTGCTTGTAAAATAATTCCTGTAGTTTGTCCAGTCTTTTTTCCTGCATCTTCCAAAACTCACCAATATACCTTCTTCAACCTTTTTAGGGAGATTTAGTACAACATACTTTTTTCTCCATAAGCAGACCACCTTCATAAGGTGGTTGATAGTTTTGACTTCCTACAATGAACCAACTTTCATTTTTGGTGTAAATTGTTCTCTCAAAAGAACTCCTCATCCCATCCATCCAGCTAAAGAAAAGTGATTAAACTCTGCAGATCTTCTGGTGATTTTTATAACAGTGTTCATGTTAAAAATATTCAATTCTTGGAAAGTAAACTAAAAATCTTTTGAGTACTTTTGGATAAAGGATGTTTGATGTAGCTATAATAAATTATTGTTTCTTGTTAAATTTCTTAACATCATTTTTTGTGTCAAGATACATATAAAACATACTGTGCTTCATCTAGAACAATTCAATAACATATAATGTTACTTATCAGTGATAGATATTTTTTGAATTTGCTTAGTTATTATCAAAGGGCTGACTGTTTCATAAGTAGTAATTACAATTTTAGTTTGCTGAAGCCTTTCTTCTCATAAATCATCACAAATTTGACCATAAAATACATGGTATGGAAGTGATCAAGGGTTAAGATGAAGATTTATTTCATCTTTCTAGCTTGAGAGTACAGATAATGGGCATATAATTAAGGTGAAAAAACTTAGTTTTTTACTAAAATGCTCCAATCTTTGTTGAAATTTTATAACTTGCTCTTGTGTTGCACTTATCAGAGCAAGTGTTGATAGTGTTTTTCCCAAACACATGTCATCTGAAAGTATTGACCCATATCCACCAAATTGTTGTTCAATATTATCACACTTTTGTTTTTGAGGATGGTACACACTGTGAAGAAATTTTTTGTTGTCATTCTCCCAAAGCTTATCCAGTTTATCTTTCATAAATTTTTTGTTGTCAATTATAAAGTTGACTTTTTAAAGTTGGTGCATTTTTAATGCTGGTTTTATTCCTAGTATTTGATTTTGAGTCATTTAGTTTCCACTTATCCCAAATGAGTCAACTTCTGACCAATAAGAAGCAACATTGTAAAATTTTTGGCTGTTGTAATCATTGATTTGAAGTATACTTATTCCAGAAAGATATAATACTAGTTTATTTCATTAAGACACCTTTAAATTCAAAATAAAGTGCACCACAGCTGCAATTATTCATTTTTCTCAATGACTATGTAGCTCTGAAAATAGGCTTTGTACTTCAATTACATCACATATTCAAAGTTCAAACAATGAGAACAGTTGCCAATTTCTCCAAGAATTGGTCCAATATGTTCACCTTGCTTTTCCAAAAGATCTCCAAAAATTTTAAGAGTCTTTGTGTCTAATATATAGAGAATTTGAACTCTTTTTCTCCCTCACTGAAGCATTGCCTTTTCCATTTGTTTTTTTGATAATTTTAATATCATATATGATGGTTTTGGCTCAAAAAAACATAAATTGACCAAGAAATTTCAAAGAACTCATTTTGTGTAGATATGAGAAGGAGTATAAATGAATATAAATGGTTTAAAAGTAACATAATCCAATTAATTAATATTTAGAGATACTGCATGAATATGCACATCATGATTTCCAGGAGCCCTGTGACCCCATGGAAATGATTGGTAAGATGGATTTAATAACACAATAATTTGTGTCAGAATTTTGAAGTCATTTTATGGCTACCTTGAATAAGTTTTTAACTGAAAATATTAATAAGTACACCACAAAAAAATAGCCAGCACTTGCTAGCAGGTACCAACCCCTTAATCCATTTGTGATTCAACCATAACTCAGATTTGATAACGCATAAGCTGGAATGCTCAGTGTCCAGCTCACAGCCTAATTAGAAGAGTTACATCTGAGTTAAAAATTCTCAAATTAAAGACAGGGATTGGGAACTGCTATCAGGTGCCCACTTTTTATTTCTGGTGTATATTCTTCAAATTCCAAAAATATATGTACATAAAAAATCTTTTAGTTAAAGTGAAGTTCAATTTTTCTTCTACAAAGAAAAAATGTATGTTATAAGAGTAGTAAAAATTTTACATGAAATAAAACTTTGAGTAAAGTTTTAAATATCTTTCTTACATTTTTTGTTTCATAAGATAATATATATCAAAAATGTGTTGATTAAAAAAAAGGCAGGTTTTAAGAGATCCCAAGACTTCTAAAATTCTCAAAAATAATCTTGAATAACTAAGCCACTCATTATGTATTATTGATTTGTAAAAATGATTATATCCTTAAAATAAGAGAAGCCAAATAATACTAAAAAGCCCACATCATAAGTCTCTTGTATTCTAAAGCTGAACATGATAATTCAGTATAAAAGAATAGCTTTCAATTTTGACTAATGATCTTAAAACTAAAAATAATTCAACTTTTACTTGTTTCAAGCACCAAATATCATGCAATCCTCTATTGAGACATTCATTATATTTTAACAGAATATCCATTGAGTATTAGCACAGAGATCAGGATAATGTCAAGCAGATTTCAGTCTCATTTGAGTATTAGTTCAGTCTGAGTTCAGCCTGAGTTCAATTTGACTTCAAGTTGAGGACTTGCTAGCAAGTCCCCCCCCAAATATTGTGTGATGATCTTAATAATACTCCTGAATTCTTGATTTTTTCCTGTCACTCTTACATATTTTTTTCATGTCTGGTATTTTTTTTCTATTACATAAATATTTTTCAAAACTCATAAAACAAATCTGGTATTTTTTCATTTCAAGATTTCCACTTTTTCAACTAGAAAGCAAAGCCTATCTGATAAAAAAATTATCATTACTTGAATATGAATCACAGGATGAATAAAATCACTCATCTCCTACCATTTTTCCCTCCCATGCTCCACCTCTCATTAAATCTTTGAGAACTACTAAATCTGGAGTATTATTGATACCACACATTAAATTTTATTCCCACAAAAGATTGATATCTGTGATATGAGGCAATCAGAGCTTTCCTTACTAAAATTTCTTCCTTTCTGAATAAATATCTATTTCTTTGTATGATCTTCAAGTGTCACTGCAGAAAAATTTGTGTCATGTTTTTCATTTTGGCTAGCAATGTCCTGCAATGAAAAATGAAATGGTGTGTCAGTCCATCTCACATTTTACTACAAAATATGATGTCATGTCTCACATTCTATATATTTACAACAAAAATCAAACATGAAATGATGTTTCACGTGATTTTAGCTTATGAATTGGGCCTTTGGAAGCAAATTGCAGCTAAAACACTATTTTTGGGCATTGCAAATTACAGAAACTGTGTCAGCCAGGCTATCTTAGGATCCCAGTAAATTATATGATAAATTACTGGAATCATTTAAGGGAATAATGCTATACATTTTATGTAATTACAATAAAAAATCTTATTGAATAAAACTATATAAATATTTTATAAGTAAAATAATTTTTATATTTATTATTATGAAACTTTTTATTACATAAAAGAATATTATATTCTATAACATCATGGCACATTTTGTATGTATTTAATATTTCTAAACCAATAAATTAATTATTTAAAATTTTATTATAAGTGTAAAATTCAACTTATAATTATAATTTGAATAATAAAATTTATATAAACTAAATTTAACTTATCATATAATACTATCCATAAATATTGGGCGCTTCCTTGACCCTTAATTGTGTCACTAAAATTACTAAATTAAGTAAAATACTTATTTAATATGATAAATTTAATTTCTAATTCTAAATAGGTTATTTAATTAAATTAATTAGTTGTTTCAATTTAATTAATAATTAAATTACTTGAAATGGTTAAAATGATTAATTTAATTTTCTTTATACTGAATTAAGACTTATAAAAGCGTGAAAATAATTCCTTTTGTTTGATTAATACTTTTAAATTATTTGTATTACCTGTTTTAGATTCCTTTCTCACAGTTTTCAGTTTTCATACTCACAAATTTATTCATTATATTAATTCTATTTCTTTTTGGAATTTTATGGTGGGAAAGTAGTTGCTTATTCACGGGTTTACTTTATTGCTCTTATTTGGTATGTTTTAATTAAAATTCTTATAATTATTTTCACATTGTCTTACTTTTTTGTAATTACTATTGAACTGCTCCAGAAGGTCCTCTTGCCTATAAAATGGCTTTGGAAACCTCTCTGGTAGGGATGACTTAATTACACTCATATTTTATCATATTTTAAATATCATACAAATTATTATTATTTCTATTATTGTTACAGTTCTAATCTAAATTTTATATAATTCTAAGGTTTCCATAAGTCTATTAACAATAATAATTGATTTCTGAGCATTGATTTATAACTTATTACAATAAATATATTAAACATCACTTAAATCTACTATTGTGTCATTGTATTTCTCTCCATTAACTTAATTACATTTACTTTCTCAATTACTACTACAAACCTTTTCTTTATTCTCTTCCTCTATCTCTTCCTTTGTCCTTATTTTCCTCCTTACTCTAGACGACCCGTTGATAAACTGACTCACCTTTTTTTCTTAAGCATCTCCACTGGACTGTCAAAAATTATAAAAGGTTGATTTGGGCTAATCATTTTTTTCTGAAGTTGGTAAAGTATTTAAAAAAAATTTTTTTTTGGAAGATAAAAGGCAAAATATTTTTTTTCCAATAGATACAAACCACCTTCAAAAGTGAACAATCATCAATCATGGTTTGGGGGATTTATCAATACTACCAAAGCCCCCTTTGTAATCTTCCCTTCTGAATGTAAAACTTTCAAAAAAATGATAAAAGATTTTTATTTTAGCACCCTCATACCCTCTTTGAAATTGAATAAATTTAAACATGAGTTTGTCCTCATGGAGGAAAATACTGTTATTTACACCTAAAAAATAACTCAAGTTTTTGGTGAATATGTTGGCTTGAAGAAAATGAAGTGACCAGCCCAATTTTCTAATTTAAAGTTAGCTGAAAATTTATTAATATAAATAAAGAGCAGTTTTCAAAAGTACTATAGCCCATAAAATATTTAAGAATTTAAAAAGCCTGAGTTTTATCCTGGGTTGAACTTCTGGAAATTATGTTAGGGAATCTCATAAATTACATGCAATCAAAAATGAAAGATGTAATTAATACCTCTATAGGTAATTTTTGATGAGCAGGAAAACCAGATACTTTTTTTCATATTTTTTATAAAATAATATCATATAAATTAGGGGGTGTAATTTCTGGAAAATCCATGCTTAACTCAAATGTGGATATCAAAAAAAAATCAGCACTTAATTTTTGCAAAAAGGTCACTTACTTCAAAAATGGGTGTTAGTCCTGACCTCAAATCAGCACATTTTGCACAATTTATATTCAAAACCACATGTTGGTCACAATATACCTTCCTTTCACAGCATATCCCTGCCACATGTGGCAGACCTCCCTCCCTCCCTACCCATTAATCCACAGCACACACCCCTCATTGATATTTGAAACATTTTATTGTGACATTTTAACCAGGCATTTTTTTCTTCTTTTTTATTTATTTATTCAACCTCTTAATCTCTTTAATTGTGCCATAAAATTTTCATAATGCCTCCCAGAAAATCCAACACTCAAAAGGTAACTCAAAAAATGCCTCATCACAAAAGTATTTTTGTAAAGCAAGCTCCTCACCTGATAAATCAAAGTCAGAAAATCTGAAAAAGGAATATTATCTCATAATCATTAACTTCCTCAAAATCAAATCAAATTAAAATCCATGTTTTTGAGGTGAGAAGTCCACATTTCTTGGACATCCACCTTTATCAAAGGTCTATTGATTATGGTTGATGGAAAGAGAAGTAAAGAAGAAAAAAATAAGGAGAAGTGACATAAATCCTAAGAAAAAGAAGGAGAGATTCAAAAATTAACAATAAAAAGATAAAAAGGCTCATTTGGTTTCCACTTCCACTGGTTTTGGTATTGATGATGATAATGATTTGGAGATTGAAATTACTACTTTTTCTAAAAAGATAAATTTTTCATGTCATTTCTATAAGGAAATGGATTTTCTTTTTTGTTCCTGAGTTGACTTCAACACTTGGTTTTTTACAAAATACTACTAAATATATACCCTCTAAATTTCAACCATCCAATTATTGTCCCAACACACCAGTACTTCAAGGAAATAAACACCCTCCAGATTCTAACCATAGTTCAGCTGAAGAAGATCCCAACTATCAAGAAGAACAATTATTTTAGAGCAGATCTGAGTCCTTGGAGCCCTAATATTTTGATGTATGTTTACTTTTTCTTTTTCATAAATTTTTCACTAAATTGCTTATTTTTTATTTTCTATTTTCATCCTACTCAAACTCAAATTTTAAAAAAGAATAAAAATTTCAGCAATGTGAATACTGCTTTGGAAGCTTCTTTAGATGAATTTCCTGAACCCTCAAGCTCAAACTCCAAATAAACTGCTAAACTTCAGTTTTAATGAGCTTGAACCATCTTTTAACGTGTGGTAATACTTCAAACAGCTCTTTGGGCTCCCTTGATGATTATTTTGAGAAAAAAAAATTTTAGTGAGAATTTTTCACTATATATCTTTTTCAATAATATTTTTATTTTTAATTTCCTATTTGATTTTCTCTTAAAAAATTCTTCTATTGAAAAAAATTTGTTTGAATTCGAGAAGATGAAGTTTGATCATATGCTAATTAAAGATCAGCAGGCCTTAGATTCGGGGAATTTTTTTGCTTCAATAAAACTTTGAAAAGTCCAAATTTGAGGCTGAGGAGATGAAAAGAGTTTATATTGGCTAAGAGAAAACAAAAGAACATTAATTTTAAGGAGATATGGAAATTTTTTAATTGGAAAACAATGAAAATTAAAAGAAAAGAATTAATTACAGAATGTATAAAAAATGGCCAATTTTATGAGGACATTAAAAAATTGCTTGACTTTTTTGATTATTAATTGTTTTTTGTAGCTTTTGGCTCATATTTACAATGAAAATTGCTGTTTTGATCATTACATTGATTTCCCCCACTCTCCATAACATCAAATTGCATATTTATAACAGTCATTTTGCATTTGCTATGTGAGTATATGGTTTACTGACTTCATTTGTTTCCCCTCCCTCCATAATTTCAAGCTGCATAATTCTACCTAATGCATAATGTTTTATTCAATCACTCACCCTATGTCTCAAAAAATAAAATTTTCTTAAAATTCAGTTTCAACTATCCCCAAATCCTTTTTTGGTGGTTTATTTTTAGTTTTTTTTTGGTGTTTTTGGTCTTTTTTTTGGCATTTTTTGGCATTTTTTTGGTGTCTCTCACTATCTTCCATCAGCATTTTTTAGATTATTTAGGAAGCATTTATTCCTTATTTCACTGGGTTTTTTCTATTAATTAGTAGAATTTTTGGAGTATTTTTCAGCCATATTTTAAAATTTTGGCAGGCATTTTTGGTGTATTTTTAAGGAGTTTTTTAGCATATTTTTCTGGAATTTTTTGGAGAATTTTGCTGGTGTTTTTTGGATTTTTTTAAGAAAGTATTTTGCTGTTTTGGAGGTGTTTATTGGCTTCTTTTGAATTTTTGGGGTCTTTTTTGGTGTTTTTGTATGTTTTTATTATGGAATTATAGAATGATGTCAACTGAAAATAAAAAAGATGGATACATTTCTGCATCAATTTTTTCCTCAAAATTCATCCTCTTCCTCATCACTTTCCTCTCTCTCTTTAGTCTCATATTCAATAAAACAAAAAATATATCAAAAAAAGTACAAGAAACATTTGAATGAACAAAAAAAAGAGTTTGAAGCTTTCTTTGGTCACTTAACTGGTATTAAATTTTTTAAACTAGTATTTCTAAGAAGAAAAAAGATATTCAAAATTTAACAGAAAATATTAAAGTCTTACCAAAATATAATGATGATAAAAATTTAGCAGTTGTCAGTAATGGCTTCAAACCTTAATTTATTTTCCAGGTTTATTCTTTTAATGGAGACCAAGATGAAACTTTTAATCCCTTGACAGATCTTATCTCTACTTTATATCAAATGGCTTTGGTTAGACAGAGTTTAATTAAGAAAAGCAAGCATAAAGGAGTTATGATTTCCCTTGAATGTAGACCAGAATATGAAAATGAAATTTCTTTTGCTATTTTTATTTAATATTAATTAAATCTTTTCATTCCAATTATTATTTTAATAATTTCTTTAATTATATATTATTGCTTATATCAATTAGCTCTGAATAAATGAAAAAAAGATTTGAAAAAATGTAATTCTTTGCGTTTTTTTAATTCTGTTTTTGTTAATTTGTTTGACAAAATTATAAATTTCTACTTTTCAATCTAATAGTGAACTGGAAATAAAAATGGGGCTATCTATTTGTTCAGATGCTGAATGGATCATTTTGGATGAAAGAAATATCTTCTCATCTCATTTTATCATTACTTATGGAGGACTTCATGATAAGATTTGCATGGATAGAAATGATTCAAATTCCCTTACCATTGGTCTCTTTTATTACATAATCCCTACTACTTGTTGTCAAATTACATCTCCAAAAAAATCTAAAGACATGGTTTATATTTTTAAGGTCATAAATGTATTAGGGGGTATCAAAGTTAGAAATTTGTAATTATTTATAAGGTATTTAACAACACAAAAATGAAGTTACAGAGTTGACAGTATTTCTCAGTAAAAGGTGTTTTTGGAGCACAATATGCCATATATGAAACACTAATCATGGTTGATTTGGTGGAAAATAGAGGTATTTTAAAATGGAAGATTTCTAACTTTGATACCCCCTATTATAAACTTTGGTTTAGGGAGTGGAATTATTGAAACTATCTGGAATAATTCTATGGAAAATAATCAAAAAAAAGGAAACTCCTTGGTTTGGAAACATGTGATAACTTTACACATTTTGGATGTTTATTTCAAATATACCAAGACATTATCAATAGGGTAAGTAAGGTGAGAAAAGAAGGTTTTCACCAGAAAAAAAACTTGTGCACCTGATAGCAGGTGCCAATCTCTATCTTTGATTTAACTCAGTTTCAGCTAAGCTGTAAATTTTCTGGAAAGAATGTGCACTGAAAAATGAGCACACTAGTTTGTGCAGCATCAAATCTGAGTTACTCTTGAATCAAAGATGAATTGGGGGATTAGAATCTACTAACAGGTTGTGATGATTTTTTTGCGGTGTCTATTAATTCTATAATTTTAGGTAGGAATTCCAAGTTCAGGGTCTAAGAAATTATGCCATTTTTCTCTTTCAATGTCATATTTTAGAGTATAAAAGTAATTTATCTACTCCAATTATTTGAGAATTCAGACTTTCATGCTATGCTACTGTGGTATCACTTCTAGATCAATTTGTGGAATGTTTCCTTGAATTTATTTGTGATTCACATTTATTTTCTTGAAGTATAATTACATTATCTTTGTGTCTTTCTCAGAATGACTTTTTTATCTTTTATTAATGCATTTTGAATAAATTTGGCAATCTGGACCCCCTACAAGGATGAAATTAATAGGGGGTGTCAGTTCTGGAAAATCTGCACTTAAATTTGACCAAATCCGCACTTAAATAAGTGCGGATTTACAAAACACACTAGCCCCAATACTGGTGGATTTCAAAATGAAATAAGTCACTTATTTCACTCAAATCCGCACTTTCTAAACCAAAAGTGCTGATTTCACCATCAAGTCCCATTTCACTGATTTGTCAGCATCATCCCATTCATACGCAGCACTCCGCAGAATAACACTTCATAAATCAAAACATCGTACATCACTTACATCTTCATATCATATCATATAAGAGTTATGCCTTCCTCACTTTCAAATCGTGATAAATTACATAAAGCAATGACTTTCATGGCTCTTGAACTGCTCTTGGACTCTGATTCCGATTCTGATCTAGAAGAAGATTTTGTCGTTTTATCAAAAATGGCCAGGAAACGTTACCTTCTTCCCAGAAAGCCTCAAGTACTTCATACCCCCAAGTACACCATCCAAACACTTCTTAACCTATCTACACCCAGTTTTAGACAGATGTTCAGGACTTCTCAGGAATGTTTCCTTAAATTGCTTGAGCTTATTCAGGATCATCCCATATTTCACAATAATTCTCAAAAAGAACAACGACATCCTTCAATTCAATTGGCCATCACACTATGTCGTTTGGGTTCAAATGGTAATGGAGCCGCTTTGAAACGTTTAGAAAATGTCTTTGATTTAGGGTATGGTTCAGTTAACACTTATACCAAACAATGTATCACTGCCATCAACTCCTTGTAATCTCAACTTCTCACCTGGCCAACAAAAGAAGAGCGACTTGAATCATCTCAGGTTATGCAAGCAGAGGGCTTCCCAGGATGTATTGGTTTTGTTGATGGTACTGCTATTCCTTTGAGCCAGAAACCTGCTCAAGGTGGAAACAATTAATTTCACATTCTTGTCAAAAATTTTCACCAAAATATTTACAAGTCAAAAAAAATTCTATATCTGTTTTAAAAAATTGGCAATACTCTCCCCTGCATTTTATTGAAGCAAGGGGTGGATATCACCAAAATTATTCTAAGTCATCAATTTCACATGTCAGATTTGAAAATTTGCCAATACCCCCCCCCCCTGCATTTTATTGAAGTAAGTGGTGGAAGTCATCTAAATTTAATATAATTACGTAAATTATTAAATAAATATCTAATATATATCACTTTCCCTAGTTTAAAGTAATGACAATCCCTCAAGCCAAAATGCAGACCAAGTCTAGAAACAAAAGTTTGGGACTCTCCACAGGTATAGGCTAGAGGAACCCCATGAAACAAATAAATTTTATCATGATTACCATTTATACAACACAAGATTGTGGGCCCATTACTTTAGTTGAGGAAATTGATACATAAAAAACATTTATTAAAAATTTAGGAAAAAATATAAAATTTTTGATGACAACTCTAATCCCCATTCTTTTTGGATCTAAATAAAATTTTTTTAAATTGATTAACTTTACCTTCTTTCTTTACCTTATTAATTCTTTGAATCAACTTATGACTGATTTGAAATGAGAAACCAAAATGTGTTAAATCTTGACAGGATTCAAAACCAGGAGGAGCTTTGGTTGTTTGATGATTATCCTTAGAAGAATTACAAATAGTTTTGATGATACCATTTCCCAAACCAAAATCAATGATGCACTGGTGGTCTGGAAAATATAAACCATGTCATTTGATTTTAGCTGGAGATGGTATTGGTTGGCCAGTAATTGGTTTGATATATGAGAATATACCAAAAGTAAGAAAATTGGTGTCCTTGGTATTGGTGTGAATTTTATTGTGAAATCCAGAATGAGTGATAATAACATTAGAAAATAAAAGATATTCGTGGCTGATATCTTCCCATTCGGAGTCACACCAATTCGGTATTCCAAATTTGGTTGCAAGTTCATGATTTTTTTCAAATGCTTTATTACAGTGCTTTTTGAGTTGAAGAGCAAGAAAAGAGTTAAAGGAAGGTAGAGTGTCCCATAAGCAAAAATCTTCATCTTTTTGAGATTTAGTGATATTCTTGAGCAACGAATACATGCCTAGATAATAATCATATAAGAGTTTCGGTTGCAAGTTCATGATTTTTTTCAAATGCTTTATTACAGTGCTTTTTGAGTCGAAGAGCAAGAAAAGAGTTAAAGGAAGGTAGAGTGTCCCATAAGCAAAAATCTTCATCTTTTTGAGCTTTAGTGATATTCTTGAGCAACAAATACATGCCTATATAATTGAAATGCCTAGATAATAATCATATAAGAGTTTCAGAATCCTTATCCTCTAAATATGCAATATAAAAATGTGAAATAAGACAAGTGAAATTTGGAAAAAAGGCTCAACTTCAAAGGTCAAAATCTCAGCAACCACTGAACCTAATTCAAACCTGTTTGAGGGAAATGAAAGATATGCTTTAGTAGAATCTTCAGTTAAAGGACATGTGATTTAAATAAACCTAATCCTAAATTTTTACATAAAAAAATGAAATAAAAATTTAAATTGGTAAAAAAAAGGCTCAACTTTAACGATCAATATCTCAGCAACCACTGAATCAAATTCAAATCTGTTTGTGGGAAATGAAAGGTAGCCTTCAGGAGAATCTTCAGTTAAAAGAACATTAGATTTGAATAAACCTAACCCTAATTCCGAGTCTGATTTTCAAAATTTTACAAAAACTTGAAAAGTGGTAATGAAGATGAGATCAAAAGGAGTTTTATAAGTTCACTGTTATCCAGATAAGAGTCATACATATATTTAAGTATGAACTTTTCATAAAAGGAATGAGATATCATATAGGCATGAAAAAAAGGAGATGAAACTTACCTTGATTGAAATGTAGGAAAAATAGAGTGAGAAAGATTGATGTTGGAATTGTGGGGAAATTGAATATGGAGTAAGTGAAATGCATAAAGAATGTGCAATGTATGTGTTTCAATGAAATGGAGCCAAAAAAAAGTGAAATAAGGGAAAGGGGGGATAATGACCATGCCAAGGAGGGATGAAGAGTAGAGTGATGGAGCTAAAAAAGAAAGTAAAGAGGGAGAGAAAAAAAGTTTAATTATACCATTGAAATCCAAAATAACCACTTACAAAAAAATAAAATAAACAGAAAAAAACAATAAAAATTATAATAGTAATCAAAAAATCAAAAAAAATAATAAAGTGACTTACCTGGAGAGATGAGATGACAAAATGAATGAAACCAAATTGTTTGAGGGATGTTGGAGGAGAATAGGAAAAGGATATGAGGGATAAATGAAAAAAAAAATCACTGACAAAATATGCGATTTCATGTTGAGCTGGTGAAAGAAAACCAATGAGCCATCCAAAAAAAAATTTTCACCGTAAATTCCAAAAAAAAAATGAATATGCAACAAACCAAAATACCAACCCAAGTGAATGAAGTACACAAAGAGGACATTTGGAGAGTACAAAATTGTATGGGAAAGAAAGGGATGATGTGGCCAACATGTGGTTTTGAAAAAAAAATCACAAAAAAAGTGCTGATTTGAGGTCAGAACTGACACACATAGAAAAAAGATTAAGAAGTAGAAGAAATAAGTAAAAAAGAATGTAAACATGCCTGGTCAAAATATTGAAAATTTCAGGAAGGGGTGTGTGCCGAGGATTGATGGGTAGGTAGCGAGGAAGGTCAGTGTGTCACATGTGACAGGGATGGGGTAAGAAAGGAAGGGATGTTTTGTGGCCAAAATGTGGTTGTGAAAAAAATGGGAAAAAAGTGCTGATTTGAGGTCATAACTGACACCCTTTTTTGAAATAAGTGACTTTTTTGCAAAATTTAAGTTCTGATTTGGTTTGAAATCCGCACTTAAGTTAAGTGCGGATTTGCCAGAACTGACACCCCCTAATAGGGGATATCAAAGTTAGAAATCTTCCAAATCAAAATACCTTGTTTTTCACCAAATAAGCTATAATTATTTTTTAAAATATGCCATATTTTGCTCCCAAAATACCTTTTTACTGAGAATTAATGCCAAGTTTGTGGCATTATTTTTGTGTTGTAAAATACCTATTAAATAATTAAAAATTTCTAACTCTGATACACCCTTATGGGGAGTTATTGCAATTGTTGACATGAAAATTTAAAAAAAAGTTGGAGAAAAACAATTTATCATATTATAGACTTATAAAATTGAAAGAAATTTAAATTTCACATTAGAAAAGCAAAAATTTATGCACTTACAGGCATGCATTTTAGATTAAAAATGTGATATTAATAATGTACTGGATTTTTATAGTACAAAATTAAATTTTGATAAAAAAAACACGACTATGTAATGAAATGTTCTTGTGTATAAAATCTATCTGGTAAAAAAATAATTGGTACTCATTAATCAGAAACCAGAACCCTCACTTTATTTTATAAAAGTTATATTTCAACTCTCAAAGCCTTATCTTGTGCTTTATAATTAATTTAAATGAGTTTTACCCTTTTTTTTTACTTAAAGACACTACAAAGCACAAGGCTATCATAACATTAAAGAATACTGAAAAACCTGTACTCTTTGTGAAGATTCCAATTACTATTATGTTCAAAATACAACCTTTCAGAAAAGGAGTGTAAGGATTAAAAGCTGTTAATGGAGCTATAAAAAATTTGATGTCCCTAATGTCAATCCAGACCCTTAATAGTAGCTTACATCTTCAAATTTTTGTACTCATGAAAAGACAAAGAAGATAAGGTAAGATTAATGTCAATGATTTTTTTATGGATTTTAAAGAGGTACTAAAGGTGAAATGTTCTAAGCCATCAATAGTAACTTAGTCAGAAATTTTTTCAAACTATTGATATTGATGCTGAAGAATCAAGTTATGAAGATATTATAAGTATTAAGCTTTGTGAGTTCAGAGATTACTAATGAAATATAAGATTCAGACTTATCACCAAAAATAATTTACTAGCTATTTAACATTCATGAGCTATATGTGATTCCATTACAGGGATTAGTTGTAGGCTAAAGTATGTAGAGTAGATTTGGAATATAGAGAATAATCTCTAAGTCTAGTTAATTAGCTAAAAAAATAAAAAATTAGACTACTTATTTAACTTTCTAGTACAGGATCAGTCAGAGGAACAAAAACATCAAAAGAAAATAAACAGATGAAGAAGATGAGGAATCTACTAGGGAGCAGACAGAAGAGTATAGGAAATTAAATGAGTAAAAGAAATTTTGAAGGTATGATATCAGGAGTAGGAAAGAATTTATTTCAGATTAGTGAAGTAGTTAGTGCAAAACATATTAAAAAGTCTTCTGATATAAAAAATAAGATAAGGTTAATTTGAAAAATTTTCAAAAAGATATTAAAGAATAAATTAAGAAGATATGATTTATACTTGTAGTAATAGTAGATAAATACCAAATGAGTTTATAACTAATTAAAGATTAAATTAAAACTAAATCTCTGAACAAGTTTGTGTGATTGGAAAATTTTTTTCCATTATACCAGTATTTTGATAAAAATAAGTTTTGAATATAGTAGGAGGCATTTTAACTTCTTCATCTTCATAAAACTCTAACTATTGATCTTTGAGGTCAGCAAGTATGTTATGAAGTATAGTGCAACACAGTATCCAGTTGACTGCCGCCTACATTTCAGATCTTTTTTAAAAATACTTCTTAACTCCCTTAGACTAGAAAAAAATCTTTTAAGATTCAGATAGAATGTTTAACACAGACTCTTGACTTTTCTGAATCATTATTGAGCTTGGTATTTTGGCTGTGTTCAGAAGAATCTCCCCAAAAATCTGGAAGTACATTCTTTCCATTTACATAAGAAGAATATTCCAGAAAATACTGGTCTTCATTGAAGAATTTTTCATGTTATTTTGAGATTTGAATTCTCTGGAAGAAGTAGGAATCTTGACATGATACAGGATAGCCAGTAAAGAAAGATATGGATTTTTGTTAACGTCACATATAAGTTGAACATAAATTGATTATAATTAGAGAAGATGTAGTAGTTTATGGTAGTATCAAGAATATTTAATGGAAAAAAATGATCCATCTCTTTTTTTTGGTCATAGTAATTTTTTCCAACTTGAGAAGGTTTCTGACTCAAATGAATATTTGTACCATAAATGAAACCAATATATCCTGCAAAGCCCTCTTTTTGCATAGCCTGAGATTATTCAATTTTCTCTTCTTCTGTTGGCCAGGTGAGAAGTTGATATTCCAAGGAGTTGATAGCAGTGATGCATTGTTTTGTTATAAGTGTTAACCAAAGCATACCCTAAAGAGAAGACATTTTACAAATGTTACAAGGAATTTACATCACCATTAGATCAGAAAAGCCATAGTGTGACAGCCAATAGAATTTAAAGATCATATATTTTTTGATAATTGTAGCAAAAAATGGGGTGATCCTGAATAATCTCAGCCAATTTAAGAAAAAAATCATGATAAGTCCTTAATAGCTGTCTAAAACTAGGCACAGATAGGTTAAGAAGTATTTTGATGGTGTACATGGGGGGATGAAGTACTTGGAGCTTTCTGGGAAGAAAGTAATGTTTCAGCATCATTATTGATAAAAAAACTTCTTCAAAATCAAAGTCCAAGAGAATATCAAGATATATGAAATTTAATGCTTGATGTAATTAATCACAATTTAAGAGTGAGGAAGGCATGACTTTTATACAGTATAAAAATTTCAATTTTTTACAATTCTTTGAGTTATATAGTATTGTGCTGCAGAATGCTGCATATAAGTGGGATGATTCCAAAAAATCAGTGAAATGGGAATTTATGGTGAAATCAGCACTTTTTGTTGAGAATGTGCAGATTTAAGTTAAATAAGTGACATACTTCACTTATGAAATACCCTGGTGTTGTGGCTAGTGTGTTTCCAAAATCTTCAATTATATTAGTGAATATTTAGCCAAACTTAAGAGCGTATTTTCCAGAACTGAAACCCCCCATTAAAATCTATCAAATATTACTTTTGATAAAAACACAAAAAATAAGAAAAGTGACTATTACCAGAAAAAATTGATGACACCTACTAGCAGGTGCCTAATTCTTTTTTTCTTGTGTATATGTTAGAGATTTTTTGAATTTGATATTTATATTCTACATATATACTTTTCAGCCATGATACAAACTTGAAATAAAATTAAAGTTTTACTTTGAGAGAAATAATATTTACCTTATCTGTTGAGCAGCACATGATAACCAAGATAGAAATTGAATAAGGCTTCTTGTAATTGGAATTCATTACATTTTAAAAATAGTGAAAAACTTCCTTAAATACAATAATCAAGTCCTGGAACAAGTATCCTAAACCTTATCTATTTAGAAGCACACAAAAACCAGACTATATTGGATGCATGCTCAAGTAATTTTAGAAAGAAGACAAAAGAAAACAAATGTGAGAAAGACGTTACCTAGCAAATGAGTTAGGCAAATAGGGAATAAACTGCAAAGTGAAAAAGTACATAATCCCACAGGGGAGACTTGTGCTATTGCTAGGGTCAGTGCACAAATTAAGTAAGGTATAGTCAACTACAGTGAAACTTAATACTTCAACCAAAACAATTATTTGAGAAAACTTTATAGCTTATGTGCTAAGGTTTGAGAGCTCCTATTGAATATTTAATATGAATTCTGAAAAAAATATTGTTTAGGATAAATCCATATTATGCATTCTAGAAGTCTTACACATTAAAGGAATTTAGTATAATGAAGCCTACACATCCACTGGAAAATCAACTATCCTTCATTTTCTTCATGGTTTTTAATCTCATGGACTAGGATCCAGGCACAATGGATTATAATTTTATTTAAATGATGAATTAGTGGAGATTTATGCCTTTGATATCCAAATGGATTCTCATCATAAAGAAATTTTTTTTCTTCCATCTTGAAAAATAATCCATGGTTAAAAATGGAGTCCTAGATGCTGGTATCAATCATTATCAAATTTTTATATGGATATTATTTTTTAAGTCAGAAAGGTTGAGAATCTATCATGAGTAAGTTAAAGCAGAGTGAAAGAGAGATAAAAAAGATGAAATAGAAGAAATAAAAATAAATTTAAAAAAATTTTATGCAAAGTAATATATGTGGTCTAGAATCAATATGAGATGATGAAACTTTTTAGAATGGTTCAAAAGTTTGAAAATAACTACTTGACTGATTTTATTGTTGAAGTCATATAGGATACTATAAAATAAAATTGTACCTAAAATATCATAAAAATTGTGCAATTTAGGAATTAGAATATAATTATAAAAACAACAAATAATACTTTAAAATTTTTATTTACCTCCTGTTTAGAGCCAGTCCTAACATCACTGTCAATCCAAGCATGATATTTCAAAATTATTTTCATGGAAATTATTTTATATTTTGGTTTAGAATTTCAAAAAGACTGAATAAAAATGATAGATAAATTATTATGGGAAATATAATTCTTTTTAAGTAAAATTAGCACATGAAAAAAAACCTATATCTTATTTCTCAATTTTTGTGGACTTCATCAAATGCTGGTCTATTTGTTTTGCTAAAAAAACTCCATTTTTTTCCAGTTTTCTCTAAATATGAAATTGCCTCACACCCGAAATCCCCACCACAGAACCAAACTTAAGGTTTTAGTAGCTTGAATGGCTGAAGTGGGTTTCACAGCAACGTAAGTTTCCTGCTATTACAGCCTTCCTTGAAAAACTGTCTGCTAAATCATAAAAAAACCGGTGATAGAGGGCATTGAGGCTACTTTGCCCTGTGAAGGAGGCCCAGGAAAAATTAGTCCTTGAAAAATTTGAAAGATTATCTGCACAGTCCCTAAAAACTAAAAGGCAACAATCAATCTTCTCACAGACTCACTTACTAGCATTTTATCTTCCAGCCAGGCTACTAGACTTCCCAGTAAAATAATTAATTATTTACTGGGATGAAGCCACACCTTTTATTCCTTATGATATTATTAACTATATTATATTTAATTTATTATTACTTGCATTGAACTAACTAATGAAAATAAGTAAATTTAGTAAATATTTAAAATTAATAATAATGTCCCTCATATTTTTATTCCCTAACACCATGCTCAATAACAGGTTGGAAGAGAAATAAAAATATATTAATAATAAATTTTAAGAATTCAAATTTCTTTATTTAAAAATTTAAAATTCTATTAATACAAAAATTTAATTCAAATTATTTTATACTAAGTGTGACCTTTAAAAGTGTACTCTAAATTATATCAAATAATTTGATATATTGTAAAAAATATTTTATTGACACATCCTTATAGCACAATTTTGTTATTTACAATTTCTTATTTTTGGAAATGTCTTTCTCTCACACTCCTGCATTGTAGGTGTCAGCTCTTTGTGCTCTCTCTTTCTTTTGCCTATAAAAGCCCTTCCCTTTTGTGCTGTTTTATTCATTCCTTACTTACATCATTAAATTACCATTAAAACAAATATTTATTACTACTAGTTATTGGTTTTAGTGTTTACTTCTACGTAATTCTAAATCATTGATTACAATAATATTAAAAAAATTTCTACCTCTTATACTTGAGTAAAATAATATAAAAGATAAAATATATGTACCTTGCATTTAAATCTTTGAAACCCCCCTTCCAACACTGTTAAACTCCACCAAAAATCTTCTAGACTAAAAGAAGTCCCCAATACTTGACGCCCTTTCCAAATCGTTGATGGTGCATTGTTATCTTGAAGCTGTAAACCAAGGGACTATCAATGTCAAGGTGCAAGTAAGGAGTGGACAATAAAAACGATGAACATCATCCACCATGTGACTTATTTTTTTTTCTGAAACCAGGAATCAAACCACGCTCCAAAACTTAGGTTCATATATTAGAAATAATCATATATAATTGTGGTAATTATATTGATTACTATTTGTGGGTCACTTTGAACATTTCATTGTCTACGTATATCTTTTTTACTCAGCACTCTGTAGGTGGCATTAACTTGCTCATTGTACAGGGGGAGGTGCCTGGTAAATAAAGGATTTTTTTTCTAGTTGACCAAGATAGAAATATATTGTTCTTAGTCCTAAAAGTAATATTAAAATTAAATCAATTATTTTATATTATTTTTTTAATTATTTCAGTTGACCTCTGTCCTGCTAATTAAATAATTGTATTATTGCTTCTGTAGACAATAAGTCCTGGTAATTAAATTATTTTGGTTGAAATTCAGTCCTGGTAATTAAAATTATTCTCAGTTGACATTAAGCCCTGGTAATTAAATTCTTCGGTTGAATTATAGTACTGATAATCATCAACATATACATTATTAATTAATAAATTATTTTATTATTTCAGTTGATTTATTTGAATCCTGGTTATAAAATTATCTTAATTAATAGAAATTGTGATTTTTATTTCAGTTGATTTTTTTTCCTGAAAAACATTATATTTTAATTATTCCAGTTGATTACAAAATCATGATAATTACTTATATACTAAAAAAAAATTTCCTTATTTTTCTTTAAATTAAGTGAAAATAATAACTAATTAAATTTTAATAATTCTTTCTCTCAGTTCAGGTTAATTACAAGTATGACTGATCAAGGAGCTTCTTCTCGCTGTGATGAGGAGCTGGATTTAATTGATTATGATGAAGCTTCTTCTGTAAGTTCTCCTTTGACTACAAAACTGACTCAAATTAATCAATTACTGGACCAATCAGGATGTGGAAATACAAGAGATGGAGATATTAGTGCAGACAACTGCTCAAGATCAAAAGCCTTCTATCAACCTCCCAGAAGAGCTTCCAAAAGTCTTCTAAATAAAAAAGATGCCCTTGAATCAGCAAGTCAAAAATCTTTCCACTCACATCAAGGAGTTGATGTCAAAAACAGACTCTCTAGAAAACAAGGTAAGAAAAATAGAGTCCTTCCTTCAAGAGAAGAGGAAACCTCCTCCTCCCCCAAAAGCCCTTCCACAATTGGCTGCCCAAGAACAAGAAAGGGTGAAAGTCTCAAAGTGTCAGTGGGAGTTGCTGAACACCCAGTGGGATTATCTGTCCCAAAAACAAAAGCAACAAGTACCTCAGGCAGGCCCTTCAAGAAACAATAAGTTCAACCCCACAACTCACCCCTATCAAGGAGGAAGAAAGAGAAAAAACAATCACATTCAATTCTTTCCCAAGCCATGTTAAACCCCTCTATTGAATCTCAAGTACCATTTCTTGCTGATGATTCAGTTCCTTCAGGTAAATCTGGAAGAGGAGATGAGACTGTGAGACAAGTAGAGGCTGAGAATAGTAGACAAATTGCTCAATATTCTAATGTATTTAATCCTTTGGTTTTGATTTCTACTTCAATGATATATCCTGATATGGCTATTATTGATGAGACACTTGATCCTGAGTTTTATGAAAATCTTGAAAGTTATTCTGTTTCCCTATTGAGAAATACTCCAAATGTAGCTAACATTAATGATGAGTATTTGAGGGATATTATTGCTAAATAAAAACATATAATGAACAACATGCAATTGACTCAGAAATACAATAGTTTGTTAACTGAACAGGGTTTTCAAGCATTGAGGAGTGAGTTGCAGAGAGTTTCTGATGATTTGTTTCATTACAAAGTGACTCATGAAAAGAAAGTTTCTTTATGACAAAATATCAAGAATGATTTGCTTAAACTTAAAGATACTGTGTCCATCTGTTTTCAGGAGCTAGAGGGCAATAAGATGAACTTAAACAGATTGAGTGACCATTATTCATCTTTACAAAATAAGAACCAGTTACTTTTGCAACCATCAATGAGAGTTTATCTAGTATTCCAAGATTGAGAACTAGGTTAACAACCATTGAAGAAAAATTGAATTCATTGTTACATGATCAAGAATTTTCTGAAATTTTTTTGAAAGAACCTGTTGTGCAGGATACCCCAATTGTAACTGTTCCTAGTTCATCCAAAGTAAAATTAGTGCCAGAAATGCCTGTTGATACCACTGAGTTTCCATCAAAAATTGATGATGTACCTGTATCATCCACAGAAGGATTAAACAATGAGATTACTTCCCAATTGGAGAATTTAAAGCTCCTTCTCACTCAGAAAAAATTTGTAAGAAGGAGACTACTTCAAATCAAAAGAATTGGCCAAAACTTGACCAGTATCCAAAATTTGATGGTGACTCTTCCTCTTATTTGCAGCAGTTCATTTGAAGGATTGATAATTTAAAGAATTCTTATAAACTCCCAGATGAGGAAATTGTGTCAAAATTAATTTCTTTAGCTACCAATGTAGCCCTAACGTGGTATGAATTTGTTCTCTTGGATAAAAATGACTACTCATAGGAAGATTGAAAGAAATTAATCAAAGCACAATTTGGTGGTTCCAAATTTAGGATAGCTCAACAAAGGCAGTATGAAGAAACTAGATATAGCTCTTCTACTGAAAAACCTATTGAGTTCCTTATGAAACTTCAGAAAATCTTGAGGAAAATTGACCCAAATATTGAGTTTGAGTTATGGAAGGACAGGATCCTCTATAAATTACCTATGTCTCTGAGAGAATTAATAGTTGCTAGGACTGAGTTCTCAAGTGAACCTTCTTCTTTGATTAATACTTGTAATGAGATCCTTCTAAACAACAATTATTATGCTAGAAGATTCATTCCTAGAACTTCATTGGAGAAAACCTCCAATTGCCAACAAAACCCTCTAGAAAAGGTTGGTAAACCTTCTTCCCCTGTTGCACCCAAAAATTATGCAAAAAACACTTGCTTCAAATGCAGAAAGCCTTTGCAGAAAGTCTATTTTTGTGACAAGAAGATAAATCTTGTTTAACAGACAGAGGAACATGCTGATAACACAATAGCACTGGATGATACTTCAAGTGGTTGTGCCAGCAATATTTCATATGAATCTCACCAGGAATTTTAATTCTGGAAGAGGATATTCATTATTTAAATAATATTAGTATTGAGAATAATGATTTATCTACAGTAGAGGATTCTGAGATAATAAAAAAACTTGAGGACAGCTCAATTATTATTGCCCCTCCCAAGGCACCAGTCTTGATCAATGGAAATAACATTGAGGTTGTCTTAGATTATGGAGCAGGAGGAACTGTAGTATCTGAAAAAGCACTTGTCTCAGTGGACCAAGATTATAAATCAAAACTTATGCCCATCATTTCTAAGAATTGGAGAGGTTATAACTCTGTTTTGTCCCCCATAGGTAAATACAAAGCCACAGTATTTTTCAAATATAACCATGGTTTTGTAAGAGCTATATGTGATTTTATTGTCATGAAAAATGATAACTTAAGTAGTTGGTTCATTGGGGGAAATGACATTTTGACCAAATATGGCATAAAATTGGATCCTTCAAACCAATGCTTCACAATGGGGATAAATGGGAAGAGAAAATTTAAAATTTCCTCTCCCAAAAAATTATTAACACCAGGATTGAACACATGTCATGCTGTAGTTCAAGATAAAGGAAGATCTAAAAAAGAAATGCCTGCCCTTCTGTCTGAAATAGACAATGCTTCTTTAAGAGAACAACTTTCTGGTATGGGTAAAGATTCCATCACTAAATTGATAAAATCTTTTCCTATGGCCTTTGCTCATGGGTCGCATGAATTAGGATTGGTAAAGGAAGAAATGAAACTTTATTTATCTTGCCCATTAACAGAAATACCACCTATTTTAAAAAAGAAGCCTTATCCTGCTTCTCCCACAAAGATAAAAGATATTGAAGACAATATCTCTACCCTTTTAAAAATGACTATTATTGAAAAGGTAGTTGAAACACCTAAACATTGTGTTATCTCACCTGTCCCAATTTACTTATGAGAAAGATAAAGCTAGGTTATGTGGTGATTATAGAGCATTGAACACTTATACTATTGATAATATCTATCCTTTAGTTAGAATTAGCTCTATACATGCTACCCTACATGGTGCTAAATATATCAGCTGTTTGGATGGTAACAAGGGATATCACCAGATACCTTTTGAGAAGAATTATCAGAATTTTCTGATGAATGCTACTCATATGGGTATTTATAAGTATGTTAGGATGTCATTTGACCCTAAAAATTCCCCTTCAGTTTTTCAAAAAGGTATGGATAGCACATTATATCAAGAAATTCCATTGGTGAAACCAGGTATAATTTTTTTTGGTTTTTTAAACTTTTTTTCAAAAATGTTTCTTTAATCTCATGTTATTCACTTAGAAAAAGGGTGGAATTGGAAGCTTTTTAGTTTCGAATTTCAAATTTACAGTTTTTTTAAAAAGTTAAAATTTTATAAAAAAAAAATTTCATATCATCTTTAACTGAGAGAAATGAAATCTATGTGGTTGCATGAGTGAGAAAATAGTAGGTCATATGTATGTAGAGTGGATATTTAGTGAGAAATGTTGAAATAAAAAGAGGTGATAATTATTGGCCACCAACTGTACAGTGCTTAACAATACATTCTTGTCACCACTTAAAATTTCTATAGCCCACAAACAACCACAATCCCCCTATTAGGGGGTGCCAGTTCTGGAAAATCTGCATTTATTTAAGTGTGGGTTTCCAAAACACACTAGTCCCAACACTGGTGGATTTCAAAATGAAATAAGTCACTTATTTTACTCAAATCCGCACTTTCTCAACCAAAAGTGCTGATTTCACCATAACATCCCATTTCACTTATTTTTCAGCATCATCCCATTCAAACACAGAACTCTGCAGCATAACACTTCATAACTCAAAACGTTGTATAACATTTACATTCTTACACCATATAAGAGTCATGCCTTCCTCACTCTAAAATTGTGAAAAGCTACATCAAGAAATGACTTTCATAGCTCTTGATCTCCTCTTTGACTCTGATTGCAATTCCGATTCTGTTCTTAAGAAGATTTTCTTTTTTTATCAAAAGTTGCCAGGAAATTCTACCTTCTTCCAAGAAAGCCTCAAGTACACCATCAAAATACTTCTTGGCCAATCTTTTCCCAGTTTTAGACAGTTTTTCAGGACTTCTCAGGAATGTTTCCTTAGAATGGTTATTCTTATTTGAATATTGACTTTGATTTTGAATTTTATGTTATATTCTCTTTTTTTCAAGCCTATTTGTTTTCATTCATCATCTCAACATGAAATCACATAATTTCTGAAATTGCATAATTTTCCAGTCATTCTTTTTTTTCTTTCATCACTTATATCCATTTCCTCCTCTCCTCTTTGATCCCTCAAATAATTTAAAGTCAATTTTTTTCTCAACTCATCTCTCCAGGTAATTCTTTTTTTATTTTTACTTATATATTTGCTAATTATTATTTTTTCTTTTTTGTATCTAAATTTTTCTAGTAAGTGTTTATTTTTTTATTTTGAAGGTAAAATTAACCTTTTTCCTTCTCTCCCTCTTTTCTTTCTTTTTTTACCTCCATCATCCTACTCTTCATCCCTCCTTGGCTTGTTCATTATTCCCCCCTTCTCCTATTTCACTATTTTTTGGTTCCATGTCATTGAAACACATACATTGCACATTCTTTAAGAATTTAACTTGCTCCATATTGAATTTCCCCAGATTCCAACTTCACTCTTTCTCACTTTATTTTTCCTGTCTTTCAATCAAGGTAAGCTTCATCTCCTTTTTTTCATGTCTATATAGTATCTCTTTATTTCTATGAAAATTTCATATTTAAATATTTGTAGGATTCATATCTGGACTTATTCAACTCCTCATGTTGTCAATTTTATTATTACTTTTCAAGTTTTTGTAAAATTTTGAAAATCAGACTCAGAATTAGGGTTAGGTTTATTTGAATCTAATGTCCTTTAAACTGACAATTCTTCTGAAGGCTATCTTTTATTTCACACAAACAGATTTTAATTTGGTTCAGGGGTTTCTGAGATATTGAACTTTAAAGTTGAGCCTTTTTTCCAAACTCTCTTTTTTTATTTCATAATGCATTAATCCTTCCAGATTCCTGTGATTATCTAGGCTTTTATATCCCTCTTTTTGAATTTTCATCATCAGTTTTTAAGTTTCTGTGAAATTTTGAAAATCAGAGTCAGTATTAGGGTTAGGTTTATTCAAATCTACTGTCCTGTTAGCAGAAGATACTTCTGAAGCCTCTCTTTTATTTTTGAAAAAAAAATTAAAATTTGGCTCAGTTGTTGCTGAGATATTGACCTTTAAAGTTGAGCCTTTTTTTCCCAATTTCATGTTTATTTATTTCATAATGCATAAAATAATTTTTACATCATGCATTTATCCTTCCAGATTCCTCAAACTAACTTTCTCTTTACGTATTATTCAGCCCTTACATCAAGGCGTGTTTTTTCCGTTTTCTTACTGTTTTCATATGTCTAACCCTCCACTCATTTTCCGTTCTCTTATAAGATCAGTCAAAAGTTAGTCCAACAAATAAACAAGGTAAAAAAAGAAGGTAAAATTAATAAATTTACAAAACTTTAGGTAGATAAAAAAAGTTTGGGGATTTCTAACTTCATCAGTTATTTTTTATTCTTTCATAAATTTTTAATAAATAAATCTGATATTTCAATTTACTAAGCTAAAGTAATGAGCCAATGACCTTGTGTTGTATAAAAGGTAATCATGATAACATTAAATTGCTTCATGGGGTTCATCTTGCCTATTCCTGTTGAAAGTCCCAAACTTAGCTTCTAGACTTGGTCTGCATTTTGGCTTGAGGAATTGTCATAACCTTAAAACTAGTGAATTTGACTTATCTTATTTATTTATTTATTAATTTATGGAATTATTCTAAATTTTGGTGATTTTCACCCCTTACTTTAATAACATGCAGGGGAGGGTATTGATAAATTTTCAAATCTGACATGGAAAATTGATGACTTAGAAAAATATGGTAATACCCACCCCTTTCTTCAATAAAATGCAGGGGAGGCTATTTCCATATTTTTCAAACATATATGAAATTTTGTTGAATTAGCCTTATTTAGAAATGCAAATTGGTGGTGAGGTGATAAAATTATGTTGGTGATGAGGTTTTTTTCACAGGTGTCAGTATTATTTTACCATATGTAATTCCAAAAGTGCAATATTTTAGAGTCCAGTAAGGAAAAGTGGTGCTATCAGAATCTCATGATATAACTATTTTTGATAAGATTAAAAGTAACTATTAAATTAGGAACCAAAAATAATATACATCTCCTCATAGAGAAGATACATGACATTGAGCTTTTTGGAAATAGTAGTAATTCCATTCTCCAAATCATAATCATCAATACCAAAGCCAGTGGAAGTGGAAGCAAATGAGCCTTTTTATATTTTGATTGATGGCTTTTGAACCTCTCCTTTATTTACTTAGGATTGATGTTGATTCTCCCTTTTTTTTCCTTTTTACTTCACTTGCCATCAACAAAAAGCAATTGACCTATTATGAAGGTGGACTTCTGATTTGGGGAGGTTGAAAACATAAAAAAAAAGGAAAAAAAATGCCTGGTTAAAATTTCACAATAAAATGTTTCAAATCTCAGTAAGGGGTGTGTGCCAAGCATTAATGAGAGGATTGAGGTCTGAGTGTCACATGTGACAGAGATGGGATGGGCAAGGAAGCCATGATGTGGCCAACATGTGGTTGTGAAAAAAATTTGGGAAAATAGTGCTGATTTGAGGTCATAACTGACACCCATTTTTGAAATAAGTGACTTTTTTGTAAAGTTTATGTGCTGATTTGGTTTGAAATCCTCACTTAAGTTAAGTGCGGATTTTCCAGAACTGACACCCCCTAATAGGGGGTATCAATGTTCAGGGATCTGCAATTAAATTAATTGCAGAAAATAATCTGCATACCCAAATTATCCTCCGCAATTATTTTTGCTAATAATTAGGTTATTAGACACTTTATGTGTCAATTTTCACCTCTTATCTGACATTATTTTACTCAATTTTTCATAACCACATCTTGGACAGCTTTCTGTCATAACCACATCTTGACCTACTTTCTGCCATAACCACATCTTGGACTACTCTCTGGATATGCCTTCTACCTTGATGCACACTCACATTCTCATCCAATCCAGTCCATTCTATCCGCTCAGAACCCCTCACCATCTCATCTGCTTGTTTCTTCTCCTTTTCATCTTCATTTATATTTTAAAATGCCTTGTTGTCCTAGATCTTCTCAAAGGCAGCCATCACCCAGTTGTTATTTAAATCCCACTACTCCCTCTTTCCCCCGCTCAGCTAAGGAATCTAAGACATTTCAATTAAAAAAAGATGATCATCTCATTCTTATCAACTGGCTAAAAACCAAATCTAACTATGATTTATGTTTCGGTACTGAGTATGCGGCTAAAGTAGGATGGCCCCCAGCATAAAAAGTTAATGGCTATCTTCTAATTGCAAATGAATTACGGAATAAGACCAAGGAAAGGATTGATCTTTTGCCTAAACAGATGTCTGAACGGTTCAAGCATTACCGAGCAAAATACAAGAAGGGAATGGATCTTTAATCTTCCACTGGTTTGGGGGTTACCAACATCAATATAAATAAGGGCATCAAATCCATAGACAATAAACTTGAATCTTTATGTCCTTACTTTAAAGAGATGGATGAAATTTTTGGAGAGAAAGCTGATGTTAATCCTGTAAACAAGTTGGATAAAGAAGATCCTATCTCTGAACATGATGTAGAAGCAAATATTTTCCCATCCTCTTCCTCCACTCAAGCCTCCCCTCATTTGAATGAGACCAATCTAGATATCTTCTCTGAAGATCCTATTAGCAATTTAACCCAACCAAATCTAACTCAGGTCTGTTTCTTTTTTCTTTTATTTTATCAATTCTATTTTTTTATTTATTTATATTTTTCTTATTTCTTAAAAGGCTGATGAACAAACCCAGGATCTTCAATCAACTGAGTCTGAAGGTAGCAACAATGATGAGGCGGAAAATATGACCTTTAACATGAAGCGTAGGGCTTCAAGTAGTCTAACTTTCAACTCCTAAAGAAGATAAAAAAGTGATACTTCATCCCAAACCCCTTTTTTGTCTATGGAACATATTTTAGAGAAATGTGATGCTGGTAAGTGATACCATACCTCTTATTACTTTACTCTGCTTTTCTTCTACTTTATATTAATTTTTATTCTCACTCTAGAGCAAGTGGAAATTTCTAAAGAGACACTAAGCTTTGAAAAGAAGAAATACAAGCTCTCTTTAATGAGGGATGATAGGATACAAGATTTGGAAGAGAGGAAGTACGAGCTCTCTTTATGAAAGGATGATCGGGCCCAAAATTTGGAGGAGAGGAAGTACGAGCTCTCTTTATGGAAGGATGATCCGGCCCAAGATTTGGAGGAGAAGAAGTTTGAGTTAACTCTAAGTATTAAAAAATCAAAAAAAGAGGAGAAAACACTCGAACATCAAAACCTATTAGAGCAGATGAAATATAAGTTTGATCATGAAAAAAATTCCAAAAAGAAAGATTTCTTGATATAATGTGTTAAAGTTAATAAATCTGTTGAGGAAATTGAAGGTGTAAAGAAATTTTTGGATGACTAGTTTGTTTTATTTCTCTCACACTTCAACTGTTCATATTTATTTGTACATAAAATTTACAATATTTTCCTGTATTTCATTACTCTATCAATCATCACTTAAATTTTTGTATTTTAATGTTAAATATTCTTTTTTCAAATAAAATTTTCATGTCTCCTTTGAAAATTTGACAATTCCCCACCCCTGGATTTTTTTGAAGTAAGGGGTGGGTATCATCAATATTCTTTCATGTCATGAATCTTGAAAGTCTTATATGAAACTTTGGCTTTCCTACCCCCTGCATTTTACTGGTATCCCCAAAATTCTTACATGTCAAGAATTTCACCAGTCTTATAAGAAATTTTGGCAATACCCCCCATGGATTTTATTGAAGTAAGGGACGGGTATTGCTAAAAAATTTTCACCAAAATATTTACAAGCCAAAAATCTAACATGTTACATTTGAAAATTTGGCAATACCCCCCCCTACATTTTATTGAAGCAAGGGGTGGGTATCACCAAAGTTTTTACAAGTCTTCAATTTTGAATGTCAGATTTGAAAATTTGGCAATACCCCCCCTGCATTTTATTGAAGTAAGGGGTGGAAGTCATCTCAATTTAATATAATTACATAAATTGTTAAATAAATATCTAATATATATCAATTTCCCTAGTTTAAAGTAATGACAATTTCTCAAGCCAAAATGCAGATCAAGTCTAGAAACAAAAGTTTGGGACTTTCCACAGGTATAGGCTAGAGGAACCCCATGAAACAAATAAGTGTTATCATGATTACCTGTTGTACAAGCAAAGGTCTTTGGCCCATTACTTTAGTTGAGGAAATTGATATATAAAAAATATTTATTAAAAATTTATGAAAAAATATAAAATTTTTGATGACAACTCTAATCCCCATACTTTTGGATCTAGATAAAGTTTTTTTAAATCAATTAACTTTACCTTCTTTCTTTACCTTGTTGATTCTTTGAATCAACTTATGACTGATTTGAAATGAGCAACCAAAATGTGTGAAATATTGACAGGATTCCAAACCAGGAGGAGCTTTGGTCATTTGATGATTATCCTGAGAAGAATTTCAAATAGTTTCAATGATACCATTTCCTAAATCAAAATCAATGAAGCACCGGTGGTCTGGAAGATATAAACCATGTCCTTTGATTTTAGCTGTAGATGGTATTGGTTGGTCAGTTATCAGATTGATATATGAGAATATACCAATAGTAAGAAAATTGGTGTCATTCCTATCAATATGAATCCTATTGTGGAATACAGAATGAGTGATAATAACAATAGAAAATAAAAGATATTTGTGGGTGATATCTTCCCATTTGGAGTCACACTAATTCAGTATTCCAACTTTGGTTGCAAGTTCATGATTTTTTACAAATGCTTTATTACAGAGCTTTTTGAGTCGAAGAGCAAGAAAAGAGTTAAAGGAAGGTAGAGTGTCCCATAAGTAAAAATCTTCATCATTTTGAGCTTTAGTGATATTCTTGAGCAATGAATATATGCCTATATAATTGAAATAAGTGAAATGATATTAAGAATGGAACATAAATTATTAGACGTACCAAGATAATATCCTTTAACAAAACCAGATCTCCAACCAAATCCAATCATGATACCACCCAACAAATTCATATTCCTTATAGGTAACCAAACCAAACCCATTTGATAAAGAGTTATGATAAGATCGGATAGTTGATTAAAAGATTCATCTTTTACACCATTGAATGAATGAACTTCCAAAATGAATTGAGCCTTCTAAGTATTACTGATAACTGCAACAACTCAATCATCTCCAAATTTGGTTAGATATTTTATATCCTCTGGTAATTTTTTCAGATATTGATTTTTTTTATCTACTTTAGTTCTATGAAAAAAAATGTTTGGGATATGACAAAAAAAAATTTTGCAGAGAATTTTTTTTTCAGATATCTTTTCTTCTGATGAGACTGATTATCTTTAATTTTTTTTTGATGATTTAGAAGATGATTGTATTGAAGTTGATTTTGAAGAAGATGATAGAGATGATAAAGATGAAGATGATAAAGAGGATAAAGATGAAGATGATAGAGAAGTAAGGGGTGAATCTGAAGAAGAAGACATTTTTTTGATCTGAAAAAAAATTTAAATGTCAAAAAAAAATTCAACACATTTTTTTTAAAAAAAAACTCACCTAATAATATCTTTTAAAATAAATTTTAAAGCAAAATCCTTTTAAAAAAAATTAAATAAAAATTTTTTTAAAACAAAAAAAAATATATATATATTTTCAGTAAAAATAATTTCAAAAAAAAAATTCAAATGAAAACCTGAAGTTTTGTTATAAAAAACCTTCACAGAAAATCCTGACAAAAAAATTTAAAAAAATTCAGTAAAAGAAAAATCAAAACAAAAAAATTAAGAAAAATAAATAAATTCAGTAAAATTATTTGGAAGAAAAATTAAAAATTAAAATCTAAACCTTTTTTGTTTTGTAATTTACAGGGAAACGCCTTAAAAGAATGTATAAGATTTTTTTTTTCTAAATTTCTGCCAAAAAAATAAAAAAAAATTACAAAAAACAAATTTTTAGTATGTTTTTAAGAAAGTAGGTAACCCCTCTTTAACTCCCATAAAAGTCCCCTTTCCCCCCCTTTATTTCTCTGAAATCCCCTATAAAATCCCTCCCCCTTGCCTCAAAAAACCCCTCAAATCCCCTCCTTTCCTGCCTCAAAATCCCCCTGAAACCCCCCCAAACTCCCTTCCTTTACCCCTCTTTATATGTCCCAAACCCCCCCTCTTTAGCGGCCTCAAAGTAACCCCCTTCCACTCCCCCTAAACCACCTCTAGCCTCCCCCTCCTTCTTAACAAACGATCAGTAATGATCGTTCATTAAGTAATCAAATTGTTAGTGTAGTTATTTAATTACTTAGAAAACAATTGTTACGGATTGTTTGTTAAGAAGGAGGGGGGGGGGTAGAGGCAGATTAAGGGGAGTGGAAGGGAGGGAAGGTGTCAGGCTAAGATCAAGTACAAGGATGTGAAATAGCTTGAAAAGTCTTTGTCTAGAAGATTTAAATGGTCCTATATGAATACTGTAATATAAATCCAACAAATAATAAAATATAATTCAGAATAAAGGTCTCAGTAAATTAATTCTCACTAATTCTATATGTGGCTTACAATCTTTTTAGTTGGTAGAAAAATAGATTATAATAATTCAGATACTACTCAAAAGTCTTATAAAAGTACTAGTTGAAGTGTATTGTAATTGATTTGGTTATATGATGTAAATTGTAAATGATAAAGAATGTAGAAACAAGACCCAAAAACCTCCTCCTTTTATACACACTGAGTTCCCCAATAAATCCCTTGATATACCATCCAATACACAGTTAAAGACGCCTCAAATCCACTAATAGACCTGCCCATCAACATCCCTAGTGATCCATGACATAATTAGACAAGTAACAACTGCCAAAATCCTGTAATAATAAGGGAATTCCATCAAAATTAAAGAAAAAGACAAAAAGAGAGTATATGCATATAAAGCAATAATATAAAAGACTAAAGGAGACCTTTTAAGGTTAATAATAGCTTAAAAATAAGGGGGATTTACTGTAGAAATGGAGGGGCTAATCCTGACATTATACTACGTGAAATTCCCATCCAAAAATAACCAAAATTGACTGAGAAACCACCAAAAAACTTAAAACAGAGCATGAGATGTGGGGTAACTACATGCAGTCCTTGGCAGGCGCTTGCACGGGTAAATCCTTGACTAAAATTAGGCGAATTTAAGCGTGGTGATGAAATCAGATGCCAAGAATGAGGTTATTAATGAAATTAGTGCATATAAACAAGGTCAATGCACTATTAATTAAGCTAGGACACTAAATAAGCGCCTGTCGCCTATTTTAGTGTGTTTCCCCACAGTGGGCGTAGAGTGTGGGGTAATTATAGTGTGAAAAAGCTAACTTTGCTAAACATGAAGCTATTCACACGGGAAAAAAGCAGGCAGTATGTGGCCAGTACACAGAAGCCATTTCTGGCATAAAAAACACCAAATTTGAAAAGTGTTATTTTTATGCTTTTAAATAGCCAAATCAATAGTCCTAAATGAGCTCAATTGATCTGTCAAAGCGCATTTTTGATATTCTCAATTTTATAGCGCATATAGTCAACTTTTAAGTGAAATAAAGCGCATTTCTTGTTTTTTGCGTAAAACAATGAACATAACAGCTTTAAGTGTACTTAAAAATTATGTAGCCTTATACTTAAGGTTCTTAAGATTACCCTAACATATTCCAACTTAATATTAAGTACATAAGACCTATAAAAGGTGGATATATGCGTGTATATAAGGTGTTATAATGGCATTTTTTGTGTATTATCATAATTTTACTTATGTATACTGTTTGTGTACTCTCATTTATTGTTCCCATGTATATTTCATGTGTTTAACTTAACTTATAAGAACTTTTTACTCAGTCCTGGGGATATACAGGCTGACACTCGCCCACCCAAAAAAAACAATAAAAAAATGATAAGTTATACATTTTATTTATTTATTTGTAATTTTCAGGTATTCAGAATAATTCTGTAGCATTAAAGATTATACTCTAAAGAAATAAAACATAATAAAATATTATGAGTACTGGTTTTCTAACCCCTCAGCTGGTTGAACAGAAATTTATTTCTGTTTAAATTTTTCAAGAAGGGTGGATAAATTAGAAATTTCTTTTTCAGGTATCCATTTATCAAATTCATTTGATTTCCCTTTAAATCTTAGTAAATACTCAGTTCCTTTTTCTTTAGTAAGGATTCTTTTCTTGAGTATTTTTTCAATCTCTGCTTTTTCCACAATTTCTTCAGGTTTCTTTTTAGGCCTTCCCCTTCTTTTTGGAAATAAGTCAGGATCATTTGCATGGTAAGGTTTCAATAATGAGATAGGGAAAACTGGATGTTTCCTATCATATGAAGCATATAATATGACTTCCACTGCATTATTACCAACCATTTTATTTACTACAAAAGGTCCTACAATGGTATCCTTTAATTTAACATTACCTTGTAAGTTAAAATGTAGTGTTGATATGAGGACTTCATCTCCCTTTTTGAATTCAAATTCTTTATGAGATTTGTCCCACCTTTTATTTTCATATTCAAATCCTTTTTGTATGCATTCTTCTGCATGCTTTCTACACATTTGTTGCATATGAATAAAGGATTTAGTACCAGGGTGTATATCTAACCTTGGTAATTTATTTAAATGATTTACTGGGGTATTTGGTACGTATCCCAGCCAGAGTTCAAATGGTTTCTTCTCTGTTACAGAATGAGTTGTGCTGTTATAAGCAAATCAAGGCCAGGAATTAATGTTACCCAGTCATGTGTGAATTTCTCCATGTCTTTGTATTCTAATCCAAAGACACAATATCTTCTGATCATATCTTCTAGAGTTTGTATCATTCTCTCAGCCAGCCCATCAGTTTGTGGATGGTGTGCTGTAGACAATTTCAATTGACAACCTGATACTTCCATCAAAGATGTCCAGAACTCTGAGGTAAATTAAGGATCTCTGTCAGAGATTATGGCTTTGGGGAACCCAGCAGTATTCATCATCTGAGTCCACCATAATAATGCCAAGTCTTTTGCAGAAACCTCTTTATGGGTAGGGATAAACTTACACATTTTTGTTAATCTATCCAAAATTACCCAGCAAGAATTGAAACTTTCTTTTCCTGCTAATGGCAAGCCAGTTACAAAATCCATGTTTATAATTTCCCATGGAGCTTTTGGTTGCTCTATTTGTTGTAACAACCCAGCTCTCTTTCCAGTTAATCTTTTAGATTTCTGACAAGAGTCACATGTTTCAATGTATTTTTGTACATCTTCTTTCATGTTTATCCACCAGGCTGTATTTTTAACTCTGGTTAATGTTTTGTTAAAGTCAAAATGACCAGCTAAGATGTCATCATGACAAGTACTCAACATTAACTCTTTCATAGAAGGTGGTATTACTATAACATTACTTAAATTTTTTCTGTAATATATAAATCCATCTTCAATTGATAATTTACCTTTTTCCAATGCATTTTTATACTTTGGAGGAAAGGTTTTAATTAATGCACTCATGGAGGCATTTGTTGGATCATTAAAAATGGTAGATAGTTTAGACAAATCTTTATCAGATGAATAATTTTCCAATATAGATTGCATAAACTCTTCTTCTAAATCCACTATATAAATCCCAAATATATGTATAACCTCATTTTCAGGTACATAAGCTGGGTTGTCAGCATCATTTGGCAAAGGACTTCTAGATAATAAATCCACATTAGAATGCAATGTTCCTGCTCTGTGAGTGATTTTCATTCTTCCTCTGTACTCTTGTACAGCTAGTTGCCATCTAAACATGTGCCTATTAGGTTTTTTCATGTTTAGCAATGATTTTACTGCACTGCAATCTGTTATAAGTTCAAACTTCTGGTCTTCCAGATAGTAATGAAGCTTCTCCAAAGTCCACACCACGGCTAAACATTCTAACTGTGTGGCACCATACCTTAATTCAGTTTTTCTTAAGGTTCTGGATATATAACAGATAACTACTTCAGATAATTTTCCATTTATTATCTGTTTTGCTGTAAAGCAGCACCTAAACCTATGAAGCTTGCATCAGTGTACAAGATAAAAGGTAAGGTGAAATCAGGCAGTCCAAAAATTGGAGCTGTCATTAAACATTCCTCTAATTTATTAAAGGCATGTTGTCTTTCTTTATTCCAAATTAAAGCCTCATTTTTCCTGATTAATGTTGTCAAAGGAGCTTCAATAGATTGGTAATTTTTTATATATTGTCTATAATATCCACACATACCTAAAAAACTTTGAATTTCTTTTACATTCTTAGGTATATCAATGTTTTTTATTGCTTCCACCTTATTCTGGTCAACACAAATTTGTAATCCAGATACAACATGTCCAAGTACTTACAAAAATTGGAATCCAAATTTACATTTCTTTAATGCAATTGTCATATTAATTTCATCCATTCTTTGAAAGACTCTTTTCAGGTGATTTAAATGTTCATCATATGTTTTTGAAAACACTATGATGTCATCAATATAGACCAATAGCCATCCTTCAACCATTTCCTTATGAAAAACACTATCCATCAATTTTTGGAAGACTGAAGGCGCATTCTTTGGGCCAAATGGCATTCTCACATACTTATATATACCCATATGTGTGGTTATTAATAAGTAATTTTGAGAATTTCTTTCCACAGGAATCTGGTGGTAACCTTTGTTTCCATCCAGACAGGAAATATATTTTGCTCCTTGTAAAGTAGCATGGATAGAAGCTATCCTTGGTAGAGGGTAAATATAATCTACTGTGTATGTATTCAGAGCTCTATAATCACGGCATAATCTTGCCTTATCTTTTTCATAAGAGATCAATACTGGTGAAATGACACAATACTTAGGTGTTGTGTCCACTTTTTCAACAATACCCATTTCCAACAACAATTTTATATTGTCTTCAATATCTTTCCTTTTTTCAGGAGATGCTGGGTAAGGTTTCTTTTTTAGGCTGCCAGGAATATTATCCAAATCACAGCTTAGAGAGATTTTCATCTCATGGTCTTTTACCAATCCTAGTTCATTTGAACCATGAGCAAATGCCATAGGATATGATTTAATCAATCTCAAAATATTTTCTTCTTCAATTTTTGAGAGTTGAGGACTGAAAGAGGCCTTTTGGATTTCATTTTCCAATTCAACCACTTCATTGGTGCTTCTTCCACCTTGCAGTTGTTCTTCTCTAGGAGAAATGGCATACACTGAATTTTCAGAACATATCTTGAATTTTCTCTTACCATTCACTCCTATGGTGAAACAACTGTTTGCAGGATCTAGTTTAATTCCAAATTTTGTCAATAAATCATTGCCAATAATAAACCAATCACTACAATTATTATTATCCATTACTACAAATTTACAAACTGCTCTTACATATACATCATTATATTTAAAGAATAAAACAGTTTTGTATTTGCCAATTGGATTTAATATTGAACCGAAACCCCTCCAGTTCTTTATCTGAACAGGTTCTAGTCTTTCCTTATACTTACTTTCAAGTTTCATTAATGTATTAATAGAAACTACACTACCTGCAGCCCCAGTGTCAAGAATGGCATTCATTTCTCTTCCACATATAATAACAGGTGCTCTGATAGGTGTTATTTTGTAAGTATCATGAGATACATCTTTAATTATTTCAGCTTCTTCAATGGAAGTTAAAGATGTATCTGTATGAGGTATAGCATCATTCAGGTACATTATATCCTGTTCTAATACAAATATCTCATTTTCATCATCACTGTAAGATATGTTACTTTTACAATCCTCACTGGATTCCACATTTTCATTTTCATGATTACTTGCTTCAGAATTCTGGGAGGTTTCAATAAAATTTATTCTCTTCTTACACGTATGACCCTTAACCTAAGGTTCATTACATTTATAACAAGTGTTATTCTCTTGTCTTTTAGGGACAAGGGGAGCTGAAGGTTTTTTCTTCTCCACTGGTAATTTACTTGTAGTAGGTTTTACCACGTCAACACTTTGTCTGTAATTAATATACTTGGTTTCATATTTGTGGTTTAATAATATTTCATTACATATATTAATGAACCTAGAGGTATCTCTGATGGTTTCAGTTCTAGCTACAATAATGTCTCTAACTGATATAGGTAACTTGTATATTATCTTTTCTTTCCACTCTTCATAATCCATTTTTGGATCCATGGCTTTCATGATTTTTATTAAATTCATTAAAAATACCATAGGTTTATCTCCAACATTTGGATTATATCTGGCCTTTTCATACAATCTTTGTTGAGTGATTCTAAATTTTGGGCCACCAAATTGCCTTTCAATTAGTGCCTTCCATTCATTCCAGGAGTAATTAATTCCCTCACTCAATACAGATTCAAACCATAATAAGGCCACATCTGTAAATAAAGATATTAACTTTGAAGTAATTTCTTCATCAGGTAATTTGTATGAAAATTTTAAGTTATCAATCCTTTGTATGAATTGCTGCCAATCAGATTTTAAATCTCCGTCAAAAGATGGGTACTGATCTAACTTAGGCCAGTTCTTTTGGCTAGTTTTTGCTTCCCTAACCTGAGGAATATTGAGTAATTCACTTACTTTAGAAAGATGATCATGTATTTCATCTTTTACTGATTTATTATTCTCAGAGCCCATGATACTATGTTCATGTTCCATCATTGGTGTTTCATTTGCATGTTTCATGAAAACAGGCACTCTTGCTACATAAGAAGTTTTATCTTTTATTCTTTCAGTATTTTTCAATATGTTTGCTACTTCTATTTCCACTCTTTGTAACCTATACTGTATTACTGGTACATGAGTTAGGGTGTCATTTAAATTTGAAAAAGATAATTTAACACGTCCCTCAATGGTAGCCATAATATTCTGAGAGTGTTCTAATTTATTTTCTAAATCTCTGATCTCAGATTTTAAGCCCATATTCTCATTTACTAATTCATTATTTGAATTTTCAATAATTTTTAATCTATTTGCCGTTGCACTCAATCATTGTGTTAGCTGTAATAATACCTTTTCTGTATTATTGTTTGACTCTTTTGAGAACTCTTCCAATTTTTCGATTCTCAATAATAATTTACTTATTATCTTTGATTCCATTGGATTTTCTTTTAAAAAATATTCTATTTTTTCTGTGTCCAACTCAGAAGACTCATCATTTGATTCCATTTTAATATTAATAGCATTATCCTGGTGATCAATAAAACTATCTACATTGTCTTTGTTCAAAGACAAGTCTAACATATTTTTTTCAAATGAATAATCCTTTATATCATTATCAATTATATCCAATATTGCCTTATCAATCTCATTACCTATAATCAATTCATTGTTAGGTTGATGCAATTGATCATAAGAAGTTGGATGACTCACCAAGGTCTTACCCCATTTCCCCTGCCTCTCCTTGGCTTTCCCCTGTAAGGGTGACTGCTGGATCCTTGTTGAGGAGGATTGTTGTAATTTTGGGCGTACCAATCTCATTTCCATTTGCTTAGTGTAATTTTTTGGTCCTCCTCTTGGGCTGGAGGTGTTGCTATGGAATTGTTGGATACCACTGTTGGTGGTTGAGTCTTTATGTCCACTAGAGCTTGGTTGACTTCTATGAAACCTTGAGCTGCTCTCTTTTCCAGATTGTTGATCTGGTCCACTATGTTGTTGACTCTTATTGTCAAGGTGTTCATTAGGGTGGATAGGGAGTGAACTTGTTCTTGTAATGTATTTTTTGACTTCTTTATTGAAACCTGCTTTAAAAGCTTTTCCCTTTCCTCCAGAGACATTGGTGGAGTGTTGTTGATTATGGGAGAGTACTGGCCCTCCATTTGAATGTCCTGTAACAGGTCTTTCAGATCTAGGTCTTAAGTTATAAGGTTTTGCCTTATTACTTACAATGTCATTGTTGTCACACATTTTCACGTGGAATTTAAAAAATAGAAAGTTTAGATATGAAAACTTCAAAAAGGAGTTTTATCAGTATTTATCAATACCACTGAAGACAATTTTATTGCTTACTTATTGGTATGAAGTGAATCTTTAAGTGCCAAAAGTCAAATATGCTTTTTATGTGGTCACTTGATTTAACTGGTCTACAATATGTAGCCGTGTTTTTATATTTAAAAGAAAACAACTGTCAGTAAGATTCTTTCTAAATATTCAATAAATGTTACAAACCAATAAAAAGAAAAGATTAAGAGTCCTGTTAAAAGAAAACAATTAATCAGTTTAATTGGTTTATTATCTGCAAAGATCACAAATTTAATTGGTCTATTGACAGACTCCAACTAATAACAATTTTATGTTAAATTAGTGGTAAAATTGTTGATTCAATATCACAATTTTATTATATAACAGGGCTTCTTTTTCTGAAATCACTATATAAGTGACCCCAACCTGTTGTAATTATCCAAATATTTCTATAGGGATATTATTTACATGCACCTTCTATTGAAAATTTCACTTACTGGATTATAAAAGAATTCTTGAGGAAAGGCCCCCAATTGTCAGGCTAAGATCAAGTACAAGGACGTGAAATAGCTTGAAAAGTCTTTGTCTAGAAGATTTAAATGGTCCTATATGAATACTGTAATATAAATCCAACAAATAATAAAATATAATTCAGAATAAAGGTCTCAGTAAATTAATTCTCACTAATTCTATATGTGGCTTACAATCTTTTTAGTTGGTAGAAAAATAGATTATAATAATTCAGATACTACTCAAAAGTCTTATAAAAGTACTAGTTGAAGTGTATTGTAATTGATTTGGTTATATGATGTAAATTGTAAATGATAAAGAATGTAGAAACAAGACCCAAAAACCTCCTCCTTTTATACACACTGAGTTCCCCAATAAATCCCTTGATATACCATCCAATACACAGTTAAAGACGCCTCAAATCAACTAATAGACCTGCCCATCAACATCCCTAGTGATCCATGACATAATTAGACAAGTAACAACCGCCAAAATCCTGTAATAATAAGGGAATTCCATCAAAATCAAAGAAAAAGACAAAAAGAGAGTATATGCATATAAAGCAATAATATAAAAGACTAAAGGAGACCTTTTAAGGTTAATAATAGCTTAAAAATAAGGGGGATTTACTGTAGAAATGGAGGGGCTAATCCTGAAATTATACTACGTGAAATTCCCATCCAAAAATAACCAAAATTGACTGAGAAACCACCAAAAAACTTAAAACAGAGCATGAGATGTGGGGTAACTACATGCAGTCCTTGGCAGGCGCTTGCACGGGTAAATCCTTGACTAAAATTAGGCGAATTTAAGCGTGGTGATGAAATCAGATGCCAAGAATGAGGTTATTAATGAAATTAGTGCATATAAACAAGGTCAATGCACTATTAATTAAGCTAGGACACTAAATAAGCGCCTGTCGCCTATTTTAGTGTGTTTCCCCACAGTGGGTGTAGAATGTGGGGTAATTATAGTGTGAAAAAGCTAACTTTGCTAAAAATGAAGCTATTCACACGGGAAAAAAGCAGGCAGTATGTGGCCAGTACACAGAAGCCATTTCTGGCATAAAAAACACCAAATTTGAAAAGTGTTATTTTTATGCTTTTAAATAGCCAAATCAATAGTCCTAAATGAGCTCAATTGATCTGTCAAAGCGCATTTTTGATATTCTCAATTTTATAGCGCATATAGTCAACTTTTAAGTGAAATAAAGCGCATTTCTTGTTTTTTGCGTAAAACAATGAATATAACAGCTTTAAGTGTACTTAAAAATTATGTAGCCTTATACTTAAGGTTCTTAAGATTACCCTAACATATTCCAACTTAATATTAAGTACATAAGACCTATAAAAGGTGGATATATGCGTGTATATAAGGTGTTATAATGGCATTTTTTGTGTATTATCATAATTTTACTTATGTATACTGTTTGTGTACTCTCATTTATTGTTCCCATGTATATTTCATGTGTTTAACTTAACTTATAAGAACTTTTTACTCAGTCCTGGGGATATACAGGCTGACAGAAGGGGAGGTTTGAGGCAGCTAAAGAGAGAAGGGGGGAGGGTTGAGGCACCTAAAGAGAGGGGAAGGGGGGGTCATGAGGCACCTAAATAGGGGGGGAAGGGGGATTTGGGACAGGTAAAGAGGGTGAAATAAGGGGGACTTGAGGAAGGTAAAGAGAGGGGAGAAGGAGTGACTTGAGGCAGGTAAAGAGAGAGGAAAAGGGGTGAAATTAGGCAGCTAAAGAGGGTGAAGGAGAGAAAAAAAAGAAAAAAAAAGAGAAAAAAGAGAAAAAAAAAATTAGTCTAACCTTAAAAATAAAAAAAAGGACTTACAAAAAAAACAAAAAAAACAAAAAAAAAAACAAAAAAAAACAAAAAAAACAAAAAAAAACAAAAAAAAACAAAAAAAAAACAAAAAAAAAACAAAAAAAAACAAAAAAAAACAAAAAAAAACAAAAAAAACAAAAAAAAGCAAAAAAAAAAATAATTCATGATTAGCAAATAAAAAACAAGAAAAAAGAAAAAATAAGACTTACCTGGTGGGATGAGTTGAGAAAATAAAAGTAACCAAAATATTTGAGTGATGTTTGAGGAGAGGATGAAAAGGATATGAGTGATGAATGAAAAAAAAAATCGCTGACAAAATATGCAATTTCAGAAAATATGCAATTTAATGTTGAGCTGGTGAAAGAAAACCAAAGAGCCATCCAAAAAAAGATATTCACCATAAATTCAAAAAAAATGAATTTGCAACAAACCAAAATACCAAACCAAGTGAATTAAGTACACAAAGAGGACATTTGGAGAGTACAAAAAATAATTTAAAAGGATGGTGAAGAGAAATGTTGGAGAGTAATAGGCATAATGACAGAGTGTATGCCGGTTGAATGAATGTTTTGTGATTCAAGGGAGGGGAGAGCCAGTGCTGGTTCAGGATCCTCTTCTTCATAAAGATCATTCCACTAATCCTTTAAATCAGCTAGGATATTGTGGAGTATAATGCAAGTCATGATCCAATGATTTGCAGTTTTGATCTCCAATTTTTTTTGAAATTGGATTCTGAGCTCTGGAAGACTAGAAAATTTTCCTTTTAAAATACCTATAGCATGTTCAATTTGTACTCTTGATTGGGCAAGGTGATAATTAAAGGCAGTTTTGGGGTCACTTTCTAAATATGCACCACAGAAAGCAGGTATAATTTACTTTCCACTTGCATATGCTGAGTCTGCAAGGAGGTACTGAGATTTTTCAAAGTATGAGTCAGGGGTTTGAGAAATTCTCATTCTTTGGAAGATGGAGGAGTCATGACATGAGCCAGGGCAGCCACTATGAAAAGCAATAAATTTTTTATTGACATCGCATACAAGTTGAACGGCAATAGAGTATCTAGAAAGAAGATAAAAAGTTAGTTTATGAAGGATAAGAAATTGGAGAAGATTTTGAAGAAACCTTTTTTTGTGATGAAAATAATGGTTGCCATCATGAGCAGTCTTTTGACTCCAAGGTATAGCTGTGCCATCAACAAATCCTACACAGCCAGGGAAACCTTCAGCTTGCATTACTTGAGAGGATTCAAGTTGCTGTTCTGGAGTTGGCCAAGCAAGTGTTTGAGACTTGACGGAAAGGATAGCAATCATACAGTGCTTGGTGTATAATATCACAGTACCATATCCTATGTTAAAAGATTATCCAAACGTCTTACAGCAGCACCGTTTCCATTTGAGCCAAAGCAACATAGTGCAACAGCAAGTTGGATGGCAGGATTACACTGTTTGTTATGGGAATTGTTACAAAAGATAGGATGATCAGAGATGAGTTGATAAAGTTTTAAGAAAGAATTGGGTGAAGTTTATATGAGGAATGTTGAGAGTGGAGGCCAGGTCATATTGGGGATCATGATAAAGATTTGGCCCCCTGGTGATGATGTAACACTTTTTGGAAAGAGAACACATATAAGCTAAAGCATCTTCCAAATCAGAGTCAGATTTATAGTAAAGAACTAAAAGAAAAGTAATAGCATTCATTGTTGAGTGAAGTAGCTTCCTAGTAGAGAGGTGTTTCATTGTTGCCGGTGGAAGGGTTATGTGATGAGGGAAGTGGGAATTCACCAGCAAATGTGCAGTTGGGGTGTGTAGATAGAAAAAAAACTTAAGTGTTTGCCACCAAAATTAAGGAGCATAGAGTGAGGAAAGACATAAGGATGGCATCAGCAATTATGAGTTATGTGACTTTCTTGCAAATCCATCATGGATGAGATGAGTTTGGGATCAGGAATTAGGAATGGAAATTGGGGTATAAGAGGTGGGATAATGCATTATCGTGGATTCCTTATCCACTAGCCCTGGGGCTAGTGGATAAGAATCTTCCGCAATTAATAATGTCTGATCCCGGGAAAAAAAATTCCTGATCCCTAATTGCGGATCCCTGAACATTGATACCCCCTAATATGCATACAACTAGCTCACTTTTCATTCTTATAACCACCATCGTCTCGATACCATCCATTTTCATCCAAATAACACCACTGACTGCAAGAGAAGCACCTCAATAACTATCAAAATACACGTAGAACAAATATCTAATCAACTCACCTATCTGTGGCATCAAATTTCATCTTACTAGACAAGCCAAAATTCTGCTAAACCCGCGCAATTAAGTTGCATATGGCGACCCCCCCGCCATTTAACTCAAACTTTTTTTCTTTTTTTCTTCATCAATTTTTGTGATTTTCCAATTTTTCCTTCTGTGATTGCCTTCTGGTTTTCTCTGTTTATTTACTCAAGCTAATCCTATATATATCTGATCCTGACTTTTTCATCCAGAAAATGGAGGTCTGACAAATTTTAAAAATCTGAAAAAACTACTGAACATTTTTTTATTTTTATTTTATATTCTGAATCTCAATGTCCCTCTGACCACGTAACAAAATTTGAATGAAATCAAATCATTTTTTTGAGAGTGGTACAAAAAAAAGAGGGTGACGAGGACATATTACTGGGCACTGTACATACCCAGCTACAAGCACTACGCACGAAATAGGCTTAACTCCTTTCATGTTATACATAAAAAAATAAAAAATAAAAAAGGCGAGTGTGAAGACCATGAAGTATTGGTAAAGGATTTTTTACGATTCAAGAAAACTGGGTGAAGTTTAGTGAGGATTTTGTAAGGCAGTTGGAGAAAACCGAAGGGTGGGGGATTAGAGTGTTGGGTGCAATTGTAAATGTGAGGGGAGGGGTAAAATTTGAGACAGAGGATGAAAACAAGAATGTGGAATTTTATTCTGTTGATGATGATGGGGCCAAATTAGTATGTTTGGAACTTGGGGGGAGATGGAACTGGAGAAAATAATTTGACTTCAATCTCTTGGATGAGAATTGGACATCCCCAGATGCAGAGCAGGTCGTAAAGAAATTTATCAGGTGAGGGTGTAATGTGCTAGTTACGTTTCATCCTTTTAGTAGTCAGTGATCATTCAGACAAAACAAAAACAGAAAAAATCTTACGCCCCAAGCTTATTCACTACAAATCGGGACTAGCATTTGATACTTATCCCACTCGTTTGAGCTCAATCACAACTTATATTTTGACACGCTAGCCATTTTTTCTGAACAACTTTAGTCAAACACACTTTTCATCTCATACTTGTATCAAACTATTTCCTAGCTGAAATCGCCATCTAACCACAAAAGTGGGTTGCCCGTGTATAATGGCAATGGCTCCTCTTTCATTTAACAAGGTCAATAGCAATCCTTCTACAAACCTCTTACAAAATATTCTCAATCGTCAAGGCAATGTACGGAATATACTGTATATTGTCCCTCGTGGGATGGCTCAACGTGATGCTGGTGACCAGCAAAGCGCCTCCCCCAGAAAAATGCGAAGGGAATTCAACAGTAATAGCAACCATCAAGGACATTTCTGATAATTTGTGAGTAGAGCTGGATTACTGGGATTCTATTTAAACTTAGAAATTTTATTGCTAAAAAATATTGATTCTTAGCCATGCGCCCCTTGCGATGGAAGTTGGAAAACTCCAATTCTCACTTGACATGCAAGGAAATTTCTGGGTCAAAAGTATAGAGTACGTCATTTCCGTGATATTTGATTTTTCATATTGTAGAAATTTGGCTGAAGTAATTTTCAACATTTAACTTCAGATCACAGTTTGTGTGTAACTCAACAACAAATAACGTAACATCCAGAGACACTATGCGGACGTTGGACACGGTGAACGCAGGTATACAGCTGTTAGCACCCTTTTTAGTAATTTCTCATTTAATGAAGAAAAAATCACTTATCATCACACGCTATTCTGAGAATATTAGGGATTGCCAAAGCACCAACATCACCGTTGTACAAGAGTGGCTGACACAGCTTAATACTATTAGTTTCTCTGGTAGAATATACTTTGCGTAAGTGATTGAAACTTTCTACTAGGACATCTTTAAACAAGGTTTTTGGAGGCTAGAAAATTTCGTTATACTTTTATAAGAATAACCTTACTATGTTTTTTTATCTTTTAAATATGTAAAAGTTAATCTATAATTCTAACCATCATCTTTGTAGGTCATTCGCTCATGCTTCCATTTGTTCCCAAGCTCCTGCTGTGGAAGACTGGGTTAGTCCTTGTCAATACTTTGCATCTCGAGATGGAGGCCTCACGGTAAATGGAACTTGCAGGTTTGTCAAGCAGGACCGATTTTCTTTGCTTTCCCATATTTTAATCTTCAAGTAAAATATCATGTAAAAATAACTTGTGACTTTTTTTCCTCCAATCTTTTCCCTGTAACTAAAGCTGGAAGCTCACAACCCAATACAAGCGTAGTGGTGACAGTGATGCACGCCCCAAGGACGAAGATGAATAAGATTGACATTATGAAGATCACACGATTTCAATTCGGTGCATGAAAGATAATTATGTTTGTTTTCCAATACGGAAACACCAGTCTACAGTTGCTTCATTGTACTTATTTAATTCAGGGACAAGAATAAGGTAGTTTGAAAAACCGTTTAATATTTGAAAGGTCAATCCTTATTCTCAATAAACTATAAATTTTTAGCTTTGTTTCATTTCATTCCATATTTTGCTGTTGATACTATATTTATGGGGCTTTCTGAAGAGAAATTGTTTATGCACATGCAGTGTCAGAACAATTATTCTAGTCACATTTTATTTTGACAAACCTCTCAGAATTAAAACGCAAAAACCATGAAATAATTATCTTTTCTAATTCTGTTTACTATATAGATTATAAAATATCATAAGAAATTTTACTTCAAAGCAAAAAAAAATTACATTTTTGATTTTTGAAGAATATTATAGTCTAAATATCTAAACTAGTGAGCTCATCAAATTTTCACCTTAACTATTTGAAAGTACTTACACTGTTGATCCTGAGGGTTCAGAAAAAAATTGAAAACAATAAAACTATCTGTCTTGTTACCATAAGCCTTAAATAAAAAAGTTGACCAAACCAAGAAGAGCAAAATTGAATTTTAAAGAGATGAAAAAGGTTGAGAATTAAAAAATTAAGCTATATTTTTATTTAAAGCCAAAAGTACTAAAAAACATGAAGAAATGAAACAATCAGAAGAATAGCTTTCTGTCCAGTGATAATTATAATAAAAATATTAAAAATATACCCCTCACACAAAAAAAAGGTGAGCACCTAAAAGTATATAACAATATTTATTTTAGAATATTTATTCATAGTTATATTTTTATTAGGGGGTCTCAAACATTACCAAATACACCACATAAACACACCACAAAAAAGGTACCAAACCCACCATAAAAAATGATATACACCTGCCCTGGAAAGGTATATTTCAACAGAATATTCTTCCCCAAAAATGTCTTCATTTGGGCCAAGCAAGTCATCAAAACACTTCACTTCATCATCATAATTAGTCAGCACTAGTTACAAAGACACCAACACTAGGTACAAAAGCACCAACCCCTAGATTTTTTTCACCTAATCCTAAAGGGCTTATTCATATGAGTGAGGTATATGACTTACCAGAACTTAATAAATCCCATAATCATACACTTACTCTTAATTTTTACCACTTTTCACTAACATAAAATGCCACTTTCAATCCGCCATCAACTTGTGATCACTGCTGCAGATTCTCATTTTAAAGGCCTAGCTTAACTGATTTAAATTTTTTTTTGTGTAATAATTTTTGCCAATGAAATTCCCCAGTTTCTCAGTTTCATTTTTTTTGGTTCAGCTTCTAGACTCTAAATTGCATAACATTTCTAAGATTCTGTCTCACTAAGATATTTCATCTTCAATTCATCTCTAACTTCCATCATTCATTGTTGGTTCTGATACTTCTCACTTCACAGCACTCAAAGTAAGTCACTTTCTCATTTTTTTAAATTTAATTGCTACTTGAAATGTCTTTTTTCTTGTCTCTTTTTCTTGTTTCTTTTTTTTATCATTTTTTTGCTTTGATTGCTGATTTATCTGTTCTTATTTCCCTTTTTTCCTCTTTATTTTCCTTTTTTTCTTGTTCTCTATCATTTTTATTTTTAATTTATTGACTTTTTGGTGTTCTTTGGTCATTTTTAGGCATTAGAATCATTTGGAATCCTTTTGTAAACCTTCCTCAAGAAATTTCCACTTACTTTGAGGTGATTTTGCCCTGTTTTTTGTATTTTATTTTGTTAAAACCTTACAGAAAAATTTTCCAAACATTTCTCAGTGAATTCTAGGTGTTTTTGGGCTATTTTAGGTCAATCTTTTCACTAAATCAATTTTTAAATACTTGGAAACCTTTTTAAACCATTCAGAAAAATTTCAAAAGCATTTTAAAGTGTTTTTAAGTTTTTTTGGAACTTTTTTTGGACAATTTTTGAAACTTTTTTTTGACACTTTTGCCACTTTTCTGTAAATATTTAGGGAGGTTTGAGGGGACTTTCAAGACACTTTCTTGGAAAATTTTTGAACACTTTTAGGAGACTTTTGAAATACCTTTTTTAGAAACTTTTGGAACACTTTTTGGGTACTTTTGGGACTCTTTTTTGGAAACTTTTGGGGCTCTTTTGTTGAGCTTTTGGGACTCTTTTTTGGCCATTTTTGGCACTATTTCTTTCAGGTAGTTTGAGAAGAGCTTTTTAGGTAAGTTTCATAAAATTTAGAGAAAAATAAAGCACCATGTGGCTTAGAATCCTGTGAATAATTCACTCACTTTTCTGTTCTTTTCAAATCTATAGGGAGCTGGTCAATAGGATTGATAAGGTAAGAGAAAAAGGTGAGGTAAAACAAAAAACATTAGGTAGAAAAATAATGATGGGGTGTAATATAGATTGTCAGCTTTTATTTTTATTTCATTTATTAACATTTTACAAGTCATATATGATTCTCTACTTACCCAAATTAATAAGCCATCTGGCCATGTGTCATATATCGGTAATCATGAGGAAATTTGTATTTCTCATGAGGTTCATGTATACATTTATGATTTATTTAATTGACTTCAGTCACAGATGGTTTCCACTCACATTTTTACTTGAACTTTCATTAATTTAGGTTTGTTAATTATCTTATAATACTTGTTTATATGTTAGTTTATGCAATGAACATGCTTTTTGGCAATCTATGACCCTACTTCCATAGAACACATGGGAGGGTATTGCCATTTTTTTGTCATAAATTTTTTTCTGACTTGGAAAAAAATGGTGGTCCCCATCCCCTGTTATGGTAAATAGCAGGGGAGGGTATTGTCAAAAATAATGTTGACATAAATCATTTATAATTCATTGGCTTGTAACTGAATTTTGGCATTTTCCGATTCAAATCAGTTAATTTTGAATTTTTCATCATCCTATCTTTGAATCCTAACCTTCTCCCTCTCCAAATCTAAACAATCTGTCTCAATTTCTAAAAAATTTTCTTCCTTTGATTGTGGATGAAACCACTTCTTTTCTTCAAAAAGTAGCTGATGTTCTGCAGTTTTTTCATCAGAGTCCAACTTCATGATTTCAATTTGTGCTTGCTCTTTTTATGCAAAAAGTTTAACTTTAAAAATTAAGATAAATAAATTAAGAAAAATTATTTAGTCAAAAAAAAAATATAACCTTGCTCACATTTATTAACAATCTCCCCATAAGTAGAAAAAACAGCCTTTGAGGGTGAACATTGTGCCTTTTTCCAAAGAGTTTTTCCTTTTGATCATAAAGAGGACACATAGAGTTGAGTTTTTCAGAAACAGATGTGATTCCATACTTTTCACCATTTTTGGTAGCTCCAAAACTAGTTGAAGAAGAAGCCATCCTTTCTTTATTGTATTTTGTTTTATAGTTTTTGAATCTTTCCCTTATTTGCTATGTTGTTAACTGCATCTTACATTTAGTTTTTGATTTCAACTCCACTTCCATTTGATTAAGGACACTCATTTTTAATACGGGTGGATGAACAACTTAAGTAGACCTTAAACAGCCAAAAAAGGCTTCAAAATTATATTTAATTTTCATCCATTTAATTACAATCTGTAGGTCAGACAGTTTCAATTGAGTAAATTTTTGAGAAGTAGATTTTGGGCAAGACATGATAAATTAACACTAAACAAAGAAATTAGTGAAAAAAGAAAATTTTTTTGAAGTAAAGGAGAAACTAACAAAAATTTAAGATATTTGTGATGCCTTGTATAAAAATAAGAATCTGTGAGTATATATATTTGAGCAGGAAAATTTTTAAAAAAACATTATAAAATGTAATAGACTTACTGTGGTGTGGAAGAGAAAAATTTGACTTGGAAATGAACTGGGGGAGAAGAATTGTGATGTGGAGTATATGAGTGAGGATGAAAGGAAGGTGATGAGTAGCTGATTGGGAGGATGTGGATACCTGTGGGCTGAATTGTGGCTAAGAAAATTGTACAAAAGTAGGACATATTTGACCCCATGTTTTAGACCCCAAGTACCAAATCAGCCATGTTTCACAGTGTGTTTAGTAGTTTTTGAGACACCCAAACATTGTATTATTGTGCACAGACCATGGCAATAGCATGGACCTCTAGGGAAAATATACTGCCTTCAATTCTCAGTATATACTCGAGCCGCCTTATTCTATTGCTAGGTGATGTATTTTCATAATTCCCCTTTACTATATTTTTACTCAATTTGGAGAAGTTTTATTATGTAGGTTGGTTTCACTGATCACTAGATATAGGCTTGAGAATACTAATCCCAAGACTATTATATTATTTATCATAGTAAATCACCTACTATAAAGTAAGTACCAATCCCTATCTTTGACTAAGCATATTTTCACCTCAGCTGAAAAAATTCAGAAAGATCTGAACATTTAACACTGGTAACACAGAAAAAAAAAGCTCCTTTGTGAAACTAAATGCTATATTTATTCAAATATTTTATAATTTAATTCTGTCTATGTTTTCTGGGTGTGATCTTTATAAAGAAGCTGTCCAATAAAAACACCAAAACTACATATGCTCTCAAATAGAAGCTGTTTTACTGTCACAGAAATAATTTAAGATCCTTTTAGGGCTGGTATGATAGAATAAAGCATAAATTTAATTTTATATCTTCCTTTATTAATTTCTAAAAGAAAAAAATATTCAAAATTTGATTATAACAAAGGAGCTTCCTGATTTATTATACATTAAATATAAATATTACAATCCAAATTTAGTATGTCCTTCATAGTATGTATAACTTTTTATTTTTTTATTTTTTTATTTTTTATTTTTTTATTAGAATTCTCTGGTTTAGCTCTTAAAATCCTCAAACTTTAACATAAAAAGGGCTTAATAAATTATTTTATAAATTCTATTTTTAACTTTGTGGTTTTGAGTGTCAAAACCAATATCTTGCCACCAAATAAAAAAATATTTTAACCACATCAATCATCTTCACCAAAAAAACACTTGCATTTTTAATTTTCTTAGGTGCCCCACCATTTCAGTCAAAATCACACCTGATGAAGAATGATAAAAAATTTTAAAAGCTACTAAAAGAAACAAAAAAAATATCATACAATTTTTTCAATTTTTCTTCAGAAAAATTAGTCAATTATTTTATCATAAAATATCATTTGTAGGTTCTCCATATCTCATACTTATCATCTCACATCTCTCAGAGTCTTGATTTAGATAAGCTAAGGTTTTCATTCTATAAAATAAAAAGTAAAAAGTAAACACTGAGAAGTTATTTTTTTAATTTAGCTTTATTTATTTTATAAATATAGATATGAGATTTAACCAGAATAAAAAATTAATTTTATAAAAAACTTATTGACTGAGATATGATAAAAAAAAGGTCTCTATTTTATCTTTTCAGAGGCTTTACTAATAAAAATATAAATTAAATAAGTAACTAAACTATATTTATCATTTCCCTTTTTGTTAAAGTTTTCTAAAGTGGTCAATTTAACATATATAATGAGGTTTTTTCTTGAGATCATAAATTGGAAGTTGAATTAAAGCTTAAGTAAGAATTTTCATGGAAAAGAAGAGTGAGTTTTGGGAGGTATCGAAAAATAAGAGTAAGGTGATGAAAAGGGAATATAAGATTTTAAAAGTCTTGAAAGAGCTTAGAGTACAAGAGAGTCAAACATTTTTTATATTACACATCATCAGAATTTTTCACCTTTCAGTTTCAATTTCCTTCATTTTTCACCAAAAAAGATGAAAAAAAATCAAAATATCAACGGAAATATGAATCATTTTGGGGTGTATAGCATAAATCATCATCAATTTTCTTGTGGTTTTAGACAAGAGTTAAAGGCTTTGGTTAAATATCTTTGACATGAATTTTTTATCTTTGATTATAAAAGTAAGTTCTTGAAACATAGATTGTTGGATATTGAATTATAAATTTAATTTTAATGATAACTAAAGTGACAACATAAAGAAAAAATATGGATAAAAATGATGATAGGATTTAAATGGGGACCAAGACCCAATAGAATATAATAAAGGATGATGAGACAGAGGAAAGTTTCTGACAGAAAGACTGAATTGGTGGTACAAGAGATAATGCCTGAGTTTATGGTGATCCAGGAATAACAGCCAGAATTGATGGTGATTCCAGTGAAATGGCTAGTTTAGAAAGAGAGTTCTATAATGCTAAGCTATAGACACAATTTAAGATGGTTTGTTTCTCCTTTCTAAATAATTTAAAAGAATCACCTTCCACTTTAAAATTTTAAAGAAAGTGTAGTAATGTGTAAGTTTTAGGGAGAAGGGAGAGTAAAATGATATAGAAAACAAGGGAAGAGTCAGAATATATTTTAAAATAAAAAAAATTCTGATTGGCTAGATCTATTTTCAGAAAATCCTATTATCCTCATTTAATCCCTTCTTGGAGTTATGTTTCTAATACTATCCTTACTGTAGCAATAAAATAACTATATAGTGCTACTTTTTGACTATGTATACCCATTATGCACACAAAAAATTAAAATATTTATAAAAATATTTCTTTGAATTTATATTCTACTACTCTACTACTATTCATATATATTTCTACTCTAATAACCTTTTTCCTCTCCTTTATCATTTTTAAGAGTGTGTTCTCTTTTATATACCCTATTTAATCAGCGCCCTTCCTCTATAGGTTCCCTTGCACAAGTTCAGTGCTTGTCACTGTATGCTAGAATCTAAGTATAATTTAATATTAAATATTTATGGCCCTACTACTTGTTTATAAATTATTTAGTAATTAAACCTCAGGGTAAGACTAATAAAATAGCTATGCTCAGTGTTAACTCACAATATTTGAATTGGGGCATGCTAGTGGTGGAAAATAGGTTAGTAAAATATAGTTATAGATAATATAAAGATGATATCAATTTATAAATGCTTTATAAAATATTTCTATATGATAATAATTATTTTATAAGGTTTCTTTAAATTTTAGTAACCAAGTGGTGTACAATAACCCATCAAATCCTCCCTTACTTATAACAAAATCCACTGGAGTGCACAGACCTTCAATTTAGATGATTTCACTTCTCTCCCCCAAAATTACAGAACTGTGAGGGCCCATCACCTCCCCATGGTGTCCAATTTAAGCAGTTTCAACACCTACATCTCCAGTAAGGACTCTCCATCACAATTAATGATATCATAAACCCATACCATAAATAGAGAAAACAGCTAAAAGTGGATACCATAACAAAACAGGTAAAATAACACATCCAAAGAGTATAGAATGAAAAAAAGCTTAAAAAGGAACTAAATCAAGTTTCCAAGCCCCCAAAAACATCCTCAAGAATCCATATTCACTCAGTAATCATATCCCAACCCATAAATATGTGAAAATCCATCCAAGGAAGCAGATTAAGTTGTCCAAACTGGATATATGCACCTGAAAAAGGTGTATATACTTGTGTAGACATTGTGAGTCCATGGACTACATCCATATGACCTAAAATAAGCAGAAAATTAAATCTTATAGGCTATTTAGAGGCTTAGGCCTGCTTATAGACCCATATATACATATATAACTACATTCTTCACTGAATATGAGGTTTATGTATATATATAAGCTTATTTATCTCTATAATTTATTAATATCACTTAAGATAAGTATATTATGATTCAATTATAGCCTTAATAAGTATTATAAGGCCATGGATAAGCTAATTAAACTTATATAAATCATTTAATGGTGTAATAAACATAAATATAAGCATAATAACCATATTTATAAGTATTACAACTATAATTTTTACTTATAAGCTTAATGTCATTAAGGCTATCTTATTTTAAGCATAAGAAATACTCAGTCCTTAGGATACCTAGGCTGACACCCCCTCATCAAAAAAACAAAAAAAAGTTAAGATATTTTAATTAATAAGTAAGGAGTGGATAAAAAAATAATTTTTAAAATTTCTATAATCTGAATTTTAAAAGTATTATAAGGTTTTAAATTTTTGCAAGAGATTTTAAAATAAGAGATTTCATTTTAAGGAATCCACTGGTCATATTCAATCGATTTATTTTTAAAACTTAATAGATACTCAACTTCCTTTTCTTTTGTAAGGTGTCTATTTTTAATTATCTTTTCAATTTCTGCTTTTTTAACTATCACTACACAATATAGGGGGTGGACTTGCTAGTAAGTCCTTAACCTGAACTCAGATAAAACTCAGACTGAACTCATAATGAACTCCTACTGAACTCTACTTGAAAACCCACCTAAAACTGTTCTGCTGAGTGGTTTTCATCCCTGATTGTATGGTTCCTTTATCAATAGCTCAATTTGTGTTCAATATGTGGTGAGTTTGTGTCCAAGGTTTCAGACTTTCTAGCAAGTCCTCCCCCCATATTGTGTGGTGCATTTCTTTAGGTTGCTTTTTATTCCTTCCTGAGCTTCTTGGAAATAGAGCAGAATCATTAGAAATGTATGGTTTTATAAGAGAAATAGGGAATGCTGGATGTTTTCTATCATATGGTGTATATAATGGGGGGTACCAATGTTAGAAATTTGTAATTATTTAAAAGGTATATTTTCACAACACAGAAATAAGAAAAAAACTTGACATAAATTCTCAGTGAGAAGGTTTTTTGGGGTAGAATATGCTCTATATTTAAAAATAATCATGGTTGATTTGGTGAAAAAAAACATATTTTAAAATGGAAGATTTCTAACTTTGATACCCCCTAATATAACTTCAACAGCATTTTTACCAACCATCTTTTTTACTGAAAATGGTTCAATGAATGGGTGTTTAAATTTAAAATTACCATTTAAATTTAAATGTAGTGCAGAAATAAGGACTTCATCACCCTCTTTGAACATTTGCTCTTTATGGGCTTTATCCCATCTTTTCTTCTCATTCTCAAATATGTTATTTATACATTCTTGAGCATTCTTTCTGCATGATTGTTGCATTTGAAGAAAGGATTTTGTACCTGGATGTATATCAAATATAGGTAATTTATTAAGAGTTTTGGCAGGGGTATTAGGTAGATAGCCCAACCATAACTCAAATGAATTTTTGCCAGTGACAGAATGTACCGTACTATTGTATGCAAATTCTAAGCCTGGGATAAGTGTTACCCAATCATGAGTGAATATTTCATTTTCTTTAACGTCAAGACCAAAAGCACAATATCTTCTTATCATATCTTCTAAGGTTTGTATCATTCTTTCTGGTAGCCCATCAGTTTGTGGATGGTGTGCTCTAGAAAGTTTTAATTGACAACCTGAAATATCCATAGGTGATGACCAGAACTCAGAAATAAATTTTGGATCTCTGTCTGAAACTATTGCTTTGGGGAATCCAGCTATATTTAACATTTGTCTCCACCATAAAAAAGCTAAGTCCTTTGCAGAAACCTCTTTGTAGGTAGGAATAAATTTACAAATTTTTGTTAATCTATCTACAATTAACCAGCAGGAGTTATAACTCTTATGCCCTGCTATTAGAAAACCTGTTACAATTTCCATGTTAACTATTTCCCATGGAGCTTTTTGTAGCTCAATTTTTTTTAACAAACCCGCTCTTTTGCCTATCAATCTTTTAGATTTTTGACAATAATAACATGTATCAACAGATTTTTGAACATCATCAGACATTTTAGTCCACCAAGCTGAATTTCTTACTCTGCTTAATTTTTTATGGAAGTTAAAATGACCTTCTAATATATCATCATGACATATACTAAAAATTAACTCCTTCATTGATGGGGGAATCAAAATTACATTACTTGATTTTTTTCCGTAATATATAAAACCATTCTCAATGGAAAATTTTCCTTTTTCTAATGCTTCCCTATATTTTTGTGATAATGTTTTTATTAAAACTCTCTTTGAAGAATCAGATGGATTATTTAATATTGTAGTAAGTCAAATCAAGTCAGGATCTGAAGCATAATTATCAAGAATTGATTGCATAGATTCATCCTCAAGATCTACAATATAAATACCATAAATGGTAATAATATCTATTTCAGAAACATCATTAGGATTATCATAATTATTAGGTAGATACTCCAGATAACAGATCTACATTAGAGTGTAAAGTTCCTGCTCTATGTGTAATATTCATCTGTCCTCTGTATTTTTGTACATCTAAATACCATCTAAACATATTCCTATTAGAAGTTTTGATGTTTAAGTGTGACTTAACTGCACTACAGTCAGTTATTGACTCAAATTTTTGGTCTTCAAGGTAATAATGTAGCTTCTCAAGAGCCCATAATACTGCCAATAATTCATGTCAAGTAGAATCATATATCAATAAACTACCTCTTAGAGTACGTGAAATATAGCAAATTTCTACTTCTGACATTTTTCTTTAATAAGTTGTTTTTGATGCAAAGCAGCACCCAAACCAATAAAACTTACATCAGTATTCAAGTCAAAAGGTAATTGAAAATCTGGTAATCCCAAGATGACGGCTGTCATTAAAGATTCTTTCAACTTATCAAAAGCCTGTTGCCTTTCATTTTTCCAAATGAAAGCTTCTGATTTCTATATCAGTGTGGTCAATGGCGCAGAAATTAATTAGTAGTTCTTTATATATTGTCTATAATGACCACACATACCAAGAAAAGATTGTACATACTTGAAATTTTTAGTAATTCTAGTATTCTTGATTGCAGACACCTTATTTTGGTCTACACATATTTTTAAGCCAGATACAATATGACCAAGCACTTTTAAAGACTTAAACCCAAATTTGCATTTTTCAATGCAATGGTCATTTTTATTTCATCCATCTTCTGAAGTACCTTCTTTTAATTGATTAAATGTTCATCATATGTCTTAGACAACACTATTATGTCATCAATATATACCATTAACCATCGTTAAATTATTTCATTATGGAATGTTATATCCATTAGCTTCTGAAATACTGAAGGAGCATTTTTTGGTCCAAATGGCTACTGACATATTTATGAATTCCCATATGTGTTGTTATAAATAAAAAGTTCTGTGAGTTTTTTTCAATAGGAATTTAATCTTACCCTTCCTTTCTATCTAGGAAACTTATATACTTAGCACTTTAAGGGTAGAATGAATAGAGGCAAGCCTTGGCTAGGGGTAAATATCATAATTTTTAAATGTATTTAATGCTCTATAATCACCACAAAGTTTTGCTTTATCTTGTTCATAAAAGATTATCACTGGTGATACTACACAATGTTTTGGTGTAGTTTCAACATCATCAATTATGTTCATCTTTAACAACATCTTAATATTTCATTTCTCTTCCACATATAATAACAGGTGCTCTGATAGGTGTTATTTTGTAAGTATCATGAGATACATCTTTAATTATTTCAGCTTCTTCAATGGAAGTTAAAGATGTATCTGTATGAGGTATAGCATCATTCAGGTACATTATATCCTGTTCTAATACAAATATCTCATTTTCATCATCACTGTAAGATATGTTACTTTTACAATCCTCACTGGATTCCACATTTTCATTTTCATGATTACTTGGTTCAGAATTCTGGGAGGTTTCAATAAAATTTATTCTCTTCTTACACGTATGACCCTTAACCTAAGGTTCATTACATTTATAACAAGTGTTATTCTCTTGTCTTTTAGGGACAAGGGGAGCTGAAGGTTTTTTCTTCTCCACTGGTAATTTACTTGTAGTAGGTTTTACCACGTCAACACTTTGTCTGTAATTAATATACTTGGTTTCATATTTGTGGTTTAATAATATTTCATTACATATATTAATGAACCTAGAGGTATCTCTGATGGTTTCAGTTCTAGCTACAATAATGTCTCTAACTGATATAGGTAACTTGTATATTATCTTTTCTTTCCACTCTTCATAATCCATTTTTGGATCCATGGCTTTCATGATTTTTATTAAATTCATTAAAAATACCATAGGTTTATCTCCAACATTTGGATTATATCTGGCCTTTTCATACAATCTTTGTTGAGTGATTCTAAATTTTGGGCCACCAAATTGCCTTTCAATTAGTGCCTTCCATTCATTCCAGGAGTAATTAATTCCCTCACTCAATACAGATTCAAACCATAATAAGGCCACATCTGTAAATAAAGATATTAACTTTGAAGTAATTTCTTCATCAGGTAATTTGTATGAAAATTTTAAGTTATCAATCCTTTGTATGAATTGCTGCCAATCAGATTTTAAATCTCCGTCAAAAGATGGGTACTGATCTAACTTAGGCCAGTTCTTTTGGCTAGTTTTTGCTTCCCTAACCTGAGGAATATTGAGTAATTCACTTACTTTAGAAAGATGATCATGTATTTCATCTTTTACTGATTTATTATTCTCAGAGCCCATGATACTATGTTCATGTTCCATCATTGGTGTTTCATTTGCATGTTTCATGAAAACAGGCACTCTTGCTACATAAGAAGTGTTATCTTTTATTCTTTCAGTATTTTTCAATATGTTTGCTACTTCTATTTCCACTCTTTGTAACCTATACTGTATTACTGGTACATGAGTTAGGGTGTCATTTAAATTTGAAAAAGATAATTTAACACGTCCCTCAATGGTAGCCATAATATTCTGAGAGTGTTCTAATTTATTTTCTAAATCTCTGATCTCAGATTTTAAGCCCATATTCTCATTTACTAATTCATTATTTGAATTTTCAATAATTTTTAATCTATTTGCCGTTGCACTCAATCATTGTGTTAGCTGTAATAATACCTTTTCTGTATTATTGTTTGACTCTTTTGAGAACTCTTCCAATTTTTCGATTCTCAATAATAATTTACTTATTATCTTTGATTCCATTGGATTTTCTTTTAAAAAATATTCTATTTTTTCTGTGTCCAACTCAGAAGACTCATCATTTGATTCCATTTTAATATTAATAGCATTATCCTGGTGATCAATAAAACTATCTACATTGTCTTTGTTCAAAGACAAGTCTAACATATTTTTTTCAAATGAATAATCCTTTATATCATTATCAATTATATCCAATATTGCCTTATCAATCTCATTACCTATAATCAATTCATTGTTAGGTTGATGCAATTGATCATAAGAAGTTGGATGACTCACCAAGGTCTTACCCCATTTCCCCTGCCTCTCCTTGGCTTTCCCCTGTAAGGGTGACTGCTGGATCCTTGTTGAGGAGGATTGTTGTAATTTTGGGCGTACCAATCTCATTTCCATTTGCTTACTGTAATTTTTTGGTCCTCCTCTTGGGCTGGAGGTGTTGCTATGGAATTGTTGGATACCACTGTTGGTGGTTGAGTCTTTATGTCCACTAGAGCTTGGTTGACTTCTATGAAACCTTGAGCTGCTCTCTTTTCCAGATTGTTGATCTGGTCCACTATGTTGTTGACTCTTATTGTCAAGGTGTTCATTAGGGTGGATAGGGAGTGAACTTGTTCTTGTAATGTATTTTTTGACTTCTTTATTGAAACCTGCTTTAAAAGCTTTTCCCTTTCCTCCAGAGACATTGGTGGAGTGTTGTTGATTATGGGAGAGTACTGGCCCTCCATTTGAATGTCCTGTAACAGGTCTTTCAGATCTAGGTCTTAAGTTATAAGGTTTTGCCTTATTACTTACAATGTCATTGTTGTCACACATTTTCACGTGGAATTTAAAAAATAGAAAGTTTAGATATGAAAACTTCAAAAAGGAGTTTTATCAGTATTTATCAATACCACTGAAGACAATTTTATTGCTTACTTATTGGTATGAAGTGAATCTTTAAGTGCCAAAAGTCAAATATGCTTTTTATGTGGTCACTTGATTTAACTGGTCTACAATATGTAGCCGTGTTTTTATATTTAAAAGAAAACAACTGTCAGTAAGATTCTTTCTAAATATTCAATAAATGTTACAAACCAATAAAAAGAAAAGATTAAGAGTCCTGTTAAAAGAAAACAATTAATCAGTTTAATTGGTTTATTATCTGCAAAGATCACAAATTTAATTGGTCTATTGACAGACTCCAACTAATAACAATTTTATGTTAAATTAGTGGTAAAATTGTTGATTCAATATCACAATTTTATTATATAACAGGGCTTCTTTTTCTGAAATCACTATATAAGTGACCCCAACCTGTTGTAATTATCCAAATATTTCTATAGGGATATTATTTACATGCACCTTCTATTGAAAATTTCACTTACTGGATTATAAAAGAATTCTTGAGGAAAGGCCCCCAATTGTCAGGCTAAGATCAAGTACAAGGAGGTGAAATAGCTTGAAAAGTCTTTGTCTAGAAGATTTAAATGGTCCTATATGAATACTGTAATATAAATCCAACAAATAATAAAATATAATTCAGAATAAAGGTCTCAGTAAATTAATTCTCACTAATTCTATATGTGGCTTACAATCTTTTTAGTTGGTAGAAAAATAGATTATAATAATTCAGATACTACTCAAAAGTCTTATAAAAGTACTAGTTGAAGTGTATTGTAATTGATTTGGTTATATGATGTAAATTGTAAATGATAAAGAATGTAGAAACAAGACCCAAAAACCTCCTCCTTTTATACACACTGAGTTCCCCAATAAATCCCTTGATATACCATCCAATACACAGTTAAAGACGCCTCAAATCAACTAATAGACCTGCCCATCAACATCCCTAGTGATCCATGACATAATTAGACAAGTAACAACCGCCAAAATCCTGTAATAATAAGGGAATTCCATCAAAATCAAAGAAAAAGACAAAAAGAGAGTATATGCATATAAAGCAATAATATAAAAGACTAAAGGAGACCTTTTAAGGTTAATAATAGCTTAAAAATAAGGGGGATTTACTGTAGAAATGGAGGGGCTAATCCTGAAATTATACTACGTGAAATTCCCATCCAAAAATAACCAAAATTTACTGAGAAACCACCAAAAAACTTAAAACAGAGCATGAGATGTGGGGTAACTACATGCAGTCCTTGGCAGGCGCTTGCACGGGTAAATCCTTGACTAAAATTAGGCGAATTTAAGCGTGGTGATGAAATCAGATGCCAAGAATGAGGTTATTAATGAAATTAGTGCATATAAACAAGGTCAATGCACTATTAATTAAGCTAGGACACTAAATAAGCGCCTGTCGCCTATTTTAGTGTGTTTCCCCACAGTGGGTGTAGAATGTGGGGTAATTATAGTGTGAAAAAGCTAACTTTGCTAAAAATGAAGCTATTCACACGGGAAAAAAGCAGGCAGTATGTGGCCAGTACACAGAAGCCATTTCTGGCATAAAAAACACCAAATTTGAAAAGTGTTATTTTTATGCTTTTAAATAGCCAAATCAATAGTCCTAAATGAGCTCAATTGATCTGTCAAAGCGCATTTTTGATATTCTCAATTTTATAGCGCATATAGTCAACTTTTAAGTGAAATAAAGCGCATTTCTTGTTTTTTGCGTAAAACAATGAATATAACAGCTTTAAGTGTACTTAAAAATTATGTAGCCTTATACTTAAGGTTCTTAAGATTACCCTAACATATTCCAACTTAATATTAAGTACATAAGACCTATAAAAGGTGGATATATGCGTGTATATAAGGTGTTATAATGGCATTTTTTGTGTATTATCATAATTTTACTTATGTATACTGTTTGTGTACTCTCATTTATTGTTCCCATGTATATTTCATGTGTTTAACTTAACTTATAAGAACTTTTTACTCAGTCCTGGGGATATACAGGCTGACAGAAGGGGAGGTTTGAGGCAGCTAAAGAGAGAAGGGGGAGGGTTGAGGCACCTAAAGAGAGGGGAAGGGGGGGTCATGAGGCACCTAAATAGGGGGGGGAAGGGGGATTTGGGACAGGTAAAGAGGGTGAAATAAAGGGGACTTGAGGAAGGTAAAGAGAGGGGAGAAGGAGTGACTTGAGGCAGGTAAAGAGAGAGGAAAAGGGGTGAAATTAGGCAGCTAAAGAGGGTGAAGGAGAGAAAAAAAAGAAAAAAAAGAGAAAAAAGAGAAAAAAAAAATTAGTCTAACCTTAAAAATAAAAAAAAGGACTTACAAAAAAAACAAAAAAAACAAAAAAAAAACAAAAAAAAACAAAAAAAACAAAAAAAAACAAAACAAAAAAAAAAAAAAACAAAAAAAACAAAAACAAAAAAAAACAAAAAAAACAAAAAAAAGCAAAAAAAAAAATAATTCATGATTAGCAAATAAAAAACAAGAAAAAAGAAAAAAAAAGACTTACCTGGTGGGATGAGTTGAGAAAATAAAAGTAACCAAAATATTTGAGTGATGTTTGAGGAGAGGATGAAAAGGATATGAGTGATGAATGAAAAAAAAAATCGCTGACAAAATATGCAATTTCAGAAAATATGCAATTTAATGTTGAGCTGGTGAAAGAAAACCAAAGAGCCATCCAAAAAAAGATATTCACCATAAATTCAAAAAAAATGAATTTGCAACAAACCAAAATACCAAACCAAGTGAATTAAGTACACAAAGAGGACATTTGGAGAGTACAAAAAATAATTTAAAAGGATGGTGAAGAGAAATGTTGGAGAGTAATAGGCATAATGACAGAGTGTATGCCGGTTGAATGAATGTTTTGTGATTCAAGGGAGGGGAGAGCCAGTGCTGGTTCAGGATCCTCTTCTTCATAAAGATCATTCCACTAATCCTTTAAATCAGCTAGGATATTGTGGAGTATAATGCAAGTCATGATCCAATGATTTGCAGTTTTGATCTCCAATTTTTTTTGAAATTGGATTCTGAGCTCTGGAAGACTAGAAAATTTTCCTTTTAAAATACCTATAGCATGTTCAATTTGTACTCTTGATTGGGCAAGGTGATAATTAAAGGCAGTTTTGGGGTCACTTTCTAAATATGCACCACAGAAAGCAGGTATAATTTACTTTCCACTTGCATATGCTGAGTCTGCAAGGAGGTACTGAGATTTTTCAAAGTATGAGTCAGGGGTTTGAGAAATTCTCATTCTTTGGAAGATGGAGGAGTCATGACATGAGCCAGGGCAGCCACTATGAAAAGCAATAAATTTTTTATTGACATCGCATACAAGTTGAACGGCAATAGAGTATCTAGAAAGAAGATAAAAAGTTAGTTTATGAAGGATAAGAAATTGGAGAAGATTTTGAAGAAACCTTTTTTTGTGATGAAAATAATGGTTGCCATCATGAGCAGTCTTTTGACTCCAAGGTATAGCTGTGCCATCAACAAATCCTACACAGCCAGGGAAACCTTCAGCTTGCATTACTTGAGAGGATTCAAGTTGCTGTTCTGGAGTTGGCCAAGCAAGTGTTTGAGACTTGACGGAAAGGATAGCAATCATACAGTGCTTGGTGTATAATATCACAGTACCATATCCTATGTTAAAAGATTATCCAAACGTCTTACAGCAGCACCGTTTCCATTTGAGCCAAAGCAACATAGTGCAACAGCAAGTTGGATGGCAGGATTACACTGTTTGTTATGGGAATTGTTACAAAAGATAGGATGATCAGAGATGAGTTGATAAAGTTTTAAGAAAGAATTGGGTGAAGTTTATATGAGGAATGTTGAGAGTGGAGGCCAGGTCATATTGGGGATCATGATAAAGATTTGGCCCCCTGGTGATGATGTAACACTTTTTGGAAAGAGAACACATATAAGCTAAAGCATCTTCCAAATCAGAGTCAGATTTATAGTAAAGAACTAAAAGAAAAGTAATAGCATTCATTGTTGAGTGAAGTAGCTTCCTAGTAGAGAGGTGTTTCATTGTTGCCGGTGGAAGGGTTATGTGATGAGGGAAGTGGGAATTCACCAGCAAATGTGCAGTTGGGGTGTGTAGATAGAAAAAAAACTTAAGTGTTTGCCACCAAAATTAAGGAGCATAGAGTGAGGAAAGACATAAGGATGGCATCAGCAATTATGAGTTATGTGACTTTCTTGCAAATCCATCATGGATGAGATGAGTTTGGGATCAGGAATTAGGAATGGAAATTGGGGTATAAGAGGTGGGATAATGCATTATCGTGGATTCCTTATCCACTAGCCCTGGGGCTAGTGGATAAGAATCTTCCGCAATTAATAATGTCTGATCCCGGGAAAAAAAATTCCTGATCCCTAATTGCGGATCCCTGAACATTGATACCCCCTAATATGCATACAACTAGCTCACTTTTCATTCTTATAACCACCATCGTCTCGATACCATCCATTTTCATCCAAATAACACCACTGACTGCAAGAGAAGCACCTCAATAACTATCAAAATACACGTAGAACAAATATCTAATCAACTCACCTATCTGTGGCATCAAATTTCATCTTACTAGACAAGCCAAAATTCTGCTAAACCCGCGCAATTAAGTTGCATATGGCGACCCCCCCGCCATTTAACTCAAACTTTTTTTCTTTTTTTCTTCATCAATTTTTGTGATTTTCCAATTTTTCCTTCTGTGATTGCCTTCTGGTTTTCTCTGTTTATTTACTCAAGCTAATCCTATATATATCTGATCCTGACTTTTTCATCCAGAAAATGGAGGTCTGACAAATTTTAAAAATCTGAAAAAACTACTGAACATTTTTTTATTTTTATTTTATATTCTGAATCTCAATGTCCCTCTGACCACGTAACAAAATTTGAATGAAATCAAATCATTTTTTTGAGAGTGGTACAAAAAAAAGAGGGTGACGAGGACATATTACTGGGCACTGTACATACCCAGCTACAAGCACTACGCACGAAATAGGCTTAACTCCTTTCATGTTATACATAAAAAAATAAAAAATAAAAAAGGCGAGTGTGAAGACCATGAAGTATTGGTAAAGGATTTTTTACGATTCAAGAAAACTGGGTGAAGTTTAGTGAGGATTTTGTAAGGCAGTTGGAGAAAACCGAAGGGTGGGGGATTAGAGTGTTGGGTGCAATTGTAAATGTGAGGGGAGGGGTAAAATTTGAGACAGAGGATGAAAACAAGAATGTGGAATTTTATTCTGTTGATGATGATGGGGCCAAATTAGTATGTTTGGAACTTGGGGGGAGATGGAACTGGAGAAAATAATTTGACTTCAATCTCTTGGATGAGAATTGGACATCCCCAGATGCAGAGCAGGTCGTAAAGAAATTTATCAGGTGAGGGTGTAATGTGCTAGTTACGTTTCATCCTTTTAGTAGTCAGTGATCATTCAGACAAAACAAAAACAGAAAAAATCTTACGCCCCAAGCTTATTCACTACAAATCGGGACTAGCATTTGATACTTATCCCACTCGTTTGAGCTCAATCACAACTTATATTTTGACACGCTAGCCATTTTTTCTGAACAACTTTAGTCAAACACACTTTTCATCTCATACTTGTATCAAACTATTTCCTAGCTGAAATCGCCATCTAACCACAAAAGTGGGTTGCCCGTGTATAATGGCAATGGCTCCTCTTTCATTTAACAAGGTCAATAGCAATCCTTCTACAAACCTCTTACAAAATATTCTCAATCGTCAAGGCAATGTACGGAATATACTGTATATTGTCCCTCGTGGGATGGCTCAACGTGATGCTGGTGACCAGCAAAGCGCCTCCCCCAGAAAAATGCGAAGGGAATTCAACAGTAATAGCAACCATCAAGGACATTTCTGATAATTTGTGAGTAGAGCTGGATTACTGGGATTCTATTTAAACTTAGAAATTTTATTGCTAAAAAATATTGATTCTTAGCCATGCGCCCCTTGCGATGGAAGTTGGAAAACTCCAATTCTCACTTGACATGCAAGGAAATTTCTGGGTCAAAAGTATAGAGTACGTCATTTCCGTGATATTTGATTTTTCATATTGTAGAAATTTGGCTGAAGTAATTTTCAACATTTAACTTCAGATCACAGTTTGTGTGTAACTCAACAACAAATAACGTAACATCCAGAGACACTATGCGGACGTTGGACACGGTGAACGCAGGTATACAGCTGTTAGCACCCTTTTTAGTAATTTCTCATTTAATGAAGAAAAAATCACTTATCATCACACGCTATTCTGAGAATATTAGGGATTGCCAAAGCACCAACATCACCGTTGTACAAGAGTGGCTGACACAGCTTAATACTATTAGTTTCTCTGGTAGAATATACTTTGCGTAAGTGATTGAAACTTTCTACTAGGACATCTTTAAACAAGGTTTTTGGAGGCTAGAAAATTTCGTTATACTTTTATAAGAATAACCTTACTATGTTTTTTTATCTTTTAAATATGTAAAAGTTAATCTATAATTCTAACCATCATCTTTGTAGGTCATTCGCTCATGCTTCCATTTGTTCCCAAGCTCCTGCTGTGGAAGACTGGGTTAGTCCTTGTCAATACTTTGCATCTCGAGATGGAGGCCTCACGGTAAATGGAACTTGCAGGTTTGTCAAGCAGGACCGATTTTCTTTGCTTTCCCATATTTTAATCTTCAAGTAAAATATCATGTAAAAATAACTTGTGACTTTTTTTCCTCCAATCTTTTCCCTGTAACTAAAGCTGGAAGCTCACAACCCAATACAAGCGTAGTGGTGACAGTGATGCACGCCCCAAGGACGAAGATGAATAAGATTGACATTATGAAGATCACACGATTTCAATTCGGTGCATGAAAGATAATTATGTTTGTTTTCCAATACGGAAACACCAGTCTACAGTTGCTTCATTGTACTTATTTAATTCAGGGACAAGAATAAGGTAGTTTGAAAAACCGTTTAATATTTGAAAGGTCAATCCTTATTCTCAATAAACTATAAATTTTTAGCTTTGTTTCATTTCATTCCATATTTTGCTGTTGATACTATATTTATGGGGCTTTCTGAAGAGAAATTGTTTATGCACATGCAGTGTCAGAACAATTATTCTAGTCACATTTTATTTTGACAAACCTCTCAGAATTAAAACGCAAAAACCATGAAATAATTATCTTTTCTAATTCTGTTTACTATATAGATTATAAAATATCATAAGAAATTTTACTTCAAAGCAAAAAAAAATTACATTTTTGATTTTTGAAGAATATTATAGTCTAAATATCTAAACTAGTGAGCTCATCAAATTTTCACCTTAACTATTTGAAAGTACTTACACTGTTGATCCTGAGGGTTCAGAAAAAAATTGAAAACAATAAAACTATCTGTCTTGTTACCATAAGCCTTAAATAAAAAAGTTGACCAAACCAAGAAGAGCAAAATTGAATTTTAAAGAGATGAAAAAGGTTGAGAATTAAAAAATTAAGCTATATTTTTATTTAAAGCCAAAAGTACTAAAAAACATGAAGAAATGAAACAATCAGAAGAATAGCTTTCTGTCCAGTGATAATTATAATAAAAATATTAAAAATATACCCCTCACACAAAAAAAAGGTGAGCACCTAAAAGTATATAACAATATTTATTTTAGAATATTTATTCATAGTTATATTTTTATTAGGGGGTCTCAAACATTACCAAATACACCACATAAACACACCACAAAAAAGGTACCAAACCCACCATAAAAAATGATATACACCTGCCCTGGAAAGGTATATTTCAACAGAATATTCTTCCCCAAAAATGTCTTCATTTGGGCCAAGCAAGTCATCAAAACACTTCACTTCATCATCATAATTAGTCAGCACTAGTTACAAAGACACCAACACTAGGTACAAAAGCACCAACCCCTAGATTTTTTTCACCTAATCCTAAAGGGCTTATTCATATGAGTGAGGTATATGACTTACCAGAACTTAATAAATCCCATAATCATACACTTACTCTTAATTTTTACCACTTTTCACTAACATAAAATGCCACTTTCAATCCGCCATCAACTTGTGATCACTGCTGCAGATTCTCATTTTAAAGGCCTAGCTTAACTGATTTAAATTTTTTTTTGTGTAATAATTTTTGCCAATGAAATTCCCCAGTTTCTCAGTTTCATTTTTTTTGGTTCAGCTTCTAGACTCTAAATTGCATAACATTTCTAAGATTCTGTCTCACTAAGATATTTCATCTTCAATTCATCTCTAACTTCCATCATTCATTGTTGGTTCTGATACTTCTCACTTCACAGCACTCAAAGTAAGTCACTTTCTCATTTTTTTAAATTTAATTGCTACTTGAAATGTCTTTTTTCTTGTCTCTTTTTCTTGTTTCTTTTTTTTATCATTTTTTTGCTTTGATTGCTGATTTATCTGTTCTTATTTCCCTTTTTTCCTCTTTATTTTCCTTTTTTTCTTGTTCTCTATCATTTTTATTTTTAATTTATTGACTTTTTGGTGTTCTTTGGTCATTTTTAGGCATTAGAATCATTTGGAATCCTTTTGTAAACCTTCCTCAAGAAATTTCCACTTACTTTGAGGTGATTTTGCCCTGTTTTTTGTATTTTATTTTGTTAAAACCTTACAGAAAAATTTTCCAAACATTTCTCAGTGAATTCTAGGTGTTTTTGGGCTATTTTAGGTCAATCTTTTCACTAAATCAATTTTTAAATACTTGGAAACCTTTTTAAACCATTCAGAAAAATTTCAAAAGCATTTTAAAGTGTTTTTAAGTTTTTTTGGAACTTTTTTTGGACAATTTTTGAAACTTTTTTTTGACACTTTTGCCACTTTTCTGTAAATATTTAGGGAGGTTTGAGGGGACTTTCAAGACACTTTCTTGGAAAATTTTTGAACACTTTTAGGAGACTTTTGAAATACCTTTTTTAGAAACTTTTGGAACACTTTTTGGGTACTTTTGGGACTCTTTTTTGGAAACTTTTGGGGCTCTTTTGTTGAGCTTTTGGGACTCTTTTTTGGCCATTTTTGGCACTATTTCTTTCAGGTAGTTTGAGAAGAGCTTTTTAGGTAAGTTTCATAAAATTTAGAGAAAAATAAAGCACCATGTGGCTTAGAATCCTGTGAATAATTCACTCACTTTTCTGTTCTTTTCAAATCTATAGGGAGCTGGTCAATAGGATTGATAAGGTAAGAGAAAAAGGTGAGGTAAAACAAAAAACATTAGGTAGAAAAATAAGGATGGGGTGTAATATAGATTGTCAGCTTTTATTTTTATTTCATTTATTAACATTTTACAAGTCATATATGATTCTCTACTTACCCAAATTAATAAGCCATCTGGCCATGTGTCATATATCGGTAATCATGAGGAAATTTGTATTTCTCATGAGGTTCATGTATACATTTATGATTTATTTAATTGACTTCAGTCACAGATGGTTTCCACTCACATTTTTACTTGAACTTTCATTAATTTAGGTTTGTTAATTATCTTATAATACTTGTTTATATGTTAGTTTATGCAATGAACATGCTTTTTGGCAATCTATGACCCTACTTCCATAGAACACATGGGAGGGTATTGCCATTTTTTTGTCATAAATTTTTTTCTGACTTGGAAAAAAATGGTGGTCCCCATCCCCTGTTATGGTAAATAGCAGGGGAGGGTATTGTCAAAAATAATGTTGACATAAATCATTTATAATTCATTGGCTTGTAACTGAATTTTGGCATTTTCCGATTCAAATCAGTTAATTTTGAATTTTTCATCATCCTATCTTTGAATCCTAACCTTCTCCCTCTCCAAATCTAAACAATCTGTCTCAATTTCTAAAAAATTTTCTTCCTTTGATTGTGGATGAAACCACTTCTTTTCTTCAAAAAGTAGCTGATGTTCTGCAGTTTTTTCATCAGAGTCCAACTTCATGATTTCAATTTGTGCTTGCTCTTTTTATGCAAAAAGTTTAACTTTAAAAATTAAGATAAATAAATTAAGAAAAATTATTTAGTCAAAAAAAAAATATAACCTTGCTCACATTTATTAACAATCTCCCCATAAGTAGAAAAAACAGCCTTTGAGGGTGAACATTGTGCCTTTTTCCAAAGAGTTTTTCCTTTTGATCATAAAGAGGACACATAGAGTTGAGTTTTTCAGAAACAGATGTGATTCCATACTTTTCACCATTTTTGGTAGCTCCAAAACTAGTTGAAGAAGAAGCCATCCTTTCTTTATTGTATTTTGTTTTATAGTTTTTGAATCTTTCCCTTATTTGCTATGTTGTTAACTGCATCTTACATTTAGTTTTTGATTTCAACTCCACTTCCATTTGATTAAGGACACTCATTTTTAATACGGGTGGATGAACAACTTAAGTAGACCTTAAACAGCCAAAAAAGGCTTCAAAATTATATTTAATTTTCATCCATTTAATTACAATCTGTAGGTCAGACAGTTTCAATTGAGTAAATTTTTGAGAAGTAGATTTTGGGCAAGACATGATAAATTAACACTAAACAAAGAAATTAGTGAAAAAAGAAAATTTTTTTGAAGTAAAGGAGAAACTAACAAAAATTTAAGATATTTGTGATGCCTTGTATAAAAATAAGAATCTGTGAGTATATATATTTGAGCAGGAAAATTTTTAAAAAAACATTATAAAATGTAATAGACTTACTGTGGTGTGGAAGAGAAAAATTTGACTTGGAAATGAACTGGGGGAGAAGAATTGTGATGTGGAGTATATGAGTGAGGATGAAAGGAAGGTGATGAGTAGCTGATTGGGAGGATGTGGATACCTGTGGGCTGAATTGTGGCTAAGAAAATTGTACAAAAGTAGGACATATTTGACCCCATGTTTTAGACCCCAAGTACCAAATCAGCCATGTTTCACAGTGTGTTTAGTAGTTTTTGAGACACCCAAACATTGTATTATTGTGCACAGACCATGGCAATAGCATGGACCTCTAGGGAAAATATACTGCCTTCAATTCTCAGTATATACTCGAGCTGCCTTATTCTATTGCTAGGTGATGTATTTTCATAATTCCCCTTTACTATATTTTTACTCAATTTGGAGAAGTTTTATTATGTAGGTTGGTTTCACTGATCACTAGATATAGGCTTGAGAATACTAATCCCAAGACTATTATATTATTTATCATAGTAAATCACCTACTATAAAGTAAGTACCAATCCCTATCTTTGACTAAGCATATTTTCACCTCAGCTGAAAAAATTCAGAAAGATCTGAACATTTAACACTGGTAACACAGAAAAAAAAAGCTCCTTTGTGAAACTAAATGCTATATTTATTCAAATATTTTATAATTTAATTCTGTCTATGTTTTCTGGGTGTGATCTTTATAAAGAAGCTGTCCAATAAAAACACCAAAACTACATATGCTCTCAAATAGAAGCTGTTTTACTGTCACAGAAATAATTTAAGATCCTTTTAGGGCTGGTATGATAGAATAAAGCATAAATTTAATTTTATATCTTCCTTTATTAATTTCTAAAAGAAAAAAATATTCAAAATTTGATTATAACAAAGGAGCTTCCTGATTTATTATACATTAAATATAAATATTATAATCCAAATTTAGTATGTCCTTCATAGTATGTATAACTTTTTATTTTTTTATTTTTTTATTTTTTATTTTTTTATTAGAATTCTCTGGTTTAGCTCTTAAAATCCTCAAACTTTAACATAAAAAGGGCTTAATAAATTATTTTATAAATTCTATTTTTAACTTTGTGGTTTTGAGTGTCAAAACCAATATCTTGCCACCAAATAAAAAAATATTTTAACCACATCAATCATCTTCACCAAAAAAACACTTGCATTTTTAATTTTCTTAGGTGCCCCACCATTTCAGTCAAAATCACACCTGATGAAGAATGATAAAAAATTTTAAAAGCTACTAAAAGAAACAAAAAAAATATCATACAATTTTTTCAATTTTTCTTCAGAAAAATTAGTCAATTATTTTATCATAAAATATCATTTGTAGGTTCTCCATATCTCATACTTATCATCTCACATCTCTCAGAGTCTTGATTTAGATAAGCTAAGGTTTTCATTCTATAAAATAAAAAGTAAAAACTAAACACTGAGAAGTTATTTTTTTAATTTAGCTTTATTTATTTTATAAATATAGATATGAGATTTAACCAGAATAAAAAATTAATTTTATAAAAAACTTATTGACTGAGATATGATAAAAAAAAGGTCTCTATTTTATCTTTTCAGAGGCTTTACTAATAAAAATATAAATTAAATAAGTAACTAAACTATATTTATCATTTCCCTTTTTGTTAAAGTTTTCTAAAGTGGTCAATTTAACATATATAATGAGGTTTTTTCTTGAGATCATAAATTGGAAGTTGAATTAAAGCTTAAGTAAGAATTTTCATGGAAAAGAAGAGTGAGTTTTGGGAGGTATCGAAAAATAAGAGTAAGGTGATGAAAAGGGAATATAAGATTTTAAAAGTCTTAAAAGAGCTTAGAGTACAAGAGAGTCAAACATTTTTTATATTACACATCATCAGAATTTTTCACCTTTCAGTTTCAATTTCCTTCATTTTTCACCAAAAAAGATGAAAAAAAATCAAAATATCAACGGAAATATGAAACATTTTGGGGTGTATAGCATAAATCATCATCAATTTTCTTGTGGTTTTAGACAAGAGTTAAAGGCTTTGGTTAAATATCTTTGACATGAATTTTTTATCTTTGATTATAAAAGTAAGTTCTTGAAACATAGATTGTTGGATATTGAATTATAAATTTAATTTTAATGATAACTAAAGTGACAACATAAAGAAAAAATATGGATAAAAATGATGATAGGATTTAAATGGGGACCAAGACCCAATAGAATATAATAAAGGATGATGAGACAGAGGAAAGTTTCTGACAGAAAGACTGAATTGGTGGTACAAGAGATAATGCCTGAGTTTATGGTGATCCAGGAATAACAGCCAGAATTGATGGTGATTCCAGTGAAATGGCTAGTTTAGAAAGAGAGTTCTATAATGCTAAGCTATAGACACAATTTAAGATGGTTTGTTTCTCCTTTCTAAATAATTTAAAAGAATCACCTTCTACTTTAAAATTTTAAAGAAAGTGTAGTAATGTGTAAGTTTTAGGGAGAAGGGAGAGTAAAATGATATAGAAAACAAGGGAAGAGTCAGAATATATTTTAAAATAAAAAAAATTCTGATTGGCTAGATCTATTTTCAGAAAATCCTATTATCCTCATTTAATCCCTTCTTGGAGTTATGTTTCTAATACTATCCTTACTGTAGCAATAAAATAACTATATAGTGCTACTTTTTGACTATGTATACCCATTATGCACACAAAAAATTAAAATATTTATAAAAATATTTCTTTGAATTTATATTCTACTACTCTACTACTATTCATATATATTTCTACTCTAATAATCTTTTTCCTCTCCTTTATCATTTTTAAGAGTGTGTTCTCTTTTATATACCCTATTTAATCAGCGCCCTTCCTCTATAGGTTCCCTTGCACAAGTTCAGTGCTTGTCACTGTATGCTAGAATCTAAGTATAATTTAATATTAAATATTTATGGCCCTACTACTTGTTTATAAATTATTTAGTAATTAAACCTCAGGGTAAGACTAATAAAATAGCTATGCTCAGTGTTAACTCACAATATTTGAATTGGGGCATGCTAGTGGTGGAAAATAGGTTAGTAAAATATAGTTATAGATAATATAAAGATGATATCAATTTATAAATGCTTTATAAAATATTTCTATATGATAATAATTATTTTATAAGGTTTCTTTAAATTTTAGTAACCAAGTGGTGTACAATAACCCATCAAATCCTCCCTTACTTATAACAAAATCCACTGGAGTGCACAGACCTTCAATTTAGATGATGTCACTTCTCTCCCCCAAAATTACAGAACTGTGAGGGCCCATCACCTCCCCATGGTGTCCAATTTAAGCAGTTTCAACACCTACATCTCCAGTAAGGACTCTCCATCACAATTAATGATATCATAAACCCATACCATAAATAGAGAAAACAGCTAAAAGTGGATACCATAACAAAACAGGTAAAATAACACATCCAAAGAGTATAGAATGAAAAAAAGCTTAAAAAGGAACTAAATCAAGTTTCCAAGCCCCCAAAAACATCCTCAAGAATCCATATTCACTCAGTAATCATATCCCAACCCATAAATATGTGAAAATCCATCCAAGGAAGCAGATTAAGTTGTCCAAACTGGATATATGCACCTGAAAAAGGTGTATATACTTGTGTAGACATTGTGAGTCCATGGACTACATCCATATGACCTAAAATAAGCAGAAAATTAAATCTTATAGGCTATTTAGAGGCTTAGGCCTGCTTATAGACCCATATATACATATATAACTACATTTTTCACTGAATATGAGGTTTATGTATATATATAAGCTTATTTATCTCTATAATTTATTAATATCACTTAAGATAAGTATATTATGATTCAATTATAGCCTTAATAAGTATTATAAGGCCATGGATAAGCTAATTAAACTTATATAAATCATTTAATGGTGTAATAAACATAAATATAAGCATAATAACCATATTTATAAGTATTACAACTATAATTTTTACTTATAAGCTTAATGTCATTAAGGCTATCTTATTTTAAGCATAAGAAATACTCAGTCCTTAGGATACCTAGGCTGACACCCCCTCATCAAAAAAACAAAAAAAAGTTAAGATATTTTAATTAATAAGTAAGGAGTGGATAAAAAAATAATTTTTAAAATTTCTATAATCTGAATTTTAAAAGTATTATAAGGTTTTAAATTTTTGCAAGAGATTTTAAAATAAGAGATTTCATTTTAAGGAATCCACTGGTCATATTCAATCGATTTATTTTTAAAACTTAATAGATACTCAACTTCCTTTTCTTTTGTAAGGTGTCTATTTTTAATTATCTTTTCAATTTCTGCTTTTTTAACTATCACTACACAATATAGGGGGTGGACTTGCTAGTAAGTCCTTAACCTGAACTCAGATAAAACTCAGACTGAACTCATAATGAACTCCTACTGAACTCTACTTGAAAACCCACCTAAAACTGTTCTGCTGAGTGGTTTTCATCCCTGATTGTATGGTTCCTTTATCAATAGCTCAATTTGTGTTCAATATGTGGTGAGTTTGTGTCCAAGGTTTCAGACTTTCTAGCAAGTCCTCCCCCCATATTGTGTGGTGCATTTCTTTAGGTTGCTTTTTATTCCTTCCTGAGCTTCTTGGAAATAGAGCAGAATCATTAGAAATGTATGGTTTTATAAGAGAAATAGGGAATGCTGGATGTTTTCTATCATATGGTGTATATAATGGGGGGTACCAATGTTAGAAATTTGTAATTATTTAAAAGGTATATTTTCACAACACAGAAATAAGAAAAAAACTTGACATAAATTCTCAGTGAGAAGGTTTTTTGGGGTAGAATATGCTCTATATTTAAAAATAATCATGGTTGATTTGGTGAAAAAAAACATATTTTAAAATGGAAGATTTCTAACTTTGATACCCCCTAATATAACTTCAACAGCATTTTTACCAACCATCTTTTTTACTGAAAATGGTTCAATGAATGGGTGTTTAAATTTAAAATTACCATTTAAATTTAAATGTAGTGCAGAAATAAGGACTTCATCACCCTCTTTGAACATTTGCTCTTTATGGGCTTTATCCCATCTTTTCTTCTCATTCTCAAATATGTTATTTATACATTCTTGAGCATTCTTTCTGCATGATTGTTGCATTTGAAGAAAGGATTTTGTACCTGGATGTATATCAAATATAGGTAATTTATTAAGAGTTTTGGCAGGGGTATTAGGTAGATAGCCCAACCATAACTCAAATGAATTTTTGCCAGTGACAGAATGTACCGTACTATTGTATGCAAATTCTAAGCCTGGGATAAGTGTTACCCAATCATGAGTGAATATTTCATTTTCTTTAACGTCAAGACCAAAAGCACAATATCTTCTTATCATATCTTCTAAGGTTTGTATCATTCTTTCTGGTAGCCCATCAGTTTGTGGATGGTGTGCTCTAGAAAGTTTTAATTGACAACCTGAAATATCCATAGGTGATGACCAGAACTCAGAAATAAATTTTGGATCTCTGTCTGAAACTATTGCTTTGGGGAATCCAGCTATATTTAACATTTGTCTCCACCATAAAAAAGCTAAGTCCTTTGCAGAAACCTCTTTGTAGGTAGGAATAAATTTACAAATTTTTGTTAATCTATCTACAATTAACCAGCAGGAGTTATAACTCTTATGCCCTGCTATTAGAAAACCTGTTACAATTTCCATGTTAACTATTTCCCATGGAGCTTTTTGTAGCTCAATTTTTTTTAACAAACCCGCTCTTTTGCCTATCAATCTTTTAGATTTTTGACAATAATAACATGTATCAACAGATTTTTGAACATCATCAGACATTTTAGTCCACCAAGCTGAATTTCTTACTCTGCTTAATTTTTTATGGAAGTTAAAATGACCTTCTAATATATCATCATGACATATACTAAAAATTAACTCCTTCATTGATGGGGGAATCAAAATTACATTACTTGATTTTTTTCCGTAATATATAAAACCATTCTCAATGGAAAATTTTCCTTTTTCTAATGCTTCCCTATATTTTTGTGATAATGTTTTTATTAAAACTCTCTTTGAAGAATCAGATGGATTATTTAATATTGTAGTAAGTCAAATCAAGTCAGGATCTGAAGCATAATTATCAAGAATTGATTGCATAGATTCATCCTCAAGATCTACAATATAAATACCATAAATGGTAATAATATCTATTTCAGAAACATCATTAGGATTATCATAATTATTAGGTAGATACTCCAGATAACAGATCTACATTAGAGTGTAAAGTTCCTGCTCTATGTGTAATATTCATCTGTCCTCTGTATTTTTGTACATCTAAATACCATCTAAACATATTCCTATTAGAAGTTTTGATGTTTAAGTGTGACTTAACTGCACTACAGTCAGTTATTGACTCAAATTTTTGGTCTTCAAGGTAATAATGTAGCTTCTCAAGAGCCCATAATACTGCCAATAATTCATGTCAAGTAGAATCATATATCAATAAACTACCTCTTAGAGTACGTGAAATATAGCAAATTTCTACTTCTGACATTTTTCTTTAATAAGTTGTTTTTGATGCAAAGCAGCACCCAAACCAATAAAACTTACATCAGTATTCAAGTCAAAAGGTAATTGAAAATCTGGTAATCCCAAGATGACGGCTGTCATTAAAGATTCTTTCAACTTATCAAAAGCCTGTTGCCTTTCATTTTTCCAAATGAAAGCTTCTGATTTCTATATCAGTGTGGTCAATGGCGCAGCAATTAATTAGTAGTTCTTTATATATTGTCTATAATGACCACACATACCAAGAAAAGATTGTACATACTTGAAATTTTTAGTAATTCTAGTATTCTTGATTGCAGACACCTTATTTTGGTCTACACATATTTTTAAGCCAGATACAATATGACCAAGCACTTTTAAAGACTTAAACCCAAATTTGCATTTTTCAATGCAATGGTCATTTTTATTTCATCCATCTTCTGAAGTACCTTCTTTTAATTGATTAAATGTTCATCATATGTCTTAGACAACACTATTATGTCATCAATATATACCATTAACCATCGTTAAATTATTTCATTATGGAATGTTATATCCATTAGCTTCTGAAATACTGAAGGAGCATTTTTTGGTCCAAATGGCTACTGACATATTTATGAATTCCCATATGTGTTGTTATAAATAAAAAGTTCTGTGAGTTTTTTTCAATAGGAATTTAATCTTACCCTTCCTTTCTATCTAGGAAACTTATATACTTAGCACTTTAAGGGTAGAATGAATAGAGGCAAGCCTTGGCTAGGGGTAAATATCATAATTTTTAAATGTATTTAATGCTCTATAATCACCACAAAGTTTTGCTTTATCTTCTTCATAAAAGATTACCACTGGTGATACTACACAATGTTTTGGTGTAGTTTCAACATCATCAATTATGTTCATCTTTAACAACATCTTAATATTTTCCTCTATGTCTTTTCTCTTAACCAATAAAGCAGGGTATGGTTCTTTTTAAGACAAGCAGGAATATTATCCATTTCACAGGTTAAACTTATTTTCATCGCATGATCATTTACAAGGCTAAGCTCATTGGTCCCATGTGCAAAAGCCATTGGAAATGCTTTAATTCAATCAAAAATATTTTTCTCCTCAGCTTCACTTATGTGAGTGCCAAATGATGCTTTTGAAATTTCTGTTTCCAGAAGTTCCATCTCACTGGATTCTTCTCCTTTGCAAGGAATATCTATTACTGACTCAATATGTAAGACTGTGTTAATAGAATTTATATTAAATTATCTTTTGCCATTCATGCAAATTATAAACTTATTATTAGTAGGATATAATTTCACACAAAACTTTATTAGAATATTATTACCAATGATAAAACAGCTACTACAATTAGTATTGTCCATTACTACAAAGTCACATGTTATTCTAACATAACCATGTTGATGTTTAAAGAAAACAGGAGCTTTGTATCTACCAATGGGGTGTAGTACTGATCCAAAACCTCTCCAATTTTTACTTTGAAGGGGTTCAAGTTTTAAATTATAATCACTATCAATTTTCTGTAATGTATATGCAGAAACAACAGAACCAGCAGCTCCTGTATCCAACACTATATATACAGTTTCTCCAGAAACTATTGCTGGAACCATGATAGGTGTCATTCTTAAGTTTTCAGCTTGTATATCTTTAATGATTTCAGCATCATTAAAATTCATTAATGATACATTTGAGTCCATATTAAATATTGGATTTTCAAAGATGGAAAAATCATCTTCCAACATACAGACCTCATTTTCATCACTATATGAGATATTACTATTATAATCACTTTAATCTTTACTTTTTTCTGTTTCATTTTTGAATTCTTGCTGATTTTTAACAATATTTATATTTTTCTCACCTTTGTGACCTTTGAACCAAGGCTTATTACACTTATATCAAGTATTTGTCTCATACTTTTTAGGTACTACAGGTGCAGTAGGTTTTTTTGGCTTTTCCTGAAGTGGTTTTGAATTCTGATTTTTCACAGTTTCATTATTTTGTTTATAAGTGGTGTACCTTGTTTCATACTTAAGGTTTAATAATATTTCATTAAAAATATTAATAAATTCAGAGTATTTATTAAAATATATTTTTCTAGCTACAACAATGTCTCTGACAGATATAGGTAATTTATATATTATTTTATCTTTGCATAAGTTAAAATCCATATTTGGCTCAATGGCTTTTAATATTATATATAAATTAATCAAAAATACCATAGTTTTTTCACCATTCGACACATTATACATTATTTTCTCATTTAATCTTTGCTGAGCTAGTCTGAATTTAGAACCTCCAAATTTTTTTAATCAGTTGTTTCCATTCAGCCCAAGAGTAATCTTTACCCTCAATTAATACAGCTTCAAACCATAATATAGCAACATCCTTAAATAATGAAATTAGTTTTGATGTTATTTTGTCATCTGGTAACTTATATGAGAATTTTAAATTGTCATTTCTTTGAATAAAATGTTTCCAATCAGAGCTTTCTTCCCCATCATAAGTTGGGTACTGGTCAATTTTTGGCCAATTCTTCTGATTGTATTTAATCTCACTAATCCTTGGTAAATTCAATTACTAATTTACCTTGAATAAATGGTCTTGTATTTCCTCTTGTACTGATTTTTGACTTACATTTTTTCTTTCAGATTTGAAACTTCCAACAGACATTTTCATTTATGGTGATATTGGGAATGATTGAGATTTATTTTTGCAAATGAATGGATTATTATTATAATGTGTATACTTATGATTATCCTGATTTATTAGTATATTGGCAGTTTCAATTTAAACCTTAGTTAATCTTTGTAACAAATCAGAGACACTTTGATTTGTTTGCAGAAAAGATAACTTTGTTCTTGATTCATATTTCAATAAATGTGCTTCATACAATTTTTCTAACTCACAGAACTTTAGAAAGGTCACTATATTTATTACTTAAGGAATCATATTTAAGAGTTAGAGCCAAGTGATCTTTCTCTAATTATTTATTTTTTGTAGCCAGTTTAGAAATATTAAATATTAAGGACAAAATTGTGTCACTTGTGAGCACAATTTACTGTTCCTCACACTCAGTCATTCTATTCCAAAATGCTGAAACAATTCTATGGACAGTTGGATTTTTGTTAGATTACTCAACATCTTCCATCTCACATTCTTCACTATTTTGTGAAGCTCCAACTCACTAATAAGTGGTGGCAACTGAGGGTTAACTGAATTATTATTCTAAATAGCACTATTTTTATTGAAAAAAGATAAATCAGGTTTATCTACATCAAAACCCAATTGTCTAAAGTCCTCCTCAATTTTCTGGACAGATATCACATCAATTATATTACCTGCATTGTAACCATCAGTATTTTGTGAAATATTAGAAGGAAATCTACTTACCAAGAGATAGGATCTAGCCCTGATTTTTGGAGCTTTTTCTTTGGCCTGCAAGGGTGAGCTGAAGTGGTCTGATGAGGGGATGGATCTTTGTTGCAGTTGTGAATGGCCCACTGTTGGTAAAACCAATCTCATTTCCATTCCTACAACAGGATCTTGCCCTTAGACTGACTTGATCCTCCTTTGATAGGGGGTGGCTGGTTTAGCTGTACTCCCTTCATCTCAGCCAGACTTTGGTTTAATTTCTGTAATCTTATCCTGCAGTTGTTTTCCACCTTTTCCACTTCCTTTATGATAGAAGATTTTGAATCCTCCAGCTTCAGAACTTGTTTTTCCAAGTGGGACAGTTGATCCTGAAAAGGAGTTGATATTTTATTTATAGTTATCTTAATTAACAGGGCATCCTTTTCTTCTATGCTCATTTTTTCTAGCTGGGGGTAAGACTGACCTTCCATAGTGATGTCCTGGTACATTGTTTTTAGCTGTAGACCTGGTATTAAAAGCAGGTCTATCACATAAATTTTCCAATAGAGCACTCATAATGTATAAAATAACTAGTTTTGACACCTAAAGAAGGAGAAAAATGTATGTTAATAAGTAGACAAAAATTATTAGCAAGATAAATACTAATAAAAGTTCTGGAGCTTACCGTGAATTTAGATTTTTATTTATCTAAATAAAGTATAATAAAAATTTGAAAAATCAGTTAAAAATTAAAAAATAAAATTAACTAGACCTTTATGAGTGTTAATAATTAGCTTACCAAGCTTTAACCAAATACCAGTTTAATTTGGTGTTATATTGGTGACCAAATACCAAGTGAAATTGGGTTTATATTTGGCACAGTTACTACTGTGAATACCCAATTTTTATATTTAAAAATTAGTAAAATTATTATAAGGGTTATTTTCTGAATTAATTGGGTTATTATGGCCCACTAATGTGTTGAAGACCTAATTATTTGGTTTATATGAGCTATACTAGAGTCAAAATCACATCGCAGGCTTATACTAAATAATAAGTAATAATTAAGGAATGACCCCCAATTGTCAGTGAATGCTAGTATTGAAGTATGATTTAATAGTAAATATTAATTTCCCTACTAGTTATTTATAAATGATTTAGTGATTATACCTGAGGGAAAGACTAATAAAATAGTTGTGCTCAGTGTTAACTCACAATATTTGGATTGGTGTGTGCTAATGATTGAAAATAGGTTAATAAAATATAGTTATAGCTAATATAAAGATAATATCATTTAATAAATGCTTTATAATATATTTCTATAAGATAATAATTTTTTTATAATGTTTATTTTAATTATAGTAAGTAAGTGATGTCCAATAACCCATCAAAACCTCCATTACTTATACCGAAATCCACTGGAGTGCACAGACCTTCTATCCAGATGATGCCACTTCTCTCCCCAAAAATTACAGCACTGTGAGAGCCCGTCAGCCAGGCTTCTAGACTTACCAAGTAAAATAATTAATATTTTACTAGGATGAATTCACACCTTATTATTTTAATTTTTTTAATTATAATATATTTACATTAAATTTACTTATAATAAATTAACTAATTACATAAAGGTAAAGTTAGTAAATAATTAAAATTAATATTAAAATGTCCCTTATATTTTCATTTTCTAAAACCGTGCTCAATAACAGGTTAAGAGAAATAAAAATTAATATTAAAATAAAGAAAAAAAATTTAAATTTAAATAAAATTCAATATTCAAATAAAAATAAATATATATATAAAATTCAAATTAATTATTTAGAGTTGAAATTTACAGTAATTTTTAAATAAACTAATTTACTTTTGTCATAGACAGTAAATACACTTTTCTGACACCTTCTTTTTGGAACAATCTTAATATTTGAAACTGTTTTTCTGGAACATTATTTTCTTCTCTCATACTACTGTATTTAGGATTTCAACTCTGTGCTTTATCTCTCCTTCGCCTATATAAGGCCTCCCTTTCTGGTTGTTTTTGATTATCCTTTACTTACTTATTATTTTATTAAACCAATCCATTACAATCATATATTTATTGCTACTCTTTGTTTTTAGTATTTACTTACAGTAATTCTAGATCATTAACTATAATAATTATAATTTTTGATATATTTTTAATTCAGTAAAGTTAATAAAAGATAAAATATACATACTTTAACTTTGAAACCCTGAAATACACCTATCACTGCTGTTGGATCTGCTTTAAAAGTTTTCTAGACCAAAAGAACCCTTCGACAGGGCCCATAACCTCCCCATGGCGTCCAATTAAAGAAGTTTCAATACCTAGACTTCCTGTAAGGACCTTCCATAACAATTAATGATATCATAAACCCATACCATAAATAGAGAAAACAGCTAAAAGCAGATACCATAACAAAACAGGTAGAATAACTCATCCAAAGAGTATAGAAGAAACCCAAAGCATATAAAGGAACAAAATCAGCTTTCCAAGCCCCCAATAACATCCTCAAGCATCCATATTAACTCAGTAATCATATCCCAACCCATAAATCTGTGAAAATCCATTAAAGGAAGCAGATTAAGTTGCCCAAGCTGGATATATGCCCTGAAAAAGGTGTATATGCTTGTGTAGTTATTTTGAGTCCATTGAATATGTCCATATGACCTAAAATAAGCAGAAAATTAAATCTTACAGGCTATTTAGAGGTTTAAACCCGCTTATAGAACCATATATACATAATATAACTACATATTTCACTGAATATGAGGTTTATGTATATATAAAAGCTTATGTTTGTCTATAATTACTTAATATCACTTAAGATAAGTATATTATGACTCCATTAGAGCCTTAATAAGTAATTTAAGGCCATGAATAAGCTAATTAGTCTTATATAAATAATTTAATGGTGTAATAAATATAAATATAAGCATAATAACAATATATATAAGTATTACAACTATAATTTTTACTCATAAGCTTAATGTCATTAAGGTTATCTTATTTTTAGCATAAGAAGTACTTAGTACTGGAGATACCTAGGCTGACTGTTCTCATCTAAGTATATAAAATGGTATAATAATCATCTCAGTATTCTAGATACAGCATCTGCATCAACCTGTATATAACTGGTATCACTTAAGGTTTCATGAAAAGTTCTACTATTAGTGCCTTACACAACACTTATCCTTAAATACCCTAAATTTCTTGAGATTCTCAATGTTATGGTAAATACTCTAAAACCTTCTGTGTTTACTATCAAATGTGTTCTTGTTGTGAGATGATTCACTTATTGTGAATACCTCAGTGCTTAGTAATAGCCATTCACTCTTTAGTGTCTCAAATTTATCTTTCTTATTCTTGAGTGCTGCATATATGCTTGTTCATTTGACCTCTTAATTTCTAGAGCAGTGTTTGACTATTCTCTGAAAATCTAATCAGCAACAGATACCTCTGGATCATGCTTATGTGCCATCACATTTATCTTAGGGTGAAACCAGTACCTTCACTTGATTATGATTCCTAAGTCTATACTATGATATCAGGGCTATCTGTGATTATCTTTAATACATACAGTTCTCTTGTTGTATAGTCTTTTATGTATCTCCCTCTATTTTCTACTTGCTGTGGCACATTAATTCATATCACACTTAAAACCTGAGCACAGAGAGTCTACTTTTTCTGCACTTTGAAGACCCTTTTTTTGTGCTTTTGTAATCCTCCTTCATGAAAACTCTTCTGTGGTGCTATCTGCAAAATGAACCAATTTCTGCATTACTGTGAAATGTTCACCACACCATTTTAATGATGATGTCAGGAAAAAGGTCATTCCTAAATAGAAGTGGAGGAACAAATCCAACTTAATGTGATGGCTCTGAGACTACTGAACATTATTAATGAAGATACAAGGAGACTAAGGCTGACTTAAAATGATGATTGCTGGAGAATGGCTGGGCTTGTATCATTTAGAAAAGCAGGAAAAGGTACAACAGATTTTATAGCTTACAATAATTGGTGAGCTAATAAAGATAGAATGAATTTCAATTTTTAAGAAAATAAAGATAAAAATTTTATGGAAGTGTCACCAGACAGCCTACACACAAATTCATGGATGTTCCTGAGCTTGTGAGATTGGGGGTTACCATTTGAGACTTCATCAAGGCACAGTGTAATACCTTGAAAAAGTGGTTTGAAGATATGTTGAAGGAACTTATCCTTCTTCAAGATATGTTTCAGGAGAATATTTGTATAAATTTAAAGGTCAAACTTATATTCAAAGAAATCTCATAAAGGGTTTGAAAATTAATAACTATTAGGGGGTGTCAGTTCTGGCAAATCCGCACTTAAATTAAGTGCGGATTTCAAACCAAATCAGCACTTACAAATCAGCACTTAAATTTTGCAAAAAAGTCACTTATTTCAAAAAAGGGTGTCAGTTATGACCTCAAATCAGCACTTTTTTCCCGTTTTTTTTCACAACCACATTTTGGCCACAAAACATCCCTTCATTTCTTACCCCATCCCTGTCACATGTGACACACTGACCTTCCTTGCTACCTACCCATCAATCCTCGGCACACACCCCTTCCTGACATTTTCAATATTTTGACCAGGCATGTTTACATTCTTTTTTACTTATTTCTTCTACTTTTTAATCTTTTTTCTTGTTATGTGCCAGTTTCATAATGCCTCCCAGACATTCCAAATCTCAAAAGGTAACTCAAAAATCTGCTTCGTCACAAAAGTCTCCTCGTAAAGCAAGGATTACATAGAAAAAAAATCAGTGACTTTTTCTATTACTTACAACTGTTTTTACAGAATTGAAAACTATGTTTCAGCTAATATTTTATGGAAGTGAACTCTGTTCTTCGCCCGAAGAACAGAGTTCATCCTCCTATTTTCACACTCTGTTTGCACCAATCTCCATCCCTTTCAATTCTATCAACACATGCTTGTCTTCCCTCCCCATGCCTTTCGCTATCCTCCCAGCCCCATTGTATGCCATCCTCTTTTGATCCCCATTTCACCCCTCTCAACCTCTCCCAGACCCTTTTCTTCATTTAAAATGCCTCGGAACCCTTAATCTTCCCTTCCAACTCTTTCCCAACCTTTGAGTGACTGAAAAAATATGCGTTTGCTGAAAATATGCGATTTCATGTTGAGTTGATGAAAGAAAACACAGAGAGAAAAAAAAATAAGACTTTAACAGCAAATTCAAAAACCAAAAAAATATGCAAAAAAATTTACCATTCTCAGTGAATAATACATGCAAATTGATAATTTGAAGAGAAAGAGAAAAAAATTAAAATTGCGTTGAAAAATGTTGGAGTGTTATTGGAAGGATTTTCGCCCTTATACTAGTTGATTGAGAAATAGAAGTGTTGGATATAGTCGGAGGTGAATCAACTTGTTCATCTTCATACAGCTCTAACCATTGATCTTTGAGGTCAGCAAGTAGGTTATGAAGTATAGTGCAACACAGAATCCAGTTGATCACCGCCTCCATTTCAGATTTATTTCTAAGAGGACTTCTTAATTCCCTTAAACTAGAAAAACGGCCTTTCAAGATTCCAATAGAATGTTCAATACGGACTCTTGACTTTGCCAAATGATTGTTGAATTTGGCATTTTGACTGTCTTCTGAAGCTGCTCCCCGAAAAGCAGGAAGTACATACTTTCCATTCTCATAAGCAGAATCTGCAAGAAGATACTGATTTTCATCAAAGAATTTTTCAGGTTCATTTGAAATATGCATTCTTTGGAAGACGTAGGAGTCATGACATGAGCCAGGATAGCCAGCAAAGAATGATATAAATTTTTTGTTTACGTCACATATAAGCTGAACGTTAATTGAATATCTATAAAGAAGATATATTTGTTTGTGTTAGTTTCAAGGAGGATGAAAGGAGTTAAAAATAATCTACCTCTTTTTACGGTCAAAGTAATTGTTTCCACCTTGAGCAGGTTTCTGGCTCAAAGGAATAGTAGTACCATCAACAAAACCAATACATCCTGGAAAGCCCTCTGCTTGCATAACCTGAGATGATTCAAGTCGCTCTTCTTTTGTTGGCCAGGTGAGAAGTTGAGATTCCAAGGAGTTGATGGCAGTGATACATCGTTTGGTATAAGTGTTAACTGAACCATACCCTAAATCAAAGACATTTTCTAAACGTTTCAAAGCGGCTCCATTACCATTTGAACCCAAACAACATAGTGTGATGGCCAATTGAATTGAAGGATGTTGTTGTTCTTTTTGAGAATTATTGTGAAATATGGGATGATCCTGAATAAGCTCAAGCAATTTAAGGAAACATTCCTGAGAAGTCCTGAACAGCCATCTAAAACTGGGTGTAGATAGTTTAAGAAGTGTTTGGATGGTGTACTTGGGGGTATGAAGTACTTGAGGCTTTCTGGGAAGAAGGTAACGTTTCCTGGCCATTTTTGATAAAACGACAAAATCTTCTTCTAGATCAGAATCGGAATCAGAGTCCAAGAGCAGTTCAAGCGCCATGAAAGTCATTGCTTTATGTAATTTATCACGATTTGAAAGTGAGGAAGGCATGACTCTTATATGATATGATATGAAGATGTAAATGATGTATGATGTTTTGGGTTATGAAGTGTTATGCTGTGGAGTGCTGCGTATGAATGGGATGATGCTGACAAATCAGTGAAATGGGACTTGATGGTGAAATCAGCACTTTTGGTTGAGAAAGTGCGGATTTGAGTGAAATAAGTGACTTATTTCATTTTGAAATCCACCAGTATTGGGGCTAGTGTGTTTTGGAAATCCGCACTTATTTAAGTGCGGATTTGGTCAAATTTAAGTGCGGATTTGTAAGTGCGGATTTGCCAGAACTGACACCCCCTATTGACTCTTTTAATAAAAGTAATTACCATACCACAGACCCATTAGTATTCCCCCGTTCCTACTCACAGACCCATTAACAACTCTCAGACCCACAATAACCCGCATTGAGAATATCACATTGAGAATAGCACTAATAGTACAATTATTCTCATAAATTGAAAAGCATAAGCACATAATTTAAATTAATCAAATTACTTAGATTTTGAATTTAGGCAAAGAACAGTCAAATAAGCAATTCTGGATTGAGAACACAACAGAAATGCAGTTTCCAATCAAATTTTGCTTCTGCTCTTTTCCAATGGATTTAATTGAGACAATTGTGCCCTGGATTATGGACTTAGTGAAATTCCTTTGCTTTGAGTGTCACATTTTTCATGACAAAAAGCTGTATGAAAAATTAGAATTACTGTAAGATAATTGGTGGGAAATTATAGATCTTTACACAGACCACCATGACTTATGTATCAATGTGTCACTTTTGCAATTCTCCAGTGATACAAAATCCTCCCCCCTTCTCCTCAGGATCTGCCCTTCAAGCCTCCCCTTCCTCCAGACATCTTACCCTCTGGTAAATATCTTTCCCCCAAGAAGATAAAGTATGTTTCCCTTCCCCCATCCCTACTAGAGGACACAGAGAGAACACATTTGACTCTCTCACAGAGGTCACTACCACCCGCCCAGAGCTCTTCTTTAAAGAATACTAAGTATGCTCCCCCCTTCCCTTCTTCATCCTTTACCTCTTGAAATCCCCATTTTTCCCACCAACAATACTCTTCAAGCCTCAATTCATAATCTCCTCAGTTCCTGTTTTGGTCCTGGTCTATCAGTTTCTCCCCCTTCTTCTGTGGAGCTCAAAACACCTGTGGTCTGCTTTAAACAGTTGGTAGGCCACAAAACCATTGATTGACCAGTCTTCCTCATGATGTGTCTCAACAACCTTATTGGTACTTCCAAGTGTGGACTTTTAAAAATAAATGAGACTTCATAAGTTACAAGATAAATATGAGTTAGAAAATGGTAATGAGCCAACCTATGGACAATTTTAATAAAGTACTAAAAACAGCACAAATTTTCAGATATAGGAAATTGGTCATTGATAATTATGCAATACCAATCAATAGGTGAATAACTATGTAAAAATATAATTCTAGATTTTTTAAATAAATAAGACCTCTTAAGCTACAAGATCAATATGAGTTGGCAATTGGTAATGAGCCAACCTATTAAACATGAAAGATAAATATTTAATAAAGAGTAACCAAATGATATAAAAATCAAGGAATACCTATGAAAAATTGTAACAACGTATTACAAAAAGTGAAAATTATCATATATAGGAAATTGGTTATTGATAGTAATGCAATAACAATCAATGGGTTTATCACTATTTTAGTAAGCAAATATATATATATGATCAATTATCATCATTTTATAACTTATTCTGTTAACCTATCATTCAGAAAAATATGTATAACATATTCAAAACATAGGTATTTATCTAATAGTACATGAATACAGGTCTGTAGAAGATGGATCAACCAGGCTTTGACTAATGAGTTAGAAAGCACAAGCAGCAGAAGCTTGACATCAAGGACCCTCCTCATTAAGCACCCAAGATATGAGTTTAAACAGCCACCATGGCTGACATAAGAGCTCTTTCACATTCCCTCCTTCCACATATGAAAAAATCCATTTTTCAACACTCCTCACCACCTCCCCCTCAAATACACAACAACTCTATCAATAGAAAAACATCTTCAATGGACAAAAAATCAACAAACTCTTTTTTAGCATGAAAAACTCCCCTTCTCCCCCTCCCCCTCATTAAAATTCATTCCATTCATTTACCAAAGCAGTGACCTCATCAGTAGCCTCTGCAACATAACAGCATATCTTAACTAACCTTCTTCACTATCACCATCTGTTCTCTTCCTCACAATAAAATAACTTGAACTGAAATTCCCAGTCCTCACAAAATACAAAAACCCACAGATTCTCACATTCATTAAACATTGTATCTCATCCTATAAAATCTCACCAGCAAGCTCTCTATTTCCAATTTGCAGCAGAAGTTCATTTTGCCACTGTTCAAATGATATCAAACTCCTGATTCACTCAGAAGACAATAAACAAATTTTTATCAACACCTGGAAGAATTGGATCCCTCGAGAAATTTAACTCAAACCAGCTTCATTCCAAGTAGTGGCTCAGGGATCCCTAACAACTCTGTCCTTGAAGATAAAACTTGTATTGATTTTCTCATCACAGAGAACCCTGACACCCTCCAAACATTATGCTGAATATAATGGCTGAAACACTTTGAGAAGAGAGAGGGGAAAAATTACTCCTTCTTCATTCTCCATTGTACAAACAAATATGATACTGAAAATCTTTCTTCTCCCACCCAAATTTTTCCTTTCATCTGTGATGGCCAGATATGGCTCACAGGAGAGTTTAACAGAGAAATTAGCACCTGCTTTCAATTTTGGAGAAGGGGGCACTTATTTATCCACTTTTCTTTTTTCCCAGGTGCTCCAACTTCTCTGGTTACCAAAATCCAAAAAATGCAATAAACCTCCTCTAAAGACCCAGGTATGCTTCAGATGTGTGGAAAACCTCCATAATGACTATTCACTCAAAAATACCACAGTCTCCCTTAATGACATGATGCAAGATCTTACTGAATAAAATTCCCTCCTCCACATGCCCCACCACCCAATCTTCCCTTTCTGTAACAATCAATAATTAAAAACTGACTCACATCCCAAAATTTTTTCCTCTTTCATCAACATATTCTAACTAAACTTCCACTGCTCTTTTACTAAATCTTTAATGACCCCCTCACTCTATCATATAACATCCTAGCATTGCAAGAGTCTTATATTTCACACAACCACCTCACCCCTGCTAATGAAAGAGGCTATAATCTAATTACCCCATTAAATACCTTCCCAATACCATCAAACTCACCCACCAATTTTTTCTTTTAAATCAACAAAAAATTTCCCTCTCACATATTTGTCACTCTACAAAGCCCCTGTGCAGATATCATATTACTCATCAACAACATCCTCTCACCCCCTCTACTCATAGAAAATATTTACAGTTCTCTAATAAACTTCTTCTATCTCCCTTTCATCCTTCCTTCCCTCACTCTCCACACACATATTTCCAACATCCATATCACTGAGTTTAATCTCACCATGACCTATAGTTGGATTCATTTAAGAATACAAAAAATTACCCTGAAACAACCACTCTCCTCAACTCAACATCAGCTCTCAAACTTTCCTTAATATCACATCCAGGAGTAGTTGCATTTTGCAACAAAAGAAAATTTACTTCTGTGATGGACCTTGTGTTAGCTGATGATGAAGCAGAAAAGCTTTTTATTAAATGCTTTACTGAGCTGGAAAGTACCAAATCTCACCTATCCAACCATCACTCTAGAATCTCAACTCTTCTCATCAAATCTCCCCACATACTCTTCAGACCTCTTATCAGAGCTCTAATAAGTTTGATAAGTGTTCCTCCCTTTCTTATCTATACCTCCTCCCTCCCCCTCCCCCTATGTACTCCTCTTCCTAGATTGATCTGGAAGCCAAACATTTTACCTTCCAACTTGTAAAGTAAATAAGGTAAGATTTATAAGGAATTTAATACATTGTAATAGCAATAAATTAGAGATAAAAGGATTTTAATATATTTTTGTACTGTGTATTTTAATGTTTCTCTCCCATTGAACAGTCGTAAGTAGAATCTATATCATTTATTGATTCAATTAAATAACTGTTTTAACCTATAATTAATCTAACAAATATACAAAAAACAATTATAAATTAAACTTAATTATATAATAATAGTTGATAAAAGGATGGTTAAAAACAACAAAAAGCAGAACCCTTTTATACTCAAAGTTTAATACAGTGTGAAATTATTTGAAGTAAACATGAAACATTAATAAAACTAAAAATAAAATAAAGATTTAGTAAGAATAAATAAATGAAACCAAAACAAATTTCAATAAATTAATTTAGAGAGATATAAATTAAACTTTGAAAATAATGTTTAAGTTAAATGAAAAAATAAGACTGAATAAAATTAATGCAAATTAAAGTTTTTTTTAAAAAATGATTAAAAATATAAGTTTTAATAAATAAATGATTTAAAAAGTTTTATTTACTCTTACAGTCTCAGAGAGAAACTAAAAATTCTCTCTTTCATTCTCTGAACCTCCCTCTAGATGACTTCAAAAAAGGTTTTAACTCCAGTAAATACAGTAAACTTAGATCTAAAAATTTGCCACAATTTTTTCATTTTTAACACAATTAATAAAATAGAAATAAAATAATGTTAATATAATGAAAAAAATTGAATTTACAGAATTAAATCAATTTCATGAAGAATTTAAATAAATAAATGTATAGTAGCTAAATGATTTAGTTAAACAATAACTTATATTACTTAAAGAATTTAAAATAATAATTTTATAATATTTTAATAATTTTAATAATTAAGTTAATAATTATTGGGTAACAAATTTTATCAAACCAGTTCACATATCTTAAATACATTACTGGCTGACACTCCCTCACCCTGAAAAACCAATAAAAAATGGTAAGATTTTCTTTTATTTTTTCAATAAAATTTTTAAATTGAATATTTTATTTGGAAGAATCCACCTCTCAAATTCAGTATATTTCCAATTATATCTAAATAAATACTTATTTCCACATTCTCTAGTAATATTTCCTTCATTAAGAATCTTATCAACTTCACTCTTTTCATTTATTTCCAAGGGTTTAGATATTTTTCTTCCCAATCTTTTATGAAATAAATCAGGGTCATTTGATATATAATTATTTATTAGGGGATATCAAAGTTAGAAATTGATAATTAATTAAAAGGTATTTCACAAAATAAATAGAAATCCACAAACTTGACATTAATTCTCAGTAAAAAGATGTTTTTGGGGGCACAATATGGCATATTTTAAAAAATAATCATGGTTTATTTGGTAGAAAAAAGAGGTATTTTGAAATGGAAGATTTCTAACTTTGATACCCCCTATTAATGATATATGAAATACTGGGTGTTTTCTATCACATGGAGCATATACAAAAACTTCAACAGCATTATTTCCAATAATCTTTTTAACAAAAAATTGACCAATAAATAGATCTTTTAATTTAATGTGCCTTGTAGATTAAAATTTACTGTAGATAAAAGAACTTCATCTCCCTCCTTATATGTACATTTTTTATGAGATTTATCCCATCTTTTCTTATTATACTGGTATGAATTTGAAATACATTTTTGTGAATGATTACTACATAAATTTTACATTTGAAGAAAAGGCTTAGCACCAGGATGTGTATCCAACCTAGGTAAGTTTTTATTTAATCAGGAACCTGGAGTTTCTGGTACATATCTTAACCATAAATCAAAAGTTTTATTCTCAGTAACTGGATAAACAGTACTGTTGTATTCAAAATTAAGGCCTGGAAGAATTTTTAAACAATCATGAATAAATCTATCATTATCCTTGAACTCCAAATTTTTGTAAATATATCTACTATTACCCAACAGGAATTATATTTATCTTTACTTGCTGTCAGAAGACAATTAAAAAATTCCATGTTTATTATATGCCATTTTGAATTTGGCTCATCAATTTTAGGCATTAATCCTGCTCCTCTACCAGTTAATTTTTTTAATTTTTGGAAATTATCATAAGAATCAACATACTTTTTTGCATCTTTAGACATATTAGCCCACCAAGAAGTATTTTTCAATCTTATGATAAATTTTTAAAGGTCAAAACTCTCAGCTAATATGTCATCATTACCCAGATTGAGAATAATTTCCTTCATTAATAGGGGGTATCAAAGATGGAAATCTTCAATTTCAAAATATATCTTTTTTCCACCAAATCAACCATGATTATTTTTTTAAAATATGCCATATTGTGACCCCAAAACACCTTTCTACCGTGAATTAAGGTCAATTTTGTGTCTTTATTTTTGTGTTGTGAAATGCCTTTTAAATATTTACAAATTTTTAACTTTGATACCCCCTAATGAAGATATAAATATTACATTAATTAGCCTTTTTTCTGTAGTATATTAAGTCATCTTCCAAAGAAAATTTTCCCTTTCCCAGTGCCTTTTGATATTTACTTGGTAATTATTTTTTCAAAGGTTTGATTGATGCATTCTTTGGATCACTCAGAATTGTTGTTAATTTCTTCAAATTTTCATCATACTTATATGATTCAACAATTGTTTGCATTAATTTATCCTCCCTATCTTCTATATATACTCTAAAAATATATATTATATTTTTTCCAGTACATAAGCTAGATTAGATTCATCATTTTGTAAAGGAAGGATTAATATCTTGTCCACATTATAGTGCATTTATGTAGCTTTATGAAGAATACTCATTCTTCTCCTATAATTCTAAACTGCAACCTTCAAACTAAAAGTATGTCTTTTTGGTGTTTTCATATTTAATAATTATTTTGAAGCAATGAAATCAGTAATCAACTGAAATTTTTAATCCTCTAAATAGTAATGCAACTTCTCTATGGCCCATACTACTTCTGAGTGCTATTTCTGATTAGCACCATACTTCAATTCACTTGGTTTAAAGGTTCTTAAAATATAGCATATTACAACTTCTGAATAATTTTCTTTCATCACTTGTTTTTTATGAAGTGCAGCTCCCAGATGCACAAAAATTGCATCTGTATATAATACAGAAGGTTTAGTAAAATTAGATAAACCTAATATAGGTGCTGTGATTAAACATCTTTTCAATGTGTCAAAAGCTTATTGTCTCTCATAATTGCAGATGAAAACAACATCTTTTCTTAATAGGTTTGTTAATAGTTGATAAATTGCTTGATAATACTTAATTTATTTTCTATAGTAGGCACACATTCACAAAAGGATTGAATTTTTTTACAGAAGTGGGAACACTTAGATTAGGGGGTATCAAAGTTAAAAATCTTCCATTTCAAAATGCCTCTTTTTCCCACCAAATCAGCCATGATTATTTTTTAAAATATGCCATACTGTGCCCCAAAAATACCTTTTCACTGAGAATTAAGTTCAAGTTTGTGGATTTCTATTTGTGTTGTGAAATGACTTTTAAATAATTACAATTTTATAAATTTGAAACCCCCTATTTTGCATGTCTGCTACTTTACTTTGATGAAAAAATATTTGAAACCCTGATACCACATGTCCCATAACTTTTAAAGAATGAAAACTAAATTTAAATTTCTTAAGAGCCAACATCATGTTAATATCATCCATCTTTTAAAAGACTTTAGATAGGTGAGTTATGTGCTCTTTGAATGTTTTTGAAAAAATAATGATATAATAAATGTATACCATCAACTATCCTTCTATACTCTCTTTATGGAAAGTTCTATCCATAACTTTTTAAAATAAAGAAGGTGCATTTTTTAGTCAAAAAAGTATCCTTATATATTTATAAATTCCCATATGAGTAGCAATAAAAAAATTTTGTGATTAATTTTATACTGAAATTTGATGATAAAATTTGTTTCCATCTAGAAAGCTAATATAATTTTCTCCTTTTAAAGCTGCATTTATATAATTTATTCTTGTTAAAGGATAAATATCATAATTTTTATAGCTGTTTAGTGCTCTTTAATCTCTACACACTCTATCTTAATCTTTCTCATATCATATAAAGACAGGTAAAATTACACAATATTTATGAGTAAAATCAACTTTGTCAATGATATTCATTTTAAAAAGTGTTAAGATATTATCCTCAATATCTTTCATTTTTTTAGGGGAAGCAGGATAAGGCTTCTTTTTCAAACTAAGTTGAATCTTCTCCAACTTAAAAGTCAATTGTAATTTCTTTTCATGTTTTACTACTAGCTTTCATTAAAATTTCCATGTGAAATTGAAATTGGAAAATATTTTACTATGTTTTTTCTTTCTTATTTTTCTGATTTATTCAACTATTCACCAAAAGCTGCTTTCAGAAATTTCTCGTCAATATGATTCATTTCTATAGAGGCTCTTCCTTTTAATTGAATTAAATTATTACAAAAAGTAATATTTGAGGAGACACTTGGTGAAGTTGAGATCATTTTAAATTATTTTTTAAAATTATTTCCCATTGTAAAGCATTTATTTTCAGGGTCTAATTTTATTCCAAATTTTATTAGAATATCACTTTCCATTATAAAAGATTACTTAAATTATTATTTTTGATAAACATAAAAGTAAAAGCTTCTCTAAAGTACCCATGAGTATGTTTAAATAAAACTAATGTAGAATATTTTTCTACAGGGTATAATATTGACACATATCCTCTCCAATTTCCTGAAGATACAGCTTCCAGTTTTTTCTCATAATCATTATCTATCTTCTTCAGATCTGATAAACATACAACACTTCCACAAGCTCCTGAATCTAATATTCCCTCATTATTTTCTTGATTTCTTAAAACAGGAATTCACATTGGTGTAATTATTATTGAGTTTTTAGTGAGATCAGTTATGACTCTTGCATTCTCAATATTAGACAAAATTCAATCTATCATAGGTAACTCATTGTTTAAATATTGAATATCAGTTTTGAATACAAAAATTTTATCTTCTTTTTCATAAGAATTATCACTTTTAACCTCAAAGTATTCACTAGAATCTTCTGAATCCTTAAGCTCTGTTTGAGCTACAATATTAATTTTATTATCAAAAAGATGGACTTTCTGCAATTAATTTTCACATTTTACCCAGGTATTTGTTGCATATTTCTTTGGAGAAATAGGTGCAGAAGGTTTTACTATCTTATCTGTATTTTTATTACCAGATTTTTTATTTTCATTTTGCTGCTGATACTATTGCACATTATTTCTTTGTTCATATCTATGATTTAATAAAACATAATTACAAATATTAATAAAAGTATATGTGTTTAAAGTATTTTCAGACCTGGCTACTACCAAGTCTCTTAATAAATTTTGTGGTTTGAAAAAAATTCTTTCCTTTAATAGTTCAAAATAAATTTTTGGATTGATGGCTCTCAAAAGGTTTGTCAATTTCAACAAGAAAACTATGGGCTTTTTGCATAAGTATGTGTAATATCTACTTTCCTCATAAAATATTAGTTGTTCTAGCCTGAATTTTGACCCAAAATTATTTTTTTTCACTTAAATGTTCTCATTCTTCCCATGAGTAATCTTTTTCATCCATCAGAAAAAATTCATCATTTTGTTGCTGATATTTTTGCACAATATTTCTTGGTTCAGATCTATGATTTAATAAAAAAATCATCACAGACATTAATAAAAATAGATTTTTCATAAGTACTTTCAGACTTGGCTACTACCAAATTTCTTAACAAATTTGGTAATTTGAACAAAAAATTTTCCCTCCATAGCTCAAAGGCCATTTTTGGATCCATGGCTTTCAAAATATCTAAAGATTTCACCAAGAAACTATGGGCTTTTTAGGTGAGTCTTTGTAATATCTACTCTCTTCATAAAATCATAGTTGTGTTAGTGTCAGTGTGTGCTAGTATCTAAGTATGATTTAATAGTAAATATAAATAGTCCTACTACTTATTGATAAATGATTTAGTGATTAAACCTCAGGGGAAGACTAATAAAATAGTTATTTTCAATGTAAACTCACAATACTTGGATTTTATGCGTGCTAGTGGTGGAAAATAGATCAATAAAATATAGTTATAGCTTATATAAAGATAATATTGACTTATAAATTCTTTATCATATATTCACATATGATAATAATTGCTTTATAATGTTTTTTTGAAGTGTAGTAAGTAAGTGATGTCCAATAACCCGTCAAATCATCCCTTACTTATAGCAAAACCCACTGGAGTGCACAGACCTTCAATCCAGATAATTTCACTGCTATCCGCAGAAATTACAGTACTGTGAGGGCCCATTGCCTCCCCATAGCGTCCACTTAAGTCATTTTCAACACCCAGACCTCCAGTAAGGACCCTCTATCACAATTAATGATACCACAGACCCATACCATAAATAGAATAAACAGATAAAAGTGAATACCATAAAGAAACAGGTAAAATAACTCATCCAAAGAGTATGAAATGAAAGCCAAAGCATATAAAGGAAACAAATTAACTTTCCAAGCTCCCAATAATATCCCCAAGCATCCATATTAACCCATTAATCATATTCCAACTCATAAATCTGTGAAATTCCATACAAGAAAGCAGATTAAGTTGACCAAACTGGATATATGAGCCTTAAATAGGTGTATATGCTTGTGTAGGAGTTGTGAGTCCACTGAATACGTCCATATGACCTAAAATAAGCATAAAAATAAATTTTATAGGCTATTGAGAGGTTAAAAGCCCACTTATAGACCTAAATAAACATAATATAACTCCATATTTTACTGAATATGAGATTTATGTATACATATAAGCTTATGTATGTCTATAATTACTTAATATCACTTAAGATAAGTATATTTTAACTTCATTAATACCTTAATAAGTATTATCGGGCTATGTATAAGCTATTTAAACTACTATAAGTTATATAATAGTGTAATAATTATATATATATGTATTATAACCATATATATAAGTATTTTCACCTTATTTTTAAGTTATAAGCTTAATGTAATTAATGTTATCTTATTTTAAAAATAAGAATTACTCAATCCTGAAGATACCTAGACTGAAACTCCCTCACCCAAAAAAAACAATAAAAAAATGTTAAGACATTTTAATTAATAAGTAAGGAGTGAATAGAAAAATAATTGTAAAATTTCTATGATACATATACTGAATTAACCAGTATTATTTGGATTTGAATTTTTTTCAAGAGATTTTTAAGATCTAAGATTTCATTTTCAGGAATCCACTGGTCATATTCACTTGATTTATTTTTCAACCTTAATAGATACTCAACTCCCATTTCTTTTGTAAGGTGTCTCTTTTTAAGTATCTTTTCAATTTCTGCCTTTCCAACTATTTCTTCAGGTTTCTGTTTATGCCTTCCTGATCTTCTTGAAAATAGATCAGTATCATTAGAATGGTATGGTTTTATAAGAGAAATAGGAAATACTGAATGTTTTCTATCATATGGTGCATATAGAATAACTTCAACAGCATTGTTAGCAACCATTTTTTTTACTAAAAATGGTCCAATGAATGGATCCTTCAATTTTACATTACCATTTAAATTTAAATTTAGTTTAGAAATAAGGACTTCATCACCCTCTTTTAACATTTGTTCTTTATGGGCTTTATCCCATCTTTTCTTTTCATACTCAAATGCCTTATTTATACATTATTGAGCATGTTTTCTACATAATTCATGCATCTTAAGAAAATATTTAGTACCTGGATGGATATCTAATCTAGGTAAATTATTAAGAGTTTTTGCAGGGGTATTAGGTACATAACCCAACCATAACTCAAATGGCTTTTTGCCAGTGACAGAATTTACTGTACTATTGTATGCAAATTCTAAACCTGGGATAAGGGTTACCCAATCATGCGTGAATTTGTCTTTGTCTTTGAAGTTAAGACCAAAAGCACAATATCTTCTTATCATATCTTCTAAAGTTTGTCTCATTCTTTCTGATATCCAATCAGTCTGTGGATGGTGTGCTGTAGAAAGTTTTAATTGACATCCTGAAACATCCATAAGTGATGTCCAGAACTCAGAAGTAAATTTAGGATCTCTGTCAGAAACTATTGCTTTGGGGAAGCCTGCTATATTTAACATTTGTGTCCACCATAAAAAAGTTAAGTCCTTTGCAGAAACCTCTTTTTGGGTAGGAATAAATTTACACATTTTCGTAAATCTATCTACAATTACCCAGCAGGAGTTATAACTCTTATACCCAGCTATTGGAAAACCTGTTACAAAGTCCATGTTAGCTATTTCCCATGGAGCTTTTGGTTGCTCAGTTTGTTGTAATAAACCAGCTCTTTCACCCATTAATTTTTTAGATTTTTGACAGGAATCACATGTCTCAACATATTTTTGAGAATCATCAGACATGTTAATTCACCAAGCTGAATTTTTTCTCTGGTTAATGTTTTATGGAATTCAAAATTACCTGCTAATAAATCATCATGACATATGCTTAACATTAACTCCTTCATTGACAGAGGAATTACAATTACATTGCTTAATTTCTTCCTGTAATATATAAAACCATCCTCAATGGAAATTTTTCCTTTTACTCATGCTTCTTTAAACTTATGTGGCAATGTTTTTATTAAAACACTCATTGAAGCATTAGATGGATCATTTGATATTGTAGTAAGTTTACTCAAGTCATGATCTAAAGCATAATTATCAAGAATTGATTGCATAAATTCATCCTCAAGATATACAATATAAATTTCATAAATTTTAGTAATCTCTGTTTCAGGAACATAAGCAGGATTATCATCGTTATTTGGTAGAGGTACTCTAGATAAGAGATCTACATTAGAGTGTAAGTTTCCTGCTCTATGTGTAATCTTCATCCGTCCTCTCTATTTTTGTACAGCTAATTGCCATCTAAACATATTTCTATTAGGAGTTTTCATTTTTAAGAGTGTCTTAACTGCACTAAAGTCAGTTATTAACTCAAATTTTTGGTCTTCAAGGTAAAATGTAGCGTCTCAAGAGCTTATACTACTTCCAAAGATTCAAGTTTAGTAGCACCATATTTAAAGTGACCCCTTCTTAGAGTATGTGAAATATAGCAAATATCTACTTCTGACATTTTCCCTTAAATAAGTTGTTTTTGATGTAAAGCAGCTTCCAGATTAATGAAACTTGCATCTGTATACAATACAAAAGGCAATTGTAAATCTGGTAATCCCAAGATAGGAGCTGTCATCAAACATTCTTTCAACTTGTAAAAAGCCTGTTGTCTTTCATTATTCCAAATGAAAGCTTCTGATTTCTTTATCAGTGTGGTCAATGGTGCTGCAATTAATTGGTATTTTTTTATATATTGTGTATAATAACCACACATACCTAGAAAATATTGTACATCCTTGACATTTTGAGGAATTCCAATATTCTTGACTGTAGCCACCTTATTTTTTTCTACACATATTTGTAAGCCAGATACAATATGACCAAGCACTTTTAAAGAATCAAACCCAAATTTACATTTTTTCAATGCAAGGGTCATTTTTTATTTCATCCATCTTTTGAAATAACATCTTAAAATGGATTGAGTGTTTATCATATATCCTAGATAACACTATAATGTCATCAATGTATACCATTAACCATCCCTCAATCATTTCATTATGGAATTTAATATTCATTAACTTCTGAAAAACTGAAGGAGCATTTTTTGCTCCAAATGGCATCCTGACATATTTATATATTCCCATATGTATTGTTATAAAAAAAAAGTTCTGTGAATTCTTTTCTACAGGAATTTGATGATACCTTTTATTTCCATCTAGGGAGCTTATATACTTAGAACCTTTAAGGGTAGCATGTATAGAGGCAATCCTTGGAAAGGGATAAACATCATCTACTGTAAATCTATTTAATGCTCTATAATCACCACACAGTCTTGCTTTATCTTTTTCATAAGAAGTCAGCACTGGTGATATTACAAAATATTTTGGTATAGTTTCAAAATTCTCAAGAATTTTCATTTATAATAACATCTTAATATTATCCTCTATGTCTTTCCTCTTCATTGGTGAAGCAGGGTATGGTTTATTTTTAAGACTTGCAGGAATATTATCCAATTCACAGGTTGAACTAATTTTCATCTCATGATCTTTTACAAGGCCAAGTTCATTGGTACCATGAGCAAAAGCCATTGGAAATGCTTTAGTTCAGTACAAAATAATTGTCTTCTCAGCTTCACTTATCTGAGTGCCAAATGATTCTTTTGAAATTTCTGTTTTCAGAAAATCCATCGCACTGGATTCTTTTCCTTTGCAAGAAATATCTATTACTGACTCAATTTTTAAGACCGTGCTAAAAGAATTTATTTTAAATTTCCTTTTACCATTCATGCCAATTGTAAAATTATTATTAGAATGGCTTAACTTCACACAAATCTTAGTCAGAATGCCATTTCCAATGATAAAACAGCTACTACAATTAGTATTATCTATTACTAGAAAGTCACAAGTTACTCTAACATAACCATGTTGATGTTTAAAGAAAACAGCATATTTGTATTTACCAATTGGGTGTAGTACTGATCCAAAACCTCTCCAATTTTTACTTTGAAGGGGTCCAAGATTTGACTTACACTCACTATAAATTTTCTGTAATGTATTTGTAGAAACAACAGAAGCAGCAGCTCCTGTGTCCAATACTATATTAACATTTTCTTCAGAAATGATAGCTGGAACCATGATAGGTGTCATTTTTAAGTTATCAGCTTGTATATCCTTAATGATTTCAGCATCCTCGAAATTCATTAAAGATTCATTTGAGTCCATATTTAATATTGGAGTTTCAAAGATGGACAAATCATCTTCCAACATACACACTTCATTTTCATCACTATATGAGATATTCCTGTCATAATCACTTGAGTCTTTACCATTTTCTTTATCATTTTCAGATTCATGCTGATTTTCAACAATATTTATATTATTCTCACATTATTGACCGTTGAACCAAGGCTTATTACACTTATAACAAGTATTAGTCTCATAATTTTTAGGTACTACAGGTGCAGTAGGTATTTTCTGCTTCTCCTGAAGTAGTTTTGAATTCTGATTTTTCACAGGTTCATTATTTTGTTTCTAAGTGGTTTACCTTGCTTCATACTTATGGTTTAATAATATTTCATTACAAATATTAATAAATCCAGAATATTCATTAACCATTATTTTTCTAGCTACAACAATGTCTCTGACAGCTATAGGTAACTCATATATTATCATATCTTTCCATAAGTTAAAATCCATGTTTGGCTCAATGGCTTTTATATTTTATTTAAATTCATTAAAAATACCATAGGTTTATCACCATTCAACAAATTATACCTAGTATTCTCATATAATCTTTGCTGAGTGAGCCTGAATTTAGAACCTCCAAATTGTTTTTCAATTAGTTGTTTTCATTCAGCCCAAGAGTAATCTTTACCCTCACTCAGTAAAGCTTCAAACCATAATAAAGAAACATCCTTAAATAGAGAAATTTATTTTGATGTTATTTCTTCATCTGGTAACTTATATGAGAATTTTAAGTTGTCAATTCTTTGAATGAAATGTTGCCAATCAGAGCTGGCTTCCCCATCATAAGTTGGGTACTGATAAATCTTTGGCCAGTTCTTCTGATTGGAATTTGTTTCACTAATCTTAAGTAAATTCAATAACTCATTTACTCTGGATAAATGGTCTTGTATCTCCTCTCGCACAGATATGTGACTTACATTTGTTCTCTCAGACTTGAAACTTCCACCAGATGGTTTAACTTGTGGTGGTATGGGAAATGATTGAGATTCAATTTTGCCAATGAAGGGATTGTCACTATACTGTGTATACTTATGATTATCCTGATTCATTAGTAGATTAACAGTTTCAATCTCAAGTTTAGTTAATCTTTGTAACAGATCAGAGAAACTCAGATTTTTTTGTGCAAAAGATAACTTAGTTCTTGATTCAGATTTTAATAAATGTGCTTCATACAATTTTTCTAAATCACAGAATTTGTTTGTAAGTTCACTATATTTATAGCTTAAAGAATCATATTTAAGAGGTAGAGCCAAGTGTTAATTCTCTAATTCTTTATTTCTTATTGCCAGTTGAGAAATGTTCAATGTCAAGGATAAAATTATATCACTTGTGAGCTTAATTGTCTGTTCCTCAAACTCAGTCATTCTATTCCATAATTCTGAAACAATTTTATGGAAAGTTGGGTTATTATTAAAATACTCCATGTCTTCCTTTTCAATTTTTTAACCTTTTTATGAACTTCTCATCTCACTAATAGGTGGTGGAAACTGTGGATTAACTGTATTATTATTAAAAATAGTACTGTTGTTATTAACAAAAGATAAATCAGGTGTATCTACATCAAAACATAATTTTCTTAAGTCCTCCTCCATTTTCTGTACAGATTTTACATCAATAACATTACCTATATTGTAATAATCAGTATTGTGTCTAATCTGAGAGGGTAATCTAATTACCACAGGATAGGAGCAAGCCCTGACTTTTGGCGCTTTTACTTTCCTTTGTAAGGGTGAGCTGAGGCAGTCTGATTAGGGGGTGGAACCCTGTTTCAATTGTGGCAAGACCACTGCTGACGGAAATAATCCCATTTTCTTTTCTCTACCAAGATTTTTTCCTGGGAATGATGTGACCCTCCTTTGGTAGGGGGTTGCTGGCTTGGCTGGCCTACCTTTAACTCTGCTAAGTTTTGAATCATTTTCTGGAACCCCAACTTGCAGTTGTTTTGCAACTGCTCTACCTCCTTTAGCATGGTAGACCTTGATTCCTCTAGTTTCAGAACCTGTTTGGCCAGATAGGACAGTTGATCCTGCAGAGGTGATGTCTTTTTAATGGTTATCTTTTTTAGAAGGGTGTCCTTTTTTTCTATGCTCATTGACTCTTGTTTTGGGTAAGATTGGCCCTCCATGGTGATTTCCTGGAGCAATGTTTTTAGCTTTAAACCTGGTTTTATAAGCAGGTTTCTCACTTACATTGTCCTGTGGAGCACTCATTGTGTCTTAAATAAAAGTTATTCACATCTAAAAAATAGAAAATCTATATGGTAATTAGTAGAAAAAATTTATTAACAATACAATTACCAATAAAAGCACTTCAGCTTACCCTGAATTTATATCTTTATTTATTTAAATAAAGTATAAGAAAAATTCAAAAAAATCTGTTAAAAATAAAATAATAAGTTTAACTAGACCTATATAAGGGTGAATAATTAGCTTACCAAGCTTTAACCAAATACCAATTTAATTGGGTGTTATATTGGTGACCAAATACCAAGTAAAATTTGATTTATATTTAGTACAGTTACTAGTGTAAATACCTAATTTTTCTTATAAAAAATTAGTAAAATTATTATAAGGGTTCTTTTCCGCAATCACTAAGTTATTATGACCCACTAATGTGCTGCAGACCTAAATGTTTGGTTTGTTTGAGATATACTAGAGTAAAAATCATGTCCTAAGGCTTATACTAAATAATTAGTAATAATTAAAGAAAGACTCCCAATTGTCAGTGTGTGATAGTATCTAAGTATGATTTAATAGTAAATATTAATTTTCCAACTACTTATTGATAAATTATTTAGTGATTAAACCTCAGGGGAAGACTAATAAAATAGTTATTTTCAATGTAAGCTCACAATACTTGGATTTTATGCGTGCTAGTGGTGGAAAATAGATCAATAAAATATAGTTACAGCTTATATAAAGATAATATCAATTTATAGATGCTTTATAATATATTTATATATAATAATAATAATTGTTTTAATAGGTTAATTTGAAGTTTAGTTAGTAAGTGATGTCCAATTAACTGTCAAATCCTCCCTTACTTATTCCAAAACCCACTGGAGTGCACAGACCTTCAATCCAGATGATGTCACTGCTATCCCGGGCAATTACAGAACTGTGGGGGCCCATCAAATCCCCATTGCTTTCAATTCAAGAAGTTTCAACACCCAGACCTCCAATAAGGACCCTCCATCACAATTAATGATAACACAGACCCATACCATAAGTAGAATAAACAGATAAAAGTGGATACCATAAAGAAACAGGTAAAATAACTCATCCAAAGAGGATAAAATGGAGCCCAAAGCATATAAAGGAGAAAAATTAACTTTCCAAGATCCTAATAACATCCACAAGCATCCATATTAACCCAGTAATCATATCCCAACTCATAAATCTGTGAAAATCCATACAAGGAAGCAGATTAAGTTGACCAAACTGGATATATGAGCCTGAAATAGGTATATATGCTTGTACAGGTTTTGTGAGTCCACTTAATACATCCATATGACCTAAAATAAGCATAAAAATAAATGTTATAGGCTATTAAGAGGTTAAACCCCACTTATAGACCTAAATATACATAATATAACTACATATTTTACTGAATATGTGGTTTATGTATACATATAAGCTTATGTATGTCTAAAATTACTTAATATCATTCAAGATAAGTAACTTATGACTCCATTAGCACCTTAATAAGTATTATCAGGCTATGGATAAGATATTTATACTACTATAAGTTTTATAATAGTGTAATAATTATATATATATATGTATTATAACCATATATATAAGAATTTTAACCTTATTTTTAATTTATAAGCTTAATGTAATTAAGTTTATCTTATTTAAAAAAAAGAATTAGTCAGTCCTGGAGATACCTAGGCTAACAGTTAGCCTGAAGTTTGACCCACCAAACTGTTTTTCAATTAGGTTTTCTCATTCTTCCCATGAGTAATCTTTTTCATCCATAAGAGCAGATTCATTCCACATTGATGCCACATTAAAAAATAAAGAAATTAATTTTTAAGTGATTCCCTCATCTGGTAACTTGTAGGATAATTTTAAATGATCAATTCTTTGGATAAAAATTTGCCATTCTGAAGCAGAATCTCTGTCAGCCAGGCTACTAGACTTAACCGGTAAAATAATTAATTATTTTACTGAGTTGAAGCCACGCCCCTTCTTCTTACTAATAATTAATTATCTACTTAAGTATTACTTACAATTAACTAGTTAAGTACAATAAGTAGTATAACTAATTAGTGTAAATAAAATGTCCCTTACAATTTTATTCCCTAACACCGTGCTTAATGGTTTAAGAAAATGGGAATAGAATTTAATAAAAAAATTATAATGAAAAAACTTTAAAACAATTATATTACCTCAGTGAGAGATCTGGAATCCCGTGAAAGTAATATAATTAATTAATTATTGTGTAATTAATTGTGACAGTCCAAGGAACTCAAACTTTATTGCTAATAAATTTGATGCCCTTGTTGACGTACCAGTTTATCTATTTCTTATGTCATATATGTACTCCTTTTAGTCATTCTTTTTCTCACATTCTTACAGTATATGGTGTAAATTCTGTATATTTTATTCCCTCATGTTTTGCCTATGAAAGGCCTCTTACTTTGTGCTTTTCAGAACATTCATTCATCAATTACTTATTACTACAATTACAAAACAATACTTATTTCTATATTTTATAAGCTTAGTACTTACAGCAAAATAATTCTAAATCTATAAATTATACTAATATTTAAAACCTACCTCTTATACTTGAGCAAATAAATCAATATGATTAAGAAAATATGTACTTTACTTTGAGAGTTCATTTAATCCCCAATTTTCCTCGTATAAATCTTGAATAAACTTCTAGACCCAAAAGGACCCCTTGACGATTGGAGGCCTTCCCGAATTATTGACGGCGCATCGTGATTTGAGGGCGTAAATCGAAGGGACCATTGACATTCGAGTACCTGTAAGGATGAGAGAGCGACGAAAACGACAAATGTCATACGTCACGTGACAAAAAATTTTTCTGCAAACAGGAATGGAACCGCACTCCAAAAATTAGGTTCATATATTGACTAAACGTTGTATATATTGTGGTAATTATTGATATTACTATTTGTGGGTTACTTTTAACTCTTCATTTGCTATGTATTTCCTTTTACTCAGCACTCTGTAAGTGGCATTAATTTGCTCATTTTATAGGGGGAGGTGTCTGGTAATTTGGATTTAATTTTATTATTATATTTTTTTTATTTTTCCTGGTTGACAATAATAGAGCAATAGTGTTCTTAGTCCCAGAAGTAAAAAATAATTATATTTTAATATTAATTATTTCAATTTTCAGTTGACATTTTGTCCTGATTAATTTAAATTTTATTTGTTCCAGTTGACAAATTGTCCTGACAATAAATCTTTTTTTAATAAAAATTCATATTTAATTACTTCAGTTGACATTAAGTCCTGGTAGTTAAGTGATCAGTTCAATAAAATTTTTTTTTACTTAATAAAAATTCATATTTAATTACTTCAGTTGACATTAAGTCCTGGTAGTTAAGTGATCAGTTTAATAAAAAATTCTTTTTAATAAAAATTCATATTTAATTACTTCAGTTGACATTAAGTCCTGGTAGTTAAGTGATCAGTTTAATAAAATTTTTCTTAATTAATAAAAATTCATATTTAATTACTTCAGTTGACATTAAGTCCTGGTAACAAATTAGTTGATTTAAATCCTGAAAATAATTAATTAAAATTATTAATAAAAATTTTTAATTTATTTCTTCAGTTGATTATATTATAATCCTGGTTTTAAATTATTTTTGAATTAATAAATTAATTTTATTTAGTTGATTTTTATCCTAAAAAATTTTTTATTATTATATTTATTTTAATTTTGTTAAATAAAAATTAAAAATAAAGACTAATTAATTGTCTCTTTTCTTCATTTCAGTTAAATCTTAAAATGACTGACCAAAGTGGTTCTGCTGCACATGAAGAGGAACTAGACTTGATTGATTATGATGAGCCTACTTCTGTAAGTTATCCCTTAACAAGAAGAATTTCTCAGATTAATAAATCCTTGCCCCAAACAGGATGTAGAGATGGAAGAAGTAGAAATCTTATTAGACACAACTCAGGATCAGAAGCCTATGATAAACCCACCAGAAGAACTTCCAAAAGGCTTCAGGATAAAAAAGATGCCATTGCCTCAACAGGTAAAGAATATGTCAACTCACATAAAGGAGCTAAGGACAGAAAACTTGAGACTAAAGGCAAGGGTAGATGCTCTGGAAAAAAAGGTGAGAAGGATAGATACCTTTCTTCAAGAGAAGAAGAAACCTCTTCCTCCCAGGGATGAACAACAATTGGCTCCCCAGTACCAAGAAAAGGTGGAAGTGTCCAAGTGGCAGTGGGACTACCTGTCTCAAAATCAGCATCAGTTACCTCAGGCAGGTCCGTCAAGACCCAACCAGGTCAACCCCACACCTCCTCACCCCTATCAAGGAGGCAAAAGAAGAAGAAATCCCAATATGGTCATACCCAGCAAACCCTGGTACGCCCCTCTATTGATTCTCAAGTTCCATTTCTTGTAGCTGATTCTGTTCTTTCAGGTAAATCTGAGAGGGAAGAAGAAACCTTGAGACCAGTAGAGGCTGGGAGCAGTAGACAAATAACTCATGTATCTAAGCCATTAATTTTAATTTCTACCTCAATGATTAACACTGATATGGCTGTAATTGATGAAACTCTTGACCCTGAGTTCTATGAGAGTCTGGAAAGTTACTCAGTTTCCTTATTGAGAAACACTCCAGATGTAGCAATGATTAATGATGAGTACTTGAGAGTTATTATTGCCAAACAAAACCATATAATGAAAAATATGCAATTGACTCAGAGATATAATAGTTTGTTAACTGATGAGGGTTATCAAGCATTAAGAAGTGAATCACAGAGAGTCTCTGATGAATTGTCTCATTACAAAGCAACCCATGAGAAGAAAGTTGATTTATGGCAAAATATAAAAAATGATTTGTCTAAACTAAAAGATACTGTATCTGCCTGTTTCCAGGAGGTGTAGATAGATAAAATGAATCTGAAAAGATTGAATGACCATTTTTCATCTTTTCAAAATAAGAATCAGTTATCTTTTGCAACAATCAATGAGAATTTATCTAGTCTTCCAAGATTGAAAACTAGACTAACAACCATTGAAGAGAAATTGAACTCATTGTTTATTGATCAAAAGTATTTTGAGATTTCTTTGAAGGAACAAACAGCACAGGATGCTCCAGAGTTACCTGTGGCTAGTTCATCTAAAAGCAAATCAGTTCCAGAAATACATGTTGATACCCCTGAGTTTCCATTAAAAATTAATGATGCACCAGGACCTTTAACAGAGGGATTGAACAATGAGATTACTGCCCAAATAGAGAAGTTACAGCTGCTTCTTACTCAGAAACAAGCTTTTACTAAGGATACTCCTTCAAATCAAAAGAATTGGCCAAAACTTGACCAGTACCCAACATTTGATGGTGATTCTTCCTCTGATTGGCAACAATTTATTTTCAGAACTGATAACTTAAAAAATTCTTACAAACTCCCAGATGAGGAAATTGTGTCCAAGTTAATTTCTTTGTTTAATAATGTTGCCCTAATGTGGTATGAATCTGTTCCCCTGTATGGGAATGACTACTCATGGGAGGATTGGAAGAAATTGATTAAAGCACAATTTGGTGGCTCTAAGTTCAGAATGGCTCAACAAAGGCAGTATGAGGAAATTAGATATAGCTCTTCTAATGATAAACCTATTGAGTATTTGATAAAACTTGTAAAAATCTTAAGGGAAATGGTCCCAAATATGGAGTTTGAGTTATGGAAGGACAGGATCCTTTATAAATTACCAATGTCTCTGAGAGACTTGATAGTGGCTAGGACTGAGTTCTCCAGAGAACCCTCTTCTTTCATTAATACTTGCAATGAGATCCTTCTAAACAACAAGTATGATTCCAGAAGATTCATTCCTAGGACCCCTTTGGAGAAACCCTTCACTTACCAACAGAAACCTCTGGAAAAGGTTGGTAAACCTTCTGCCCCTGTTGCACCAAAAAAGTATGCAACAAACACTTGCTTCAAATGCAACAAGCCTTGGAAGAAAGGCCATGTTTGTGACAAGAGGATAAATCTTGTTGAACAAACTAAGTAGCAGGCTAATGACACAATAGAACTGGATGATACTTCAAGTGATTGTGCCAGAAATATTTCATATGTATCTCAACAAGAAATCTTGATGCTGGAAGAGGATATTCATTATTTAAATACTATTGATATTTATAATAGTGCTTTATCTACAGTTGAAGATGCTGAGATCATAAAGAAAATTGAGGATAACTCAATTGTTATTGCCCCTCTCAAGGCACCAGTCTTGATTAATGGAACCAGCATTGAGGTTGTTCTGGATTCTGGAGCAGGAGGAAGTGTAGTTTCTGAAAGAGCACTTGCTTCAGTGGATCAAGACTATAAATCAAAACTGATGCCTATCATTTCTGAAAATTGGAGAGGTTATGGCTCTGTTTTATCCCTCATTGGTAAATACAAAGCCACAGTATTTTTTAAATATAACCATGGTTTTGTAAGAGCTATTTGTGATTTTGTTTTCATGAAGAATGATAACTTAAGCAATTGGTTTATTGTAGGGAATGATATTTTAACCAAGTATGGCATAAAATTGGATCCCTCAAACCAATGTTTCACAATGGGGATGAATGGGAAGAGAAAATTTAAGATTTCCTCCCCTAAAAAATTATTGAAACCAGAATGGAACACATGTAATTCTGTGGTTCAATGTAAAGGAAGATCTACAAAAGAGATGCATGCCCTTTTGTCTGAAATTGACAATGCCCCTTTTGGAGAACAACTTTCTGGTGAGAATAATGATTCCATCATTAACTTGATAAAGTCTTTTCCTATGGCCTTTGCTCATGGGTCACATGAACTGGGATTAGTTAAAGAGGAAATGAAACTTTCATGGTCTTTCCCATTAACTGATATACCACCTAGTTTAAAGAAGAAGCCTTATCCTGCTTCTCCCACAAAGAGAAAAGATATTGAAGACAATATCTCTACCCTTTTAAAAATGAATATTATTGAAAAGGTAGTTGAAACACCTAAATATTGTGTTATCTCACCTGTCCTAATTTCTTATGAGAAAGATAAAGCCAGGTTATGTGGTGATTATAGAGCACTAAATAATTATACTGTTGATTATATCTACCCTTTACCTAGAATTAGCTCTATACATGCTACTTTACAGGGTGCTAAATATATCAGCTGTTTGGATGGTAACAAAGGATATCACCAGGTACCTGTTGAGAAAAATTCTCAGAAATTTCTGATGATTTCTACTCATATGGGTATTTATAAGTATATTAGGATGCCATTTGGCCCTAAAAATGCCCCTTCAGTTTTTCAAAAAGTCATGGATAACACATTCCATCAAGAGATAATTGAAGGATGGCTGATGGTTTACATTGATGATATCATTATATTCTCAAAAACATTTGAGGACCATCTCAGCCACCTGTGTAAAGTATTCCAGAAAATGGATGAAATAAATATGACACTTGCCTTGAAGAAATGTAAATTTGGTTTCCATTCTTTAAAAGTTCTTGGTCATGTTGTTTCAGGCTTGCAGATATGTGTTGACCAAAACAAAGTGGCAGCCATACAACAGGTGAAGGCTCCTACTACAGTTAGAGAGCTCCAAAGTTTTTTGGGAATGTGTGGATACTATAGACAGTATATTAAAAATTACCAAGTCATAGCTTTACCCCTTACCCAATTAACTAGAAAGGATGTTTCTTTTGTCTGGAATAGTGAAAGACAAAGAGCTTTTGACACTATGAAATACTGTTTGATGTCAGCACCAATTCTTGCTTTACCTGACTTTAATCAACCATTTGTTTTGTACACTGATGCCAGTTTCATTGGTCTTGGTGCTGCCCTCCATCAAAAACAAGTGATAAATGATAAAGTTTCAGAAGTAGTAATTTGTTATATTTAAAGAACCTTGAGAAATAGTGAATTGAAATATGGTGCTACTCAATTAGAATGTTTAGCTGTAGTGTGAGCTCTAGAAAAGCTTCATTATTACCTAGATAACCAGAAATTTGAACTTGTCACTGACTGCAGTGCAGTTAAATCCCTTTTAAACTTGAAAACACCAAACAGACATATGTTCAGATGGCAGTTGGCTGTTCAAGAATACAGAGGGAGAATGACAATTATTCATAGGGCTGGTATTGTTCACTCAAATGTGGATATGTTATCTAGGTTACTTTTACCAAATAATGACTCTAATCCTTCTTATGATCCTGAGGATGAAATTATTCATATACATGGGATATATGTGGTTGATATGGAGGAAGAGCTATTACAGCTTATTCTGGATTCATATGATAAGGACACTGACTTGAAAAAGTTATGCACCATATTAAATGATCCAAAGAATGCTTCAATACAAGCATTAATTAAAACCCTTCCACCAAAGTACCAGAAGGCTTTGGAAAAAGGTAAATTTTCAATTGATGAAGGATATCTATATTATAGGAGAAAGTTGAGTAATGTTATTGTTATTCCTCCTTCTATGAGAGAAATCATCTTGAAAATTTGTCATGATGACATATTAGCTGGAAATTTTGATCTTGAAAAAACAATGATCAGAATTAAGAACACTGCTTGGTGGGTTAATATGTCTGAAGACACAAAATTATATGTTGAGTCTTGTGATTCTTGCAAAAAATCAAAAATATTTACAGGTAAAAGAGCAGGATTAATGCAACATATTGAACCTCCTGATGCACCATGGCAGATAATAAACATGCATTTTGTAACAGCATTACCTATTGCTGGTAAGGACAGTTATAACTCTTGTGGGGTTATTGTGGACAGATTCACAAAAATGTGTAAATTTATCCCTACCCACAAGGATGTTTCCACTAAATAATTAGCTTTCTTATGGTGGTCTCATATGTTTAATACTGCTGGTTTTCCTAAAGCCATAATCTCTGACAGAGACCCTAAATTTACTTCTGAATTTTGGATGTCTCTGATGGATGTTTGTGGTTGTGATCTGAAACTTTCTACTGCCCACCATCCACAGACTGATTGTTTAGCTGAAAGAATGATTCAGACTTTAGAGGACATGATTAGAAGGTATTGTGCCTTTGGCCTTGAGTATAAGGATAATGACAGATTCACTCATGATTGGGTTACCTTACTTCCTGGGTTTGAATTTGCTTATAATAGCACTGTTCATTCTGTTACTCAAAGAAAGCCTTTTGAGCTCTGTCTTGGATATGTTACAAATACTCCTGCCCAAATTCTCAATAACAAAATACCTAAATTGGATATACATCCTGGTGTAAAGTCTTTTCTTCAAATGCAACAACTATGCAGAAATCATGCTCAACAATGTATTGAAAAATCATTTAAATATGAGAAGAAGAGATGGGACAGATCCCATAAAGAATACACTTTTAGAAAGGGTGATGAAGTGTTGATTTCTACAGTCCACTTCAACTTACAAGGTAATAACAAATTGAAAGATCCATTTGTTGGTCCATTTGTTGTCAGAAGAATGATTGGAGATAATGCAGTTGAGGTTATTTTGTATTCTCCATATGACAGAAAACATCCTGTTTTTCCAATATCTCTTTTGAAACCTTACACATCCAATAGTGATTTATTTCCAAAAAGGAGGGGAAGACCAAAGAAAACCCCAAATGAAATCACTGAAACAGCAGAAATTGAAAAAATTCTAAATGACAGAATAGTCACTGCTGAAAAAGGTACAGAATACTTATTGAGATTCAAGAAAAAATCATCTGAATATGATTCTTGGATACCTGAAAAGGAGATATCTAATCTTCCTACTCTACTTAAAAAGTATAAAAAGAAAAAATCATAACATTTTTTTTATTGTTTTTTTAGAGTGAGGGAGTGTAAGCCAGGCTACTAGACTTGACCAGTAAAATAATTAATTATTTTACTGAGTTGAAGCCACGCCCCTTCTTCTTACTAATAATTAATTATCTACTTAAGTATTACTTACAATCAACTAGTTAAGTACAATAAGTAGTATAATTAATTAGTGTAAATAAAATGTCCCTTACAATTTTACTCCCTAACACCGTGCTCAATGGTATAAGTCAATGGGAATAGAATTTAATGATAAAATTATAATAAAAAAACTTTAAAACAATTATATTACCTCAGTGAGAGATATGGAATCCCGTGAAAGTAATATAATTAATTAATTATTGTGTAATTAATTGTGACAGTTCAAGGAACTCAAACTTTATTGCTAATAAATTTAATGCCCTTTTTGACTTACCAGTTTATTTATTTCTTATGTCATATATGTACTCCTTTTAGTCATTCTTTTTCTCACATTCTTACAGTATATGGTGTAAATTCCGTATATTTTATTCCCTCATTTTTTGCCTATAAAAGGCCTCTTACTTTGTGCTTTTCAGAACATTCATTCATCAATTACTTATTACTACAATTACAAAACAATACTTATTTCTATATTTTATAAGCTTAGTACTTACAACAAGGTAATTCTAAATCTATAAATTATACTAATATTAAAAACCTACCTCTTATACTTGAGCAAATAGATCAATATGATTAAGAAAATATGTACTTTACTTTGAGAGTACAATTAATCCCCAATTTTCCTTGTATAAATCTCAAATAAACTTCTAGACCCAAAAGGACCCCTTGACAATCTCCATCAAAAGTAGGATATTGATCTAAAATAGGCCAACTGTTTTGATGGTTGTTGAATTAAGGTCTCTTAATAGCTTTATCATTATTTAATAACTCTGAGAGTGTCTCAGTATATCCACCTAATTCCTCTTTCAAAGATACTTGAGAATTATCTTCTTGAAATGTTTTATTTGAGAAATTATCAAAAGGTATTTCTTTTTCTTTTCCCTTTGAAATGGTATTTTTCTGGATATATTTATTATTTACTTTTCTCAATTTGTTCAATGAATTGATATTAGTTTCCTATGATTTTAAGATTTTTTCTTATCAATGGAATTTGAGCTAATGTCTCATTCATACTCTGAATTTATAGATTTTTCTCTGTTCACTTACAAGTAACTTTTCAGATAAAGAAGTAATTTGTGATTTCAAAGAACTCACTTTTTCTCTCAAATGAATATTCTGTCTTTTAAAGATTTACTCTCTTTTTTATTGATAATAAAGCAACATGATCATTAAAGGATAATGAAAATCCATCATCAAAAGCAGTTAAAACTGGAGGTTCATATGACTGTCTATCATATTTAATTGTCTTCTTATTTATATCACTTTCACCTACATAAAACTTATTAGCAGTTTAACTTGTTAACTTATCAGGTGTAGAACTTACCAAGGCTTTATAGGCATACCTCCATTTTAATTTTTTTTCCTTTGTAGGGATAAGGATGGCACACTTGAATGTGAGGGGGACTTAAAGGGCCTGGTTGGAGCTGACCTACCTGGTTTTGATCTTACAGTTTGTCCTAATTTGTATTGATTCAATCCCTTTTTCATCTTTCCACTGTTACCATGTCTGATTTCTGCGACTCTTCCAGCTTAGTAATGTGATTTGAAGTGATTCCTTGAGCTTGACTGCTGTGGTTTTTGAAGAATATTTCTCTGTGGCTTGATAGTTTTGCCATTTTCTCCTCTACTATCTCCAGTTTTGATTTCCTGCTTGTGAATTTTTACCACTGAGCACAGGTTGCTTATTTTTTCTTGATTTGTCCTCATTTTATTTTCAAACCTGAAGGCAGGTTTTCAACTATCTTTCAAAAGTAGTTGAACCCTGTGGGCTTGGCTTCATAAATTATAATGTCCTATATTAAATTTTCTTTGAGTAATAATTGGAAATCAGAAATACTAACTCAAGTACTTACAACACTGTCATTTTATGCATAAATATCTGTAGAATAATATGAAGATTTCAGATAAAAAAATATCCTAATAATAAAAAAACTAATTTATAAATGATTTCTATTTCTTAGTAAAATACAATTTTCTAAATTTTTATTTTAAAATAATTTGCTCATAATAAATATTTTAATTTCTTGTTTTAAATTCATTTTATTTCAGTGTTATTTTAACTTTCTGAAAGACCTGAAATATTTTCAGTTAAAATTAAATAATTTTTCAAGAAAAATTGCAATTATTAAATTGACTTGAAAATAATTATTGTATAATTCTATGTTTTGATTTTTTTTCTTTACATATTCAATATAAATATCAATTAAATATAACATTATTAACAATTTAATATTAACTTAATTATATACAAAAAATATTATATATAAATTAAAAAATATAAAACAACAAATACAATAAAAAGCAGTTATTCTATTACTAAAATTACCCTTTCAATGGAAAAGATGAATTTAAAACACTGTGCTAAAGATTATTACCTATTACTATAGTAGAAATTATGTCAGCCTAGATATCCCCAAGACTGAGTCTAAAGTATTTATAAACTATGTTTCACACATGGAATATAAATGGTAAAAATAAATAAAGGTACACAAGTTGTGTACATAAGTGACAGTTATGATAAAATACAATATATGCCATTATATCACCTTATATACATGCATATATCCACCTTTTATAAGTCTTATTTACTAAATAATAAGTTGAAATATGCTAGTGTAATCTTAAGAACCTTAAATATAAGGCTACATAATTTCTAAGTAGAATTAAAATTGCTGTTTTCATTATTTTATCTGAAGAACAAGAAATGAGCTTTAAATCACCTCAAACTTGAATATATGTGCTGTAAGTTTAATAATATTGAACATGCGCCTAAACAGATCAATTTTTCTTAATAAGGACTACTGATTAGGCTACTCAAATGCATAAAAATAACACTTTTCAAATTTGGTGTTTTATATGCCAGAAATGGCTTCTGTGTACTGGCCACATACTGCATGAATTTTTCCCATGTGAATAGCTTAATTTTTAGAAAATTAACATTTATCACATGATAATTACCCCATATTCTACTCTCAATGTGGCAAAACACACTAAAATATGCAACAGGTGCTTATTTAGTGTCCTAATTTAATTATAGGTGCATTGACCTTGTTATATGCATTAATTTCATTAATAATCTGAAGCTTGGAACCTTAAATTAACTTCCATGTTTAAATTTACCTAAATTAAACATGGATTTACCATTCAAGCACCTGCTAAGGACTGCATGTAGTTACCCCATATCTCATGTCCTTTTTTGGGTTTCTCAGTGGTTTCTCAGTCAATATTGGTTATTTTTGGATGGTAATTTCACGTAGTATATTTTCATAATTATCCCCATAATTTCTACTTTTGATTTAGCTCAAGAATGTATAATATTTTGTGTTGTTCTTTCTTTTTTTAGTCTTTTATTTTAAGATATTCCACACATATATTCTCTTTTTTTCTTATTCTTTTATTTTGATGGATTATCCCTATTACTCCAGGATTTTGTCATGTGATATAATTCTAATTATTTTATTGGTAATTATTTTTTTTGAAAAGGTGTTATGGCTAGAATGAGGTGTCATTAGCTGTGTATAGGACTGGTAAACCAAGAAGGTTCATTGTAAAATTGTTGGGTATAAAAGGAGGGGGGTTTTTGGTCTTGTTTTATGCATTCTTTATCATTAAAGTCATAACATATAACCAACACAATTACAATACATGGAAATAGTACTTATAGAGTCTTTGAATAGTATCTGAATTATTACATCTATTTTTCTACCAACTAGAGGATTGTAACCCATATATAATTAGTGAGATTTAAATTACTGAGACCCTAATATTGAGCTATATTTAAATACTTATTGGATTTGTGCTACATTACTCATATAGGACCATTAAAATATTTAAAGAGACTGAATAGTCAAGCTCTTAAAGTCTCTGTACTCAAACTCAGCCTGAAAATTGGGGATCTTTCCTCAAGAATTCTGTTGGCTATATTACAATAAGTAAAAATTCAAAAAGAGGCAACAAGTAAATAAAATCCCTATAGAAATTTTTGGATAATTACAACATTTTGGGGTCACTCACCACACAATATGGGGGGCAGACTTTCTAGCAAGTCCGCAACCTTGGACCAAAGCTCACCACAGATTGAACACACCGCGAGCTATTGATAAAGGAACCATACAATCAGGGATGAACACCACTCAGCAGAACAGTTTTAGGTGGGTGTTCAAGAAGAGTTCAGTCTGAGTTCCATCTTAGTTCCATCTGAGTTTAGGTTGAGGACTTGCTAGCCAGTCCACCCCCTATATTGCATAGTGACTAATATAGTAATTTTAGAAAAAAAAGCCCTGTTATATAATAAAATTGTGATAATGAATCAACAATTTTACAACTACTTTAATATAAAAATCGTTATTTGTGGGGTCTGTCAATAGACCAATTAGTTTTGTAATACTTGCAGATGATATACCAGATAATAAAAACTGAATAATTATTTTCTTTTAAACAGAACTCTTAACCCCTTTTTATTGGTTTCTAAATCTCATTTTTATTTACAAAAAATACTACTGACAAATTTTATTTTTTAATTATAAAAACATGGCTATATATTGTAGACCAGTTATATCAAGTGACCACAGAAAAGCATATTTGTCTTTTGGCACTTATAAATTCACTTAATACCTACAAGTAAGCAATTAAATTTTCTTCAGTATTGCTACTTAATACTGATAAAACTGTTTTTTGAACTTTTAAATAACTCATATTTCACATCTTTGATTTAAATTCCATGTAAAAATGTGAGAGAACATAGAAAATGTGAGTAATAAGGTAAAACCCTTTAATCTAAGACCTAGAGCTTAAAAAATTGTTTCAGAACACTCAAATGGAGGATGTTTCTCCTAAAAACAGGAAATTCCAACAGATGTCTCTGGAAGAAAGGGAAAGGCTTTTAAAGCAAGTATAAATATAGAAATCAAAAAATACCTTACAAGAATCAATTAACTCCCTCTAAACCCTTCTAAGTACCCTAACAATAAAATTAAACAACATTTTGGCCAAAATGAAAACTTTTGAAAAAAAAAGGAGCACAGGGCTTCATAGAAGTCAATGAAGCTCTAGTAGAATCAAAAGCCCAACCAACCACAGTTGTATCAAACCCTTCCATGGTGGCAAGATCAGTACCTCCAGCTCAAGAGGAGGATCAAAAGATCACATTCAGAAAATGGAAATGGGATTGGTACTCCCAAAACTACAACAACCCTCCACAGAAGGGTCCCAGAAGTCACCCTTACAGGGGAAAAGTAAGGAGAGACAGGGGAAATGGAGTAAGACCTTGATAAGTCATCAATCTTCTCATGATCCATTTAATGACACTAAAAATGAATTACTCATAGTTAATGAGATTGATAGGGATATACTGAACAAAATTGATAAAGATTTAAAATATTATTCATTGGAAGGTAGCATCTTAAATTTGTCTTTACACAATGACAATGCACATAGTTTTATTGCTCACAAAGATAATACTAGTAGTATTAAAATGGAAGCAAATGAATTAAATTTTGAACCTAATGATGAGTCTTCTGAGTTGAAAATCAAAAAAATTGAATATTTTTTAAAATAAAATCCAATGGAATCAAAAATCAGTAGCAAATTGTTATAAAGAATTGAAAAATTGGAAGAATTCTCTAGAGTCAAACAATAATACAGAAATTGTATTATTAAACCTTACACACTCTTTGAGTACTACAGCCAATAGATTAAAAGTCATTGAAAATTCAAATAATGAATTAATAAATCAAAATAAATTATTAACCTCTCATATTAATATTTTACAAGATAAATTAAAACATTATCAGAATATTATGGCTACCATAGAGGGACATGTAAAATAGTTGTTTTCAAATGTAAATGATACTTTAACTCATTTACCTGTAATGAAGGATAGTTTAAAAAGTGTGGAAATTGAAGTAGGAAATATTCTGAAAAATACTGAAATAATAAATGAAAACATCTCTTATATGGGAAAAATACCACTTCATATGGAAAATTCATATGAAAAACAAAAAATGAAAAAGAAAATTGTGTCATGGTCACTGAGGGTAAAAAATCAGTGAAAGATGAAATACATGACCATCTATCAAAAGAAAGTGAATTACTTAATATTCATCAGATTAAGGAAGTAAAAACTGACCAAATGAACTGGCCTAAGTTATGTCAGTACCCTTCTTTTGATTGGAATTCAAAATCTGATTGGCAACAATTCATTCAGCAAATTTCCAACTTAAAATTTTCACAAAAATTACCTGATGAAGAAATTACATCAAAATTAATATCTCTATTTACAGATGTGGCCTTATTATGGTTTGTATCTGTATTGAGTGAAAAAATTAACTACTTCTGGATTGAACGGAAGGCACTAATTGAAAGGCAATTTGGTGGCCCAAAATTTAGAATCACTCAACAATGATTTTATGAAAAAACTAGATATAGTCCAAATTCTGGGGATAAACTAATGATATTTTTAATGAATTTAATAAAAATCATGAAAGCCATGGATCCAAAAATGGATTATTTTAAGTGGAAAGAAAAAAAATATCAATTGCCTATATCAATCAGAGACATTATTGTAGCTAGAACTGAAGCCATCAGAGATACTTCTGGGTTTATTAATATATGCAATGAAATATTTTTCAACCACAAATATGAAACCAGGTATAATCATTATAAGAAAAATTTTGAGGTATTAAAACCTACTACAAATAAAGTACCAGTGGAGAAGAAAAAACCTTCAGCTCCCCTTGTCCTAAAAAACAGGAAAGTAACACTTGCTACAAATCTAATGAGCCTTGGGTTAAAGGTCATACTTATAGGAAGAGAATAATTTTTATTGAAAATCCACAAGATTCTGAACCAAGTAATCATGAAGATGAAAAGGAGGAATCTATTGAGTATTTTAAAAGTAAAATTTCTTACGGTGATGATGAAAATGAGATATATGTATTAGAACAGAATATTTTGTACCTGAATGATGCAATACCACAAACAGATAAATCTTTAAATTCAATTGAGGAAGCTGAAATAATTAAATATGTAACTCATGATACTTACAAAATCACATCTATTAGAGCACCTGTTATTATATGTGGAAAGGAAATGAATGCCATCCTTCACTGGGGCTTCAGGTAGTGTAGTTAGTATAAATACATTAATGAATCTTGATAGTAAGTATAAAGATAAAATCAAACCTGTACAGAAAAGAACTGGAGGTTTTTTGGTTCATTATTACATCCAATTAAAAAATACAAAACTGCTGTATTCTTTAAATATAATAATGGATATGTAAAGGCAGTATGTGAATTTGTAGTAATGGATGATAATAATTTTAGTGATTGGTTTATTATTTTATATGACTTATTGACCAAATTCAGCATCAAAGTAGATCCTGAAAATAAATGCTTTACTATGGGAGTTAATGGAAAAGGAAAATTCAATTTATTTCATTTCTTTTAAATATGAACAACTTCAAGGTGAAAGAACCATATTTGAAGTGGTAAAATTAGTAAATGAAATCCAAAAAGCCTCTTTCAGTCTTCGACTCTAAAAAATTGAAGAAAAAAAATTATGAGATTGATAAAGTCTTATCCTATGGAATTTACTCCTGGTTTAAATGAACTAGGATTGGTCAAAGACCATGAGATGAGAATCTTTTTAATTTGGGATTTGGATATCATTCCTTGAAGCTTGAAAAAGACAACTACCCTGCTTCCCCTGCAAAAAGGAAAGACATTGAAGAGAACATTAAAATGTTGTTAGAAATGGGTATTGTTGAAAAATGAGACACAACACCTCTAAGTATTGTGTTATTCACCAGTTTTAACCTCTTATGAAAAAGATAAGGCAAGATTATGTGGCGATTTCAGAGCTCTGAATATAATCATTATAGATGATATTTACTCTCTACTAAGGATAGCTTCTATCCATGCTACCTTACAAGGTGAAAAATACGTTTCCTGTCTGTATGGAAACAAAGTTTATCACCAGATTCATGTGGAAAAGAAATCTTAGAATTTCTTACTCATAACCACACACATGGGGATATAAAAATATGTGAGAGTGTCTTTTAGCCCAAAAAATTCCCCTTAAGTCTTCCAAATATTTATGGATAGTGTTTTTATCAGGAAATGGTTGAAGGATCACTTTTATTTTATATTGATGACATCATAGTGTGTTCAAAAAGATATGATGAGCATTTAAATCACCTGAAAAGAGTATTTCAAAAAATGGATGAAATTATTATTACAATTGCATTAAATAAATGTAAGTTTGTGTTTCAATCCTTGAAAGTACTTTGACAGGTTGTATCTGAATTGAAAATATGTGTTGACCAGAATAAAGTGGCAGCAATAAAAACATTACTATACCTAAAAATTTGAAAGATGTTAAAATATTTTTAGGTATGTGTGGATATTATAGGCAGTAAATAAAAAACTACCAATCTATTTCTGCCCTTTAACAACATTAATCATGAAGAATAAGACTTTCACCTGGAATAATGAAAGACAACATGCCTTTGATAAATTAAATGAATGTTTAATATCAGCTCTAATATTAGGAATGCCAGATTTTAATGTCCTTTTTATCTTGTACACTGATGCCAGATTTACAGGGTTAGGTGGTGCTTTACAGAAAAAACAAATAATAAATTGTAAATTATTTGAAGTAGTTATCTTTTATATATCCAGGAACTTAAGAAAGAAAGAATTAAGGTATGGTGCCACTCAGCTGGAATGTTTAACTGTAGTGCGGGCCATGAAGAAACTTTATTACTATCTAAAAGACCAGAAGTTTGAGTTAATAACATATTGCAGTGCAGTAAAATCATAACTAAACATGAAAACACCTAATAGGCACATGTTTAGATGGCAACTAGCTGTACAAGAGTAAAGAAGTAGAATTAGAATCTGTCAGCCTAGGTATCTCCAGGACTGAGTAATTCTTATGCTTAAAATAAGATAACCTTAAATACATTAAGCTTATATCTTAAAAATAAGGTTAAAGCACTTATATATATGTTTATAATACATATATATATATAATTATTACACTATTATATAACTTATAGTAGTTTAAATAGCTTATCCATAGACTAATAATACTTATTAAGGTGTTAATGGAGTCATAATATATTTATCTTAATTGATATTAAGTAATTATTTACATACATAAGCTTATATGTATACATAAATCTCATATTCAGTGAAATATGCAGTATATTATGTATATTTAGGTCTATAAGTGGGCTTTTAGCCTCTTAATAGCCTATAATATTTGTTTTTCTGCTTACTTTAGGTCATATGGACGTATTCAGTGGATTCACAATGCCTACAGAAGCATATACATCTATTTCAGGCGCATGTACTCAGTTTGGACAACTTAATCTGTTTCCTTCGATGGATATTCACGGATTTATGGGTTGGGAGGTCATTGCTGGGTTAATATGGATGCTTGGGGATGTTATTGGGGGCTTGGATATTTAATTTGTTTCTTTATATGCTTTGGGGTTCATTTTATTCTTTTGGATTAGTTATTTTACCTGTTTCTTTATGGTATCCGCTTTTATCTGGATTTTCTATTTATGGTATGGGTCTGTGTTATAATTAATTGTGATACAGGGTCCTTAATGGAGGTCTGAGTTTTGAATCTGCTTGAAGTGGACACCATGGGGAGGTGATGGGCCATCACAGTGCTGTAATTTCCAGGGATAGAAATGACATCATCTGGATTGAAGGTCTGTGCACTCCAGTGGATTTTGGTATAGGTAAGGAGGGATTTGAGGGGTTATTGACCATCACTTACTTATTAAAATTCAATTAAAAATTTAAACACAATTATTATCATTTAGAAATATATTATAAAGCCCTTATAAATTGATATTATCATTATATAAGCTTTAACTATATTCTATTTATCTATTTTCCACCACTAGCACATATTTAAATCCAAGTATTGTGAGTTTTATTTGAGTATAACTATTTTATTAGTCTTCCACTGAGGTTTAATCACTAAATAACTTATCAATAAGTAGTAGAACCATTAATAAATACTATTAAATTATACTTATATACTAGATAAACTGAAAAAATCCCTCATAGAGCAGGAAAATTTCATTATAATGTGCATTTATTATCCAGAAGTCCTTTACCAAAAAATACTGACAACCTGGCTTATGTATCTGAAATTAAGGCTATACATATATTTTAAATTTTTATAGTGGATTAAGAGGAAGAATTTATGCAAACTATTATAGAAAATTTCTCATCTGATGTAGACAATCCTATAGTACTAGCTATAGGCCTTGACCAAGGGAGTTGGAGAAAAACCAGAGAGAAAATCCCCTGTCCCTTTAGAAAAATAGAGTGAGATTTACTTGCTAAAGTAAGTTGGTTCCTGTTTGCTAAAGCCCCTTTTTCAACACAATTGACTGCTTGATGAGCCAAGAAAGTAGTCCCCAGACGGACTACCAGACCAAAGAACTAAAATGTAGACCAATGTCCACACCAGAGAAAGCAAAGATACTTGATGTAGGCTGCAAATCCACACCAGAGACAGCAATAATACTTGATATAGCTTGCAAGACTATACCAGAGAACCTGTTGCTAAAGTTGAGTTAAATGAAGAACTAACCTTGCAACAAACACAGCGAATTGTGGCCAAAAACAGTGAAAACTGAGTGAGGAACAAAAATATTACCTCCGGATGGTTGTATGATAATTAAAGTTGCCCCAAACTGTCTTATTCACTATGTACACACAGACCACTATCTAAGAGCCCATGCACACCAACGAATTTGGTGCCTGTACCAGCCAAATTGAATTAAAAACCCTCCAGAAGTGCTCCCCAACCTTTTAAAACAGAGGCGGGTGGGCCGCCCGATGTCTGAGGTGCCACCTGAAGCGTCCCGGCCTCCCTGAAGCAAGAAAACCAATAGGGGGTGTCAGTTCTGGCAAATCCGCACTTAAATTAAGTGCGGATTTCAAACCAAATCAGCACTTACAAATCAGCACTTAAATTTTGCAAAAAAGTCACTTATTTCAAAAAAGGGTGTCAGTTATGACCTCAAATCAGCACTTTTTTCCCGTTTTTTTTCACAACCACATTTTGGCCACAAAACATCCCTTCCTTTCTTACCCCATCCCTGTCACATGTGACACACTGACCTTCCTCGCTACCTACCCATCAATCCTCGGCACACACCCCTTCCTGACATTTTCAATATTTTGACCAGGCATGTTTACATTCTTTTTTACTTATTTCTTCTACTTTTTAATCTTTTTTCTTGTTATGTGCCAGTTTTATAATGCCTCCCAGACATTCCAAATCTCAAAAGGTAACTCAAAAATCTGCTTCGTCACAAAAGTCTCCTCGTAAAGCAAGCCCTACACCTGAAAAATCAAAGGCAGGTTCAGGTCAGCTTAAAAAGGATGATTATCTCATCATAATCAACTTCCTTAAAATAAAATCAAATTTTGAAGCATGTTTTGGATGTGAAAAGTCCACTCGTATTGGACGTCCACCTTCTTCAAAGGTTAATGGCTACTTGTTGATGGCCAATGAAGTAAGGAAGAAAACAAGGGGGAGAATCGATATCAATCCTAAACAAATGAAGGAGAGATTTAAGAGTTACCATTCAAAATATAAAAAGACTCATCATGCTGTAAATGAAACTGGCTTTGGTATTGACGATGATGATTTGGAGATTGGAATTACTACTGTTTCCGAAAAGCTCAATGTCATGTGTCCTTTCTATGAGGAAATGGATAATCTTTTTGGCACCCGAGTTGATGTAAACCCTTGGTTTCTACACGATACTACTAAGCATATACCTTCTGGATCCAAACCTTCCTATAATCCTCCCAACACACCTTTACTTGAAGAAGATCAATCCCCTCCACCTTCTAACCATAGTTCAGCTGAAGATGATCCCAACTATCAAGCAGAACAATTATATCGCAGAAGATCTGAATCCTCAGAGGCCCAAAATTTAAATGTATGTTTACTTTTTGTTTTTTCTTCAATTCTTCTCTGAATTTCTCTTTCTTTCTAGTCTCCTCCTACTCAAACTCAATCTCCATTAAATTATCTCAATTCTGGAAATGTGAATACCTCTTTAGAAGCTGCTTTAGAAGAACTTCCTGAAGCCTCTTGTTCAAACTCCAAACTAAAGCGTCGAGCCTCAACTTCAATGAACTTGAACCATCTATTAAAACGTGGTAATACTTCAACAAGCTCATTTGGCTCCCTTGAGGATTATTTTGAAAAAAAAGATATAAGTAAGTTTTGTTTACTATATATCTTAATCATTAACTCATTTATTTATTTATTTCAATTTAATTTTCTCAGCGAAATCAACTATTGCAAATAATGCCCTTGACTTTGAGAAGATGAAGTTTGATCATATGCTAAGGAAAGATCAGCAAGCCTTAGATTTGGAAGAAAAAAAATTTGAGGTAGAGCAGATGGAAAGAGTAAATGACCGTCAATTTCAAAGAGAAATGGCTTCTTGTGAATTGGAAAAACAAGAGAGTTTTAAAAAAAAGATTTCATTATGGAATGTGTTAAAAATGGCCAATCTTATGAGGACATTAAAAAATTACTTGACCTTTTCAATTGATAATTTGTTTTTCTAGTTAATTTAATTTTTTTTTGATTTCTTTTTGGTAATATTTTCTTATATGCTGACTTATAAAAGGAAAAGAATATAGTACATTATTTTTGACAAAAATTTGAATGTATAATAAAAATTTTCTATCTTTACTTTCTAGTCAATAAGTTTGCTTATCTAAATTTTTCTAAGTCATCAATTTCACATGTCAGATTTAAAAAATTGGCAATGCCCTCCCCTGCATTTTATTGAAACAAGGGGTGGGTACCACCAAATTTTTCTAAGTCATCAATTTCACATGTCAGATTTAAAAAATTAGCAATACCCTCTCCTGCATTTTATTGAAGTAAAGGGTGAAAGTCATCAAAATTAAATATAATTACATAAATTAATTAATATATAAATAAGATATGTCAAGTATACTACTTTTAAAGTAATGACAATTCCTTAAGCCAAAATGCAGATCAAGTCTAGAAACTAGGTTTGGGACTAAGGCTGGAGAGAGGGGTGAGGAAGGGTGTATGGGGTAGCGAAAAGGTTGGGAAAGAGTTGGAAGGGAAGATTAAGGGTTCCGAGGCATTTTAAATGAAGAAAAGGGTCTGGGAGAGGTTGAGAGGGGTGAAATGGGGATCAAAAGAGGATGGCATACAATGGGGCTGGGAGGATAGCGAAAGGCATGGGAAGGGAAGACAAGCATGTGTTGATAGAATTGAAAGGGATGGAGATTGGTGCAAACAGAGTGTGAAAATAGGAGAATGAACTCTGTTCTTCGGGCGAAGAACAGAGTTCACTTCCATAAAATATTAGCTGAAACATAGTTTTCAATTCTGTAAAAACAGTTGTAAGTAATAGAAAAAGTCACTGTTTTTTTTATATGTAATCTGAAATTTTTTAATAAAATTATTGTATTTAAGAATTGCAATATTGTCAATCAATTTTTATTGATCAAATTAATTTAATAAAGTATTATTTTAATAAGCTGTTTCAAAAAATACTTTGCATTGAGTAGACTCATGGAATGATTTTTTCTGGCTTCCATTCAGTTATCCTCACACTTTCACTATGTTTTCAATATAGATCCATTGTTATTTGTGTGATACTTCAAGTGAAAGTTCAGTATTACTTCAGTCTGAGTTCCATCTGATTTCCATCTGACTTCAAGTTGCGGACTTGCTAGCAAGTCCTCCCCCTATATTGCGTGGTGTTTGCTGAAAATATGCGATTTCATGTTGAGTTGATGAAAGAAAACACAGAGAGAAAAAAAAATAAGACTTTAACAGCAAATTCAAAAACCAAAAAAATATGCAAAAAAATTTACCATTCTCAGTGAATAATACATGCAAATTGATAATTTGAAGAGAAAGAGAAAAAAATTAAAATTGCGTTGAAAAATGTTGGAGTGTTATTGGAAGGATTTTCGCCCTTATACTAGTTGATTGAGAAATAGAAGTGTTGGATATAGTCAGAGGTGAATCAACTTGTTCATCTTCATACAGCTCTAACCATTGATCTTTGAGTTCAGCAAGTAGGTTATGAAGTATAGTGCAACACAGAATCCAGTTGATCACCGCCTCCATTTCAGATTTATTTCTAAGAGGACTTCTTAATTCCCTTAAACTAGAAAAACGGCCTTTCAAGATTCCAATAGAATGTTCAATACGGACTCTTGACTTTGCCAAATGATTGTTGAATTTGGCATTTTGACTGTCTTCTGAAGCTGCTCCCCGAAAAGCAGGAAGTACATACTTTCCATTCACATAAGCAGAATCTGCAAGAAGATACTGATTTTCATCAAAGAATTTTTCAGGTTCATTTGAAATATGCATTCTTTGGAAGACGTAGGAGTCATGACATGAGCCAGGATAGCCAGCAAAGAATGATATAAATTTTTTGTTTACGTCACATATAAGCTGAACGTTAATTGAATATCTATAAAGAAGATATATTTGTTTGTGTTAGTTTCAAGGAGGATGAAAGGAGTTAAAAATAATCTACCTCTTTTTACGGTCAAAGTAATTGTTTCCACCTTGAGCAGGTTTCTGGCTCAAAGGAATAGTAGTACCATCAACAAAACCAATACATCCTGGAAAGCCCTCTGCTTGCATAACCTGAGATGATTCAAGTCGCTCTTCTTTTGTTGGCCAGGTGAGAAGTTGAGATTCCAAGGAGTTGATGGCAGTGATACATCGTTTGGTATAAGTGTTGACTGAACCATACCCTAAATCAAAGACATTTTCTAAACGTTTCAAAGCAGCTCCATTACCATTTGAACCCAAACGACATAGTGTGATGGCCAATTGAATTGAAGGATGTCGTTGTTCTTTTTGAGAATTATTGTGAAATATGGGATGATCCTGAATAAGCTCAAGCAATTTAAGGAAACATTCCTGAGAAGTCCTGAACATCTGTCTAAAACTGGGTGTAGATAGGTTAAGAAGTGTTTGGATGGTGTACTTGGGGGTATGAAGTACTTGAGGCTTTCTGGGAAGAAGGTAACGTTTCCTGGCCATTTTTGATAAAACCACAAAATCTTCTTCTAGATCAGAATCGGAATCAGAGTCCAAGAGCAGTTCAAGAGCCATGAAAGTCATTGCTTTATGTAATTTATCACGATTTGAAAGTGAGGAAGGCATAACTCTTATATGATATGATATTAAGATGTAAGTGATGTACGATGTTTTGATTTATGAAGTGTTATTCTGCGGAGTGCTGCGTATGAATGGGATGATGCTGACAAATCAGTGAAATGGGACTTGATGGTGAAATCAGCACTTTTGGTTTAGAAAGTGCGGATTTGAGTGAAATAAGTGACTTATTTCATTTTGAAATCCACCAGTATTGGGGCTAGTGTGTTTTGTAAATCCGCACTTATTTAAGTGCGGATTTGGTCAAATTTAAGTGCAGATTTTCCAGAACTGACACCCCCTATTAATTTCATCCTTGTAGGGGGTCCAGATTGCCAAATTTATTCAAAATGCATTAATAAAAGATAAAAAAGTCATTCTGAGAAAGACACAAAGATAATGTAATTATACTTCAAGAAAATAAATGTGAATCACAAATAAATTCAAGGAAAAATTCCACAAATTGATCTAGAAGTGATACCACAGTAGCATAGCATGAAAGTCTGAATTCTCAAATAATTGGAGTAGATAAGTCTAAAACTGGGTGTAGATAGGTTAAGAAGTGTTTGGATGGTGTACTTGGGGGTATGAAGTACTTGAGGCTTTCTGGGAAGAAGGTAATGTTTCCTGGCCATTTTTGATAAAACGACAAAATCTTCTTCTAGATCAGAATTGGAATCAGAGTCCAAGAGCAGTTCAAGCGCCATGAAAGTCATTGCTTTATGTAATTTATCATGATTTGAAAGTGAGGAAGGCATGACTCTTATATGATATGATATTAAGATGTAAGTGATGTACGATGTTTTGAGTTATGAAGTGTTATCCTGCGGAGTGCTGAGTATGAATGGGATGATGCTGACAAATCAGTGAAATGGGACTTGATGGTGAAATCAGCACTTTTGGTTGAGAAAGTGCGGATTTGAGTGAAATAAGTGACTTATTTCATTTTGAAATCCACCAGTATTGGGGCTAGTGTGTTTTGGAAATCCGCACTTATTTAAGTGCGGATTTGTAAGTGCCGATTTGCCAGAACTGACACCCCCTAATAAAAACACCTAATCTACTTGGAAAAATTAGTTACAACTACTAAAACCCTTAAATCACAGAATTACGCTATACAACATTGAGACATGAAATATAGAGCTGAATTAGCCCTATCCAATGGTACTAAGTACTTAACCCTAAGACTTAAGGTTAGCTTGTAAAACATGAAAAACAAAATTAAACAGCTATCTTTTGTAACTGAAGAATAAGGAAATTACCCCTTAAAACTTAGAATATGAAAAATATTATAAAGACATGAAATATATAGAAAAACCATGGCTATCCAATGATAGTACCCACATATTCGCAGTCCCAATATTCACGGAATAAAACCAGTAAAACACTTGATTCTCCAACAGATGCCAATTAAGACATGCACAAACAGTGCCAAACAACACAACAAAGGCCCCTGCCAATGTTTGAAGACCACATCCTCCCTCCAGTTCAGAATGTCCACATTCTTTCTTCATCAAACCACCATGTTCAACCTTCTTCCAAAATCTACCTCTGAAATGGGTCCTTTCCAATACTGCATTGACAATAATCTAATCTGCACCATCACACCTCCTGTCTATCCATACAGAGCGTCCTGTGATGTCTGCCAATCCAGAAAGAAGACCTGGTCCATTATCTTCTGCAACAGCTTCACCTCCACCTCAACCTGGTCCATATTCTACCAGCACCAAAGGATCTGGGCCATCCATCTTGATTCCCAGATTAATCAAAAAGCTACACCCTTCCCAGAAGAGTGCCAAAACCACTAAAACAACAAGTTCCACCATCCCTGGTCCATCTGATGGTAAAAACTTCTATTTCTTCTTTCCACTTTATAAAACTGATGACTTCTCAGTTCCTTCATCTTCTGACAGTGATGATAACAATGTAGGATCCATTGAACCAACAACACCAAACCACTTGCCCACAATTAAGACCAAGCTCCAACAACACACATCTCAACAGAAACACATTCTGCTAAACTACTTCAAATCCACTCCTGCTAGAGATCCACAGTACATTGAGAACAGAAGACACCTCATTCACCAGTTCAAGGCTAATTCTGAACACTTCATTTCATCTCTTGATTCCCTCTGTAACTCCACTAGTACTTGAGTTTGATTCAGAAAAGAAAAATTGACCACACCCTCTATAGGATGTAACCGCAAACAACCCTCAGTTTTAAGTCTTGGGGGACCATCCTCATTTTATAGTCTTGGGGGACTCAAAAAACCTCAGTTTCAAGTCTTGCGGGACTCAAAAACCTAAATCATAAACCCAGAACCAGAGATCAACCACATTAAGACACAGAGAAAAAACTAACATTCTGGGGTAATTGTGAAGAGAGCTTCCAGCCCATCAATTACCCCCAAACTTGCCTTTGCTAAACTCAGAGGCTCCCCCTGTGGATACCCTCTGCCAATCTTTCAAACCCATTCCAAAAACAAAAACCCATTCCTCAGTTTATATTCTTGGGGGACTAAACCATCAAACAATCCTCAGTTTAAAGTCTTGGGGGACTAACACAGTGTTCAGTTTAAAGTATTGATGGACTACTCTCGAAACCAGCCAGTTTAAATTCTTGGAGGACTGCCTGAATTTTGCATAAAATAGATGCAGCTAATTTCATACAGAATACACCTACAGCCAACCTGCTGAACTTCCACCTTCACTTCATCATCTACCCATCACTGACAAAAATCTCCTTCTTATCTCTTTCCATCATCTTTTCTTACCACAGATCATGGCTGGATCCCCTGATGTTGACCCCTCCAATCTTCCTTGCTTCACTGCTCCTAAGGACTATGCCTGCAAACAGTGCATCCACATTCACTCTTCCAACTCCTGAAGCCAAATTCTACAACAGGGCCTGTGATTCTTCCTACTCCAAAAAGAAGAAATGTGACAGAGATGCCAACTACCCTATTCCACCTCCTTCACCTTCTCATAAATACCTCTCCAGATCCCCTACCAGATCCCCAGAGCTTGGTCCAGCCTCTTCATATTTATCCTCAGCACCATCCAGAAGATCTCAGAACTCTCCCAAAAAGGCCTGCTTTAACTTCCCAAGAGACAGCTTTTATCTCTGCTAAATTAGCTCCAAAAGCTTCAAAATCAGCTCCTAGGCTTCTAGACCACATCCAGGCAGCCCGGCCGACGTCGGGCGGCCCTCCCGCCTCACTAGACAGTGAAAATCAGGCTCAAAACCTCCAAAAACAACCAGAAAACAATCTTATTCCTCCAATCAACAAAAACAACTCCACATAGACACCTCCCACTGCTCCCAGAGCAATGGAGCCAACCTCTCCAAGGTCCAAAAACTCCAAAATTTCCCAAAATTTTAGGAGACCTGCCAGAGGACCTCAGGAAGAAACCAGAGCACCCAACACCGCACCAAAGCAACAACTTTGCCCCCAGTTAAGGAAACAAAACTACACCTCTCCTCTTTCAGCCAACTATTCTTCTGATAGTTCCATTCCTTCAAAGGCATCATCCAGAAGAGGTCAATCTGCTTCCAGATCACCCTCTCCTTCCCCATCTTATAACAAGCCTGGTACTCCATCACCAGCACCCCATTCAACTGAATCAAGCAGAAATATCAACAACAGCAACAACAAGCCTGCGGCTCTAACTAGACCCCAGGAACATTAGCCTCCTAGTTCACCTTCTCAAAACCTTTTAGAGGAAGACCAAGAGAATCTATATCTTTCCCTGATTGATCCACCTACTATCACCATTCCAAAATCTTCAGAAGTCCAAATTCTGGCCGCTTACAAATTTGATGAGCTTCCAATCTGTAAGTACCACATTAATTCATCCGATTTCTTCAACAAAAATAATTTCTGATCCAATTCTTATTGTCTAGTTGGCACCCCTCCTCCTGAATCTACTATTGGAGTTGGCCAACCTCTAGAAACTTCCTTGACCCTGGATTATGGATACATGAAACAACACCTCAGCACCATGTGTTCAAACATGCTGAAAGCCTTTGCCCTCCATGGACCTTTAAATGAATTTGAGAAAACCTTGAGGAAACAACTATTGGACGACCACTGGAAGATGTCTAGGATCATTAAGCACACCTTCCAACAATCCATTCCTGCCTCTTCTTCTTCCTCTTCTGAACTTCCATCCAAACCCATTCCTGACCATTATAATCCATATAATCTCTCCAGCAGGATGCACTTCAAAGAACACAGTGCTTCCCACAAACCCAAAAAAAAACAAAAATGACATCATAATCCAGACCAGCCTCCAGAAACTTCATCATCCAGACAATGAACTCCTGCAAAAAGATTAAAAAACATAATAATAAATAAATAATAAAAACAATTAATAACTGCAAATTCTAATATTTTTTTTTTGAGTCTACTGACATACTAAAATTAAAAATTGAAAAATAAAATAAAAATAAATGAAACAAAATAAAAGATAAAAAATAATACAAATGGTATCCCCCAGCCAATTGATGAGCTGATCCCCTGATACCTTGCCCACATCCAAGTGCACCTTGATGTGGATACACCTTAAATAATTTAAATGATTTGAAATAAGAAACATAAATTAAGAGTAATAATGAGAATACAAAATAAAAAATGACATTAATGAAAATAAAAATAAAATAAAATAAAATAAAATGATAAAATAGCATTGCCTGGCCAATTGATGAGCCTTTCCCAACCAATGCTTGCCCACATCCAGGTGACCCTGATGTGGTAACACCCTATATTTTTGATTTTATAATTTTAAAAACCCCCCATAAAAAAATTGAAAGAAAATAATCTGAAACTACTATCTAGCAAAATCATAACTAAAAAATCAAATAAATTCCAGCACCATGGATGGTCCAGAATAAGAGAAGGTCCAGTAAGAGAAAGTCCAGTCCATAGAAATGATCACTGGGTGGGCTCCCTCCAATAAGTAAAAATGATGGGAGACCACCAGTGATCCACCACCAACCCAAAAAAAACCCATAGATAAAGAAGCCAGTCCCAAACCAGTTTAAAGTCATAGTGGACTTGAAACCTGAATAATAAACAACAGAACTAGAATTCAACTAGGAAAAACAAAAGACTTGAGACAGAAATTTTGGGGTAACTTTTCTACAGAGCAGCCAGCTCATCATTTACCCCCACACTTGCCAAAATAAAATCTAGAAGCCCCCCCTGGGTACCTTCTAAAAAAAACACAACATCCAACACAATAAACCAAACCAATAAGAGTGAAGAGTCCAGCACTTGAAAACCAAAGGAAATTCCAGTTTAAAGTCATAGAGGACTAAAACCTGTGAAAAGAAACCAATACTAGGGTTCAACCAAATTAAGAGAAAGGGTTGGAAACAGACAAGCTGGGGTAACTGTTCTACAGAGCAGCCAGCCCATCAGTTACCCCTACACTTGCCAAGATCAAATCTAGAAGCCCCACCCATGAGTACCTTCTAACAAAAGTTTCCAACACAAAAGTTGCTCTGCAACACCAAAAATTCCAAAATTTAAAGAACGTTCCATAGTTTATCCTCATTGCAGAGTTAATCTTCTTCATGTCTAGTGCCTCTGGGATAGAACCTCTTCACCTGGTCTTCAGCCACTCTCTTCTTTAAGACTGCACCATCCAACTCATCCAAAACATAAGAGCCTCCAGAAGCCTGAGATCTGACTCTGTAAGGTCTGTTCCATCTGTCAGCAAACATTTTTCCCCACTGACTCTCCAAACTTCTATTATAAACCAAAACCAAACAACCAGGTTTCAAGGGATTGCTGAGTCTATGAGCCAACTTCTTGTCCCAGTATCTGACTGATTGATTCCTAATCTTCCTCATTCTAGAGTATGCCTTCTCTTGACATTCCTCTCTACATTCCAACTGTTGCATCCTGGCACAGAGCAATTCTTCTGTTGAGTGCACCTCATCCCAATCAATTCCAAGATAAGAGACAGCTTCCAAGTCCACTGGTAGAACAGCTTTTTACCAAACATTAACTCATAAGGAGAATAGCCAGTTTCCCTCTTCACAGTGACCCTATCAGCAAATAACACCAAGGGTAAATAATTCCTCGAATTTTCAGCACTATCCCCACACATCTTTACCAAAGCATTCTTGATAACTTGATGGCGTCTTTCAACCATGCCTTCAGCTTCAGGATAATAAGGTGTAGCCACTCTAACTTTAGAACCAACATTAGACACAGCTTCTTTAAATTCAGCACCAAACTCTGGCCCACCATCAACAGTCACCAACTTCTTCAACCCATACCTATAAATCCACTCCTTCTTCATTAACTCTGCCACATTCTTGGCAGTCAAATTAACCAGAGGCACTGTGTCAGTGTATCTAGTATTTAAGTATGATATAAAATTATTTATTTATGGTCCTACTACTTATTGATAAATGATTTAGTGATTAAACCTCAGGGGAAGACTAATAAAATAGTTATTCTCAAATAAAACTCACAATACTTGGATTTAAATGTGTGCTAGTGGTGGAAAATAGATGAATATAATGTAGTTATAGCTTATATAAGGATAATATCAATTTATAATGGCTTTATAATATATTTCTAAATGCTAATAATTGTATTTTAGTATTTGTTTGAATTTTAGCAAGCGAATGATGTCCAATAACTGTCAAAATCCTTCCTTACTTAAACCAAAATCCACTGGAGTGCACAGACCTTCAATCCAGATAATTTCACTGCTATCCCCGGAAATTAAAGCACTGTGAGGGCCCATCTCTTCCCCATGGCGTACACTCCAAGAAGATTCAACACCCAGACCTCTAGTAAGGACCTTCCACACAATTAATGATAACACAGACCTATACCATAAATAGAAAATCCAGATAAAAGCGGATACCATAAAGAAACAGGTAAAATAACTCATCCAAAGAGAATATAATGAAACCCAAAGCATATAAAGGAAACAAATGAAATTTCCAAGCCCCCAATAACATCCCCAAGCAACCATATTAACCCAGCAATGGCCTCCCAGCCCATAAATATGTGAATCTCCATCCAAGGAAGCAGATTAAGTTGTCCAGACTGAGTGTATGCGCCTGAAATAGATGTTTATTCTTCTGTAGGCGTTGTGAGTCCACTGGAGACGTCCATATGAACTAAAATAAGCATAAAAACAAAGGTTATAGGCTATTAAGAGACTAAAACCCACTTATATACTTAAATATACATAATATACTGCATATTTCACTGAATATGAGATTTATGTATACATATAAGCTTATGTATGTCAATAATTACTTCATATCACTTAAGATAAGTATATTATGACTCCATTAACACCTTAATAAATATTATTAGGCTATGGATAAGCTATTTAAACTACTATAATTTATATAATAGAGTAATAATTATATACACTGCGCAATACGGGGGGCGGACTTGTTAGCAAGTCCGCAACCTTGGACTCAAATTCACCACAGATTGAACACACATTGAGCTATTGAAAAAGGAACCATACAATCAGGGATGAACACCACTCAGCAGAACAGTTTTAGGTGGGTCTTCAAGTAGAGTTCAGTATGAGTTCAGTATGAATTCCATCTGAGTTCTGTCTGAGTTCAGGTTGAGGACTTGCTAGCAAGTCCACCCCCTATATTGCATAGTGATATATGTAATATAATCATATATATTATTATTTTAACCTTATTTTTAAGATATAAGCTTAATGTACTTAAAGTTATCTTATTTTAAGTATAAGAAATACTCAGTCCTAGGGATATCTAAGCTGACACTCCCTCACCCAAAAAAAACAATAAAAAATGTTAAGACATTTTAATTAAAAGTAAGGAGTGAATAGAAATTTTTTTTAAATTTTCTATAATACATATACTGAATAAAAAGCATTATATTGATTTTAATTTTTTCAAGAGTTTTTAAGATCAGAGATTTCATTTTCTGGGATCCACTGGTCATATTCACTTGATTTATTTTAAAATCTTAATAGATACTCAACTACCTTTTCTTTAGTAAGGTGTCTCTTTTTAAGTATCTTTTCAATTTCTGCCTTTTCAACTATTTCTTCAGGTTGCTGTTTATGCCTTCCTGATCTTCTTGGAAATAGAGCAGTATCATTAGAACGGTATGATTTTATAAGAGAAATAGGAAATACTGGATGTTTTATATCATATGGTGCATATAGAATAACCTCAACAGCATTAATACCAACCATCTTTTTAACTACAAATGGTCCAATGAATGGATCCTTCAATTTAACATTAAAATTTAAATTGAAATGTAGTGTTGAAATAAGGACTTCATCACCCTATTTGAACATTTGTTCTTTATGGGCTTTATCCCATCTTTTCTTTTCATACTCAAATGCCTTATTTATACATTATTGAGCATTTTTTCTGCATAATTCTTGCATCTTAAGAAAATATTTAGTACCTGGATGGATATCTAATCTAGGTAATTTATTAAGAGTTTTAGCAGGGGTATTAGGTACATAACCCAACCATAACTCAAATGGCTTTTTGCCAGTGACAGAATGTACTGTACTATTGTATGCAAATTCTAAACCTGGGATAAGGGTTACCCAATCATGCGTGAATTTGTCATTCTCTTTGAAGTTAAGACCAAAAGAACAATATCTTCTTATCATATCTTCTAAAGTTTGAATCATTCTTTCTTCTAGCCTATCAGTTTGTGGATGGTGTTCTGTAGAAAGTTTTAATTGACACCCTGAAACATCCATAAGTGATGTCCAGAACTCAGAAGTAAATTTAGGATCTCTGTCAGAAACTATTGCTTTGGGGAAACCTGCTATATTTAACATTTGTGTCCACCATAAAAAAGCTAAGTCCTTTGCAGAAACCTCTTTGTGGGTAGGAATAAATTTACACATCTTTGTAAATCTATCTACATTTACCCAGCAGGAGTTATAACTCTTATGCCCTGCTATTGGCAAACCAGTTACAAAGTCCATGTTAATTATTTCCCATTGATCTTTTGGTTGCTCAATTTGTTTTAATAAACCAGCTCTTTTGCCTGTTAATCTTTTAGATTTTTGACAAGAATCACATGTCTCAACATATTTCTGAACATCCTCAGACATGTTAATCCACCAAGCTGTGTTTTTTACTGTGGTTAGTGTTTTATGGTAGTCAAAATGACCTGCTAATATATCATCATGACATATACCTAACATTAACTCCTTCATTGAAGGGGGAATTACAATTACATTACTTAATTTTTTTCTGTAATATATAAAACCATCATCAATGGAAAATTTTCCTTTTTCTAATGCCTCTTTATACTTATTCGGTAATGTTTTTATTAAAACATTCATTGAAGCATTAGATGGATCAGTTAATATTGTAGTGAGTTTACTCAAGTCAGGATCTGATACATACATATCAAGAATTGATTGCATAAATTCACCCTCAAGATCTACAATATAAATGCCATAAATGTTAATAATCTCTGATTCAGGAAAATAAGCAGGATTATCATCATTATTAGGCAGAGGTACTCTAGATAACAGATCTACATTAGAGTGTAAGTTTCCTGCTCTATGTGTAATAGTCATCTGTCCTCTGTATTCTTGTACAGCTAATTGCCATCTAAACATGTGTCTATTAGGAGTTCTCATGTTTAAGAGTGACTTAACTGCACTACAGTCTGTTATTAACTCAAATTTTTGGTCTTCAAGGTAATAATGTAGCTTCTCAAGATCCCATACTACTTCCAAAAATTCAAGTTTAGTAGCACCATATTTCAATTTACTACTTCTTAGAGTACATGAAATATAGCAAATTAATACTTCTGAAATTTTTCCTTCAATAAGTTTTTTTTGATGCAAAGCAGCACCCAGACCAATAAAACTTGCATCTGTATATAATACAAAAGGCAATTGGAAATCTGGTAATCCCGAGATAGGAGCTGTCATTAAACATTCTTTCAACTTATCAAAAGTCTGTTGTCTTTCATTATTCCAAATGAAAGCTTCTGATTTCTTTATCAGTGTGGTCAATGGTGCAGCAATTAATTGGTAGTTTTTTATATATTTTCTATAATAACCACACATACCAAGAAAAGATTTTAAATCCTTTACATTTTGAGGAATTCCAATATTATTAATTGCAGCTACTTTAATTTGGTCTACACATATTTTTAAGCCAGATACAATATGACCAAGCACTTTTAAAGATTCAAACCCAAATTTACATTTTTTCAATGCAAGGGTCAATTTTATTTCATCCATTTTTTGAAATACCTTCTTTAAATGAATTAAGTGCTCATCATAAGTTTTAGAGAACACTATGATGTCATCAATGTATATCATTAACCATCCCTCAATCATTTCATTATGAAATGTTATATCCATTAACTTCTGAAATACTGATGGAGCATTTTTTGGTCCAAATGGCATCCTGACATATTTATAAATTCCCATGTGTGTTGTTATCAACAAAAAGTTCTGTGAATTCTTTTCAACAGGAATTTAATGGTACCCTTTATTTCCATCTAAGAAACTTATATACTTAGCACCTTTGAGGGTAGCATGTATAGAGGCAATCCTTGGCAAAGGATAAATATCATCTACTGTAAATGTATTTAATGCTCTATAATTACTGCACAGTCTTGCTTTATCTTTTTCATAAGAAATTAGAACAGGTGATTTTACAAAATATTTTGGTGTAGTTTCAACCTTTTCAAGAATGTTCATTTTCAATAACATCTTAATATTATCCTCTATGTCTTTCCTCTTCAATGGTGAAGCAGGGTATGGTTTCTTTTTAAGACTAGCAGGAATATTATCCATATCACAGGTTAAACTAATCTTCATTTCATGATCTTTTACAAGGCCAAGTTCATTTGTACCATGTGCAAAAGCCATTGGAAATGCTTTAATTAATTCCAAAATATTATTTTTCTCAGCTTTACTTATCTGAGTGCCAAATGATGCTTTTGAAATTTCTGTTTCCAGAAGTTCCATCTCATTGGATTCTCTTCCTTTGCACGGAATATTTGTTACTGACTCAATGTGTAAGACTTTGTTAAAAGAATTTATTTTAAATTTCCTTTTACCATTCATGCCAATTGTAAAATTGTTATTAGAAGGGTCTAATTTCACACCAAACTTAGTCAGAATATCATTTCCAATGATAAAACTGTTACTACAGTTAGTATTATCCACTACTACAAAGTCACAAGTTATTCTTACATAACCATGTTGGTGTTTAAAGAAAACAGCAGCTTTGTATCTACCAATGGGATGTAGTACTGATACAAAACCTCTCCAATTTTTACTTTGAAGGGGTTAAAGCTTAGACTTATATTCACTATCAATTCTCCGTAATGTATTAGTAGAAACAACAGAACCAGCAGCTCCTGTGTCCAATACTATATTAACATTTTCACCAGAAATGATAGCTGGTACCGTGATAGGTTTCATTCTAAAGTTATCAGCTTGTATATCTTTAATGATTTCAGCATCTTCAATATTCATTAAAGATTCATTTGAGTCCATATTTAATATTGGATTGTCAAAGATGGACAAATCATCTTCCAACATACAGACTTCATTTTCATCACTATATGAGATATTACTGTCATAATCACTTGAATCTTTACTTTTCTCTGTTTCAATTTCAGATTTATGTTGTTTTTAAACAATATTTATATTCTTCTTACATTTGTGACCTTAAACCCAAGGTTTGTCACACTTATAACAAGTATTTGTCTCATACTTTTTTGGTACTACAGGTGCAGTAGGTTTTTTCTGCTACTCCTGAAGTGTTTTTGAATTCTAATTTTTCACAGGTTCAACATTTTGTTTATAAGTGGAATACCTTGCTTCATACTTATGGTTTAATAATATTTCATTGCAAATATTAATGAAGTCAGAATATTCAGTAACATTAATTATTCTAGCTACAACAATGTCTCTGAAAGATATAGGTAATTTATTTATTATCTTATCTTTCCATAAGTTAAAATCTATGTGAGGCTCAATGGCTTTTAATATGTTATTTACATTCATTAAAAATACCATAGGTTTGTCACCATTCAACGGAATATACCTAGTTTTCTCATAAAGTCTCTGCTGAGTGAGTCTGAATTTAGAACTTCCAAATTTTTTTTCAATTAGTTGTTTTTATTCAGCCCAAGAGTAATCTTTACCCTCATTTAAAACGGCTTCAAACCATAATAAAGCAACATCTTTAAATAAATATCTCAATTTTGATGTTATTTCCTCATCTGGTAACTTATATGAGAATTTTAAGTTGTCAATTCTTTGGATAAAATGTTGTCAATCAGAGCTGGTTTCCCCATCATAAGTTGGGTCCTGATCTATCTTAGGCCAGTTCTTCTGATTGGATTTTATTTCACTAATCTTAGGTAAATTCAACAACTTATTTAATCTTGATAAATGGTCTTGTATTTCCTCCTGTACAGATTTGTGACTTACATTTTCATATTTGACACTACCACCAGATGGTTTTAGTTGTGGTGGTATAGGAAAGGAATGAGATTCACTTTTGCCAATGAAAGGATTATTATTATATTGAGTATACTTATGATTATCCTGGTTCATTAGTAGATTGGCAGTTTCAATCTCAACTTTAGTTAATCTTTGTAGCAACTCAGAGACACTTTGATTTGTCTGGGCAAAAGATAACTTAGTTCTTGATTCAGTTTTCAATACATGTGTTTCATACAATTTTTCCAACTCACAGAATTTGTTTGAAAGCTCATTATATTTACTACTCAATTAATCATATTGGAGAGTTAGAGACAAATTTTCATTCTCTAATTCTTTATTACGTTTTGTTGCCAGTTGAAAAATATTTAATGTTAAGGATGAAATTGTATCACTTGTGAGCTTAACTGTCTGTTCCTCACAATCAGTCATTCTATTCCACAATGCTGAAACAATCCTATGGACTGTTGGATTATTGTTAAAATACTCCATTTCTTCCTTCTCAATTTTTTCACTCTCTTGCGAACTTCTCATCTCACTAATAAGTGGTGGCAACTGAGGATTAACTGTATTATAAATACTACTGTTGTTATTGACAAAAGTCAAGCCAGGTGTATCTACACTAAAACATAAATTTCTTAAGTCCTCCTCTATTTTCTGCACAGATTTGACATCAATAATATTACCTACATTGTAATTATCATTATTGTGTTCAATCTGAGAGGGTAATATATTTACCATGGGATTTGTGTGAGCCCTGATTTTTGGCGCCTTTGTTTTCCCTTTCAGGGGTGAAGTGAGGAAGTCTGATGAGGAGGAGGATCCTTTTTGCAGTTGTGACTGGCCCATTGTTGATGGAACCAATCACACTTCCATTTGTCTACCAGGATTTTCTCCTGGGAGTGATGTGACCCTCCAGGGATAGGGGGTAGCTGACTTGGTTGGCCTCCCTTTAGATCTTCCAATGATTTGTTCATCTGCTGAAATCCTACCTTGAAATTGTTTTGTATTTGCTCTACCTCCTTGAGCATGAGGGATTTTGATTCCTCCAACTTCAATACCTGTTTTGCCAGATGGGATAGTTGATACTGAAGAGGAGTAGATGTCTTTTTTATAGTAATCTTTTTTAAGAGGGAATCCTTTTCCTCCATGCTCATTTTCTCTGCCTGGTGGTATGACTGAACCTCCATGGTTATGTCCTGGAGCAATGTTTTTGTTAGCTTTAGACCTGGTATTATAAGCAGGCTGTACACTTACATTGTTCTGGGGAGCACTCATATTGATAAAATTAACAATATATTACATCTACAGAAAGGAAAACCTATTGGAATTATTAGATTAAAAGTATTAGCAATATTATTACTAATAAAAAGCACTGGAGCTTACCCTGAATTTAAATCTTTATTTATTTAAATAAAATGTAATAAAAATTCGAAAAAATCTGTTAAAAATAAAATAATAAGTTTAACTAGACCTTTATAAGGTTGAATAAATATTTTACCAAGCTTTAACCAAATACTAGTTTAATTGAGTTTATATTGGTGACCAAATACCAAGTGAAATTGGGTTTATATTGGGTACAGTTACTACTGTAAATACCTGATTTTTATTATAAAAAATTAGTACAATTATTATAAGAGTCCTTTTCCGAAATCACTGAGTTATGATGACCCACTTATATGCAGTAGACCCAAATATTTGGTTATTTTGAGCTATACTAAAGTAAAAATCACGTCCCAAGGCTTATACTAAAAAATCAATAATAATCAAGGAAAGACCCCTGATTGTCAGTGTATCTAGTATTTAAGTATGATATAAAAGTATTTATGGTCCTACTACTTATTGATAAATGATTTAGTGATTAAACCTCAGGGGAAGACTAATAAAATAGGTATTCTCAAATAAAACTCACAATACTTGGATTTAAATGTGTGCTAGTGGTGGAAAATAGATGAATATAATATAGTTATAGCTTATATAAAGATAATATCAATTTATAATGGCTTTATAATATATTTCTAAATTCTAATAATTGTATTGTAGTGTTTGTTTGAACTTTAGTAAGTGAATGATGTCCAATAACTGTCAAAATCCTCCCTTACTTATACCAGAATCCACTGGAGTGCACAGACCTTCAATCCAGATGATGTCACTTCTATCCCCGGAAATTACAGCACTGTGAGAGCCCATCACCTCCCCATGGCGTCCACTTCAAGCGGATTCAACACCCAGACCTCCAGTAAGGACCTTCCATCACAATTAATGATAACACAGACCTATACCATAAATAGAAAATCCAGATAAAAGCGGATACCATAAAGAAACAGGTAAAATAACTCATCCAAAGAGAATATAATGAAACCAAAAGCATATAAATGAAACAAATGAAATTTCCAAGCCCCCAATAACATCCCCAAGCATCCATATTAACCCAGCAATGGCCTCCCAACCCATAAATCTGTGAATCTCCATCCAAGGAAGCAGATTAAGTTGTCCAGACTGAGTGTATGCGCCTGAAATAGATGTTTATGCTTCTTTAGGCGTTGTGAGTCCACTGGATACGTCCATATGACCTCAAATAAGCAGAAAAACAAAGGTTATAGGCTATTAAGAGGCTAAAACCCACTTATATACCTAAATATACATAATATACTGCATATTTCACTGAATATGAGATTTATGTATACATATAAGCTTATGTATTTCAATAATTACTTCATATCACTTAAGATAAGTATATTATGACTCCATTAACACCTTAATAAGTATTTTTAGGCTATGGATTAGCTATTTAAACTACTATAATTTATATAATAGAGTGATAATTTTATATATATGTAATATAATCATATATATTATTATTTTAACCTTACACCAGGTCAAAAGTTAGACAACTTGCAGTCAAGTGGTTGTTTAGTACCTGTGGTCCAACCTGAGTAAAACCTGTGTTGGAACTTTGGTGGGACAATTTTTCATCATGACTCATAGCTCATAGCTGAATCATTAGGACCAATTTGAATCCTTCATATAGTGCTGTTTGCATAATTTCCAACAGGCAATAGATCATACTTTGGTGTCTAAAAGGCATATATTGAATTCATAATGAATATTACAAAGGTGATTAATAGGCAGCAGCTATACTACTTAATGACATTATACAGACAGTATCAGATAAAACACCACCAAAGCCACTAGGATTGAGAGTTCTTGAAGCATGTCCAATAATATCTTTATGAGTAATAATAAAATTTCTAGACCATCTATTGTAGCACCAAAATGTTTTGAATCCTGCTTTGGAGAAAGGATTTTCTATTTTTTTTCAACAGCATCATACAATCCAACTAGAATAAAGATTTGATCTGGGAACTTCTTTGACTCCCACATTCTTAACACAACTCCAACCTTGTTGCCTTTTTATAATTTGATCTCAATATTCACATTCCCTTGATGTTTTGAGTATAGTGAGAAGTATTTACCACCAAGGTTAAAGTATTGGAGATCCGTAATTTTAGATGGAAGAAATTCAAAAGCACCAGTCAATTTATCTTTTTCAAAAATACTTGAAAAACACTTTTTCCCATCAATCTTGTTTAAATAATCCAGCCATAAAACATATTCTTCATGGAGTAGTTTAACAGTTGATTTTGAAGTCTTTTTTTTTTCTATATCAAAAACATCATTCATTTTGTTTTCAAATCTATTTTCATTCCTCTCAAGAAGAGATTGAAGCTGCCCAGTCAAGATAAACATTTTCATAAATGTTTTGTCCATTTCATCTAAAATAAATAATATTAAAGTAAATAATTATGAGGAACAAAAAGATTATAGGAGCACATACTTTTTTTATTATTGTGTGATATAGATTACAACATTCCATTTATACGCTCATGAGCCCAAGCTGCTGATGATGGTGCTGGCCCAAATTGTCGCAGAACTTCAGGAAAATGTTGGGCTAAGTGGACATTAGGCTTGATGTCAATATGTGGCCAAAATTCTTTAAGACATTTCATATACTCTTTTTGTCGGCCAGTCGTCTAGAAGAAGGAAAGAAAAGGGGAAGGAAAAGAGGAGGAAAGGAAAATAGGGGAAAAGGGTTTATAGAAAGTAGAAACAACAAAGTAATAAAATTATTGGATTTATTTAAAGTGAGGCAACGACAAGTTACTTGAGGGATGACACAAAAGTTGAGGTTTTATTAAATGATAATATTATTAAAGTAAGGGTTCTGCACAGAAAACACTATAATTACTATCAGACTTAAAGCAACCTGTAAATAGTTATATAGAATTTAAATTAGAATTTTAATACTAATAAAAATAATAATAAAACGTATTATATTGACAATTTGTTCAGATTTTGTTTGTATAGTAAGTGATGAGGCTACAGGGGATTATCCAAGGCCTTTTTATAGGTAATGGGTCCTCTGAAGCGCCACTAAATTTGTAAATACAAGAGTCATAATGAGATGAAACAAGAAAATAAAAGAATAAGTGAAACATAACAATTTAGAGAAAAATATGAAACAAATAATTAAAACCCCAAATAAGAACCAAATTTCCCCACAACTAATTCCCAAATCAGTAAGTAAAAATAGTGAGTAACTAAACAAGCCTGAGACATAGGAACTATGAGAAAAAATAATTCAAAACAGATGGTACAGTCTGATTTAAGGGTTTTTAAGTGAAACAAGTAAAAATATTTTGACACAACAAAATATGTAATCAATTTTAATTTAGTATAAAGAAATTAATTAATTGTTCCAACTATGTAATTAAATAATTAATTTAAATGAAACAAGTAATTAATTTATTACTAAATTAAGTTGAGAATTATAATACTATTTTATAAAATAAGTATTATAATTTATTTAATTTTTGATTGACACAATTAAGGGTCCAAAAAACAGCAGCAATAATTATGGATAATAGTATATAAAAAAGTATATTTTAATAATTAAATTTAATTAATTAAAGTAATTACAATATAAGATAAACACTTGAATATAATTATCTTATAAGTTTTTAATTAATTACTTTATAATTATTAAATAACCAATGTGCCCTTTGTTATTGAATATAATTAAATGCTTTTAAATTATCTTATAATAAAATTAAAATAATATTTACTTTATTTATATAAATAAAATATTAATATAAATTTATTATGTAATATAATATTAATGTTAAATGCATACTCTGCAATTATTATGTCTTTATTTAATTCCAATAAATTATATGTTTTTTTACTGGGCTCCTGGGACAGCCTGGCTGACAGCCCTTTAATGCTACCATCATCAATAAAAATACCAGCATAAGTTGGTACCTCATCTTGCAAAATCCAAGCCATTTGTTCTTGATAAAAAGCCACAGAATTAGTAGCTCCTTGAGGTAACCTAGTCAATTGAAACTGTCCCAAAGGAGTCTTAAAAGTTGTGAGAGATCTAGAGTCCAGATGGAGTTCCCTCTCATCATATCCACCCATAATATCATCCAAACCATAAGACACTCTTCCAGCAAAAGCCTCCACAAAATCCTCTGCACTTGGTGGCATTCCAACATCCTTGATAGTCACTCTATTTAAGGCCCTGAGATCATGAACCACCCTAAGCATTCCATTTTGCTTCTTGAAACAGAAAACATGACTAGAATAACTTGAGGTTTACTGTTCATACAACCCAGTCCTGACCCATTCCCTGACAATTTCCACAAAATCATCCCTAATAGCAGCAGGAATTTGAATAGGTTTGATTTTCAAAGGTTCAGGAAAAACAACTGGAATCAGATCAGGTGAACCATAAGAATTCTTCAACACACCTCTTTCCTCCTCCACAAAAGCAATTTCCTTTTCCCTCAACACAATCACATACAACAGGAACTTCATCTCTTCTTCAGAAAACCACCCATCAGAAAAAAAATTCACCACCCCCAACCTTTCTTTAGTAATCCTAGAAGTCTCCAAAAAAATCAGGTGGATTCTTCACTAAAGGTGTCAAATAAGGATCTCTTGACAAAGGAGGCCTCCTCAAAGGTGGGTTCAGCCCAACTGGCATAGGCTCATTGACAGGCCTAACCTTCACTTCTACGTTCTGGTACTTAGCAGAATCCACTTCCAAATCTTCATCTTCAACAGGGACTTCTTCAATCTTCCTACAAAAACAAAGAGGGGTTTCCCCAATGATCACAGGTGTGGCCAAGGTAATGTTTTTGAAAGGTGTAGAAGAGACCCTATCAGTGCACAATTTGGAGGACTTACTTTTAGACCCCAATCTCACAACTCCAAAGCTTTTCCTAACCACATTCTCATTTTCAATCTCATTATCAACCTCACTTCCATCACTCTTCACCTCTTCATCCAAATAATTTTTAAGTAATTCTTTTTTTTCTTCTTTATTTCTTATCTACAGATCTTTTTCTTGATTATCTTCACTTATCTTGAAATTTTTTTCTTCTTTTCGTGATGGGGGCCTTTCCTAAAATGGAAACCAGGGTTGTAAAACTGCTCACTTGTGTGGCCAAGGTAATGTTTTTTGAGAGGTGTAGAGATAACCCTAGTGGTGCAAAATTGGGAGGAATTTCTTTTAGACCTCAATCTAACCACTCCAAAGCTTTTCCAATCCACAGAAATGAGCCCCATATTCCCTCTTGAGCTTGAAATTAAATTAATCTTGAACCCATCAAATGAACAGAGACTTGATGAATGCTTGCAGAGAAGAGAAAAATTATACAAAGAAAGTTGAAAGAACACTTGGAATATCTCCAAATGAGATGACCTACTACAACCTGGGATATCCACTGAATGGGGAGAAGTTTTAGCATTAGGTTTACCAGCCCTTCCTACTCTGAAAAAGAAGGTTCTCCATAAGAGCCTGAGCCATTATCCAGAAAACCAGAAGCAGCCCTATATTTCTTTCTCCTTTCACAACATTCAGGGAAATGACGCATAGAGCTAAGCCCAGGCCTAGTCTTCCAGATCTCTTCACCAGGTGAAGACAACTTCATGTGTAAGTTCCTCTCATCATCACCTGTCACCTCCAAGCTAATACCAACTCCAGGTTGGTAACCTATCCTTGCTGAAAAATCCATTAAAAATAAACCACCCAAAACTTCCCTGAAAGTGCCTTTTGCAATGTAAAAATGCACTTTTCTAGAATCTCCTCCCACATCTAATTTCAGGAACTCTGCTGCTCCAACTAACTTTATTACATGCCCCCTATTCTTCTCAGATTCCCACCAATACCAGTTTTGATGGGGAGGCCCAATTGAGTAGCCTCTGAAAGAGAAATAAGATTGATGTGTGAACCAGAATCAACTAAATCTCTGATGGCCATTTTATTCAGATTGAATTTAACAAAACCCAGAGGAGCAGAGAAATGTGTCTCCAAATTCTCCCAAAAATTTTCAGCAGAGTCACAAACAAACTCCACTTCACCAGAAGAGACCCTTCCTCTGGTTAATATCTTTTTCTGCTTATCAGCCAAGCCAGGACTGATATAAAACAACTCACCATAAGGCAAGGAAATAGTTCCTTGATTCATCTTTTACAAAACAGAGTCAGTCACATTAACTCTGCCTGAAACCAATGGCCTCTCAAAATTTCCCTTTGACTTTACCACCTTAGGCCTTGATGCCTCTTGCGGTTCACCACCTCCATCCACTGTATCCCTAAACACAGAAACCAAACCAGAACCATCTCTAGTAGCTCTTTCCCCACTGGGCTTTGGTAAATAAGCCAAAGGAACATCTTCCTCAGATTCATAATCCAAGTCAATAGGCATTTGATCCCCATTCAGATAATAGGCCCCCAAACTGGGTGGACTCATATCTGAGATACCCTTCTGCATCCTGTGCAGTTCTTCTTTGCTAACCTTCCTTCTTGAATTCATCCTTGGATCCACTCTAGGAGCCTTGGTCTTAGACTGAGCCTGTGAAGTGCTCTTTGGCCTTCCCACTCTTCCAGCGTCTACATCATAAGCACCAGCCAAACATTCCCTATTTGGCTGTGCTCCACAAGAGTACAACTCAAAACTACCATAAGAAGAAGAAAAGGAGACCTTATTGTCCTCTTTTCCTTTCCTCTTCACATCAACTCCATCATTCCCAGAAGATTTCCCCTGATCAGGAATCTCTTAAAATCTTGGCCTCCTCTGATTAAGACCGCCCCTTCTCCTGACCATATTGACAGGAGCCTGCCCCTCACTGGGCTTAACAAATGAACCATCAGGGAAATTGAACACCCTGCCATCAAATTCCACCTTTCCCTCTGACACATCTCTGTTCAGAGCCCAAAAATAATTTGACCTGTGACCCCTCCTAGTACAATAGGAGCACACCCAAGGATCACTACTACCTCCTGCCCTCCTCTCAAAAGGCTTAGCCTGGTGACTTGAGGCCCTATTCACCTTCTGATTTCTGTGCACAAAAATGTGCAACTTCTTGGTCAAGTCCACTAGTTGCTCCATCACTGGGTCCCTCTTTTCTTTAGGAACCTTATCCACCTTCTTCTCTTCCTTTTTCACCTTAGCTTTGTCTTCAGCCAGAGCCTCATTTACTTTGCTGAAATAATTGGCACACCCCTCTTGATAGGAGTCAAAAGCCAATAACTTCATACAGGCCTCAACAGCCTCCTTCACCTTCTCCAAAGAAGGTAACTTCTGTTCAACATTAGCCAGAGTCCTCATAATTTCCTTCCTAGACATTTCCTTTATAACATCCATTCTGACATCTGTAGCCAGAGTAGACCAAAAGACATCTTTGGCAGAGTTTTCATGTGCCAACTCCTCTACTTCCACCAAGAATTCCACCACAGGATCAAACTGTAGCAGAAACTTCCTGTAACTATGCAGGCTACCAACACCTCCATAAAATTACCATTTACTGACAACATTGGTCAGATACACCATAGTGAAGCTAACACCCCATCTATCTATCATCTCCCTACACAACAGCTTCCAATCCCTCTTCTTGTAGCCAGACATGGCCACAACCTCCTTCTCCACTGGCTATCACCAATGAAGAAAATAATTTGCTTCACAATATCCAAGTGGGAAGCACTATTAAAACCAGAAGCAGCTTCATACTTATCTAGAAACCACTTTAAATCTTCACCATTAAACTTGGTACCATCCCAAGTTTTGACCCTGACACACTCCCTGACCACCACAGCAGGAGGAACACTCTCCCCACTGACAGTCACAATAGGGATAATGGAAGCAGAAGTCATTCCTCCAGACCAGAATCACCAAAAAAATCCAACCAAAGACAAAAGATATTTCAAACGACTAACAAGACCCCACGTTGGGTGCCAGAAATTTAGACAATCCTATAGTACTAGCTATAGGCCTTGACCAAGGTAGTTGGAGAAAACCCAGAGAGAAAAACCCCTGTCCCTTTAGAAAAATACAAGTGAGATTTACTTTCTAGTTAAATTGATTCTTGTTTGATAAAGCTTCTTTCCAACACACTTTACTTCTTGATGAGCTAATAAAGTAGTCCCCAGAAAGACTACCAGACCAAAGAACTGAAATGTAGACCAATGGCCACACCAGAGAAAGCAATGATACTTGATGTAGGTCTCAAATCCACACCAGAGAGAGCAATAATACTTGATAAAGCTTGCAAGATAATACCAGAGAAACAGTGACAAGATTTGAGATCAAGTAAGAAATAACCTTTTCACAACACAGCCAAACAAACACAAAGAGGGAATTCAGAGATTCAGATATCCCAGATGGTAGATAATCTCCTAGAATCCCCTCTAGCTTGCCTAAACTCTCTCACACACAGACCCCCTAACCAGATCCCCAGCTTGATCCAGCTCTTCCAGCTATCTACATTCATAAAATAGTCTCTAGAGACTTTCCTGCTTTCAGGCGGGAAGGCTTGCTGTATTAGGCAAGGCTGAGTTGAGGCAGGTGGTCTGCCTGTAGGCAGGAAGCCACTTCTAGGCCTGCAAACACCCAAAAATAACCAAACAACATCTAAAACCACAAAACAACACAACTACTCATAGAAAACAGCTAATCACACACAACACACACCAAAATGATGGGAAAAGAAAGGAAAATAATCTTAGACATAATAAGTGACCCTAACTTAAGCCTAAAAAAATACAACTAAGCACCTAAGTAATAACAAAACACCAAAACTAAGCACCATTACCCCAACTAAACCCTACATACCAAATAACCCTAAATACACATTCCAAAGGCCTGTGCATCTTTGGAACACCACAACAATTTTTCAAAATCTTATGAAGCCAAAAGGCTAGATTGATAGTTAGGCTAATATATTTTTTATCCCTTCAACAAATCCACTAATTCAAGTATAAATATTTTTTGAACTATTAATCAACTGTGGTTCAATGAAGGTTCAATTTAGTTTCAAGGTGTTTTCAAATTAAATTCACTATTTCTTCATGATTGTTTAATCACTGCCTCAATGTGTGCTCAATTAGATATAAATTAGGGTTCAAGGTTGTGGCCTTGCTAGCTAGTCCACCCCCCATATTGTGTGGTGATAGAAAAAAATATAGTCACTATAGAATAGAAAGCAAGTGACCAAAGGAGTCTTACACAACCCTTAAATTTTGACATAGATATGATAAATTTATGAATGAGTAGCTGTAACACAAAGATTGTGAGCATTGTAGAAAAGAATGATAGCTTGATGTAAAAAATACAATGTGATATGGGATTAGAAAACACAGATTAATTTCCAGATTTTTATTTATATTCAAAATGAGTTCTCAACAGTGAGATATCAACTGGGACTATGTGATAGCACTATAGAAAATGAGGGGAAAGCACATACCAGACATCATTATTTTTTTATGTTTATTTTTATTTCTTTTAATTTCTGTTAATGACCTTTTCTAAACCGGATGTACTGTTTTCTCAACTCCATTCTCCCCTTCAATAAATAAAATAGGCAGCAATAAACTAAACCAAAGTTATCTCTCAGATTTTCGCAGTAACAAAAAAAATCTACCACACATCTAATGCACAGTTTACTCCACTTGTGAGAGAGTTAAGAAGACTTTACAGCTCAGGATAGAATATATATTTCTAATAAACATTAAATTCATGCCACTCCACTTTAAAATACTAAATTACAGGTAACTAGCTGATTATTTTTAATTTTTTATTGAGTAAAAACATGAAAGAAATTATAAATATAATGCATAGTTTTGGTAGGCATTTAATTTTTTCAATCTACATCCTCTCTGCATACAAAAATTATCACAAGCAAAAATTTAAACTTGGTAACCAATCTTTAACTGACATATACTTTCATCTTTTACTGGATAGTATTAATGAACAGAAGCTACCTACAGTGGAATCCTACTTAACAAATAACAAGAAATAATGCAACAATACTTAATATGCTCAAATAATATGATGATGTCTCACTACGCAATATAGGGGATGAACTTGCTAGCAAGTCCCAACCTGAACTCAGACAGAACTCAGATGGAACTCAGACTGAACTCATACTGAACCCATACTGAACTCTACTTGAACACCCACCTAAAACTGTTCTTTTTAGTGGTGTTCATCCCTTATTGTATGTTTCCTTTGTCAATAGCTTAATGTGTGTTTAATCTATGGTGAATTTGAGTCCAAGGTTGAGGACTTGCTAACAAGTCCGCCCCCCATATTGTGCAGTGTCTAACAGTATAATTTTTTCCTTTTATAATTTCCATTTCCCTAATTATCACAAATCTGTCCTGAGTTCCTATTATTTCTGCAGAGCTTACCTTTTCTTGAAACTATCAACAGGAGAAATTTGGGGGAGACTTACAAGTCCCCTCACTGAGCACTTGTTATAAAATTCATTGATTCACTTGTTGAGCCCAGTATGAGCTTTTTTGTGCAAAAAGACACACCAAGGCAAAAATGATTTCCCAATCATGTCCAAGTTGGGCTAAAACAAGTTTACACAAGGAGATTTTCTAGAAAGTCCTCCCCATTTTCCTCTGGTGTATGGAAATATAAGCTCTTTCATAACTAAGTTAAGCAATTTTAAAGTAAAATAACTAGTTTACACTGCTAAAAAACATATCCTATTCAAAAATTAATTTAATCATTAACTGAAATCTTACTAAAAATACCCATCTATCATGTTTCATACCCATTTGTACTGCTATATTAAGTAAAGCTGATTGTTAGTATTTGGTTGAGAGGTGAGGAGGAGGAGTGCTATGGGCGCTCTGCATTGTGAGAGGTGGAAGAGGGGATATTGCATAAGGGGGTTATATGGGGCAAGTGCTGTGGAGCACTCCTCATTGGAAAACTTTTTTAGTAATCCAGTTAATTCTTAGTCTCACTGCTGTATCAGCATAGTCAGTCCTGTCTCACTGTTGGTAACCCCAAAATATTCAGTCTAAATAGTCTCACTTCTTGGTAGCATAATCAGTCCTGCCCAGGCTAGTGTCAGTGCTAGTAGTAGTTCGCCTTCTTAGGTCTTAACACTGATGTTTCTATCATTAGTTCTACTTTTCATCTTTATTCAACTCTAATAAAATTATCAGTACCTGATGAGGTATCTTTTTTAGGTTTCAATTATTTCCAGTGCCCTTTAGCATGACTATTAATCTCTCTACCTTGGTGAGTTTCATTTCCTAGTGAAGTATTTAGAAAATTAATGTTCAAAATCTTTTGTTCCTGGTTGCTTTACTTACATTAAGGGGCATCAAATTTATGGAGTCTGCATTCACAAAAACAACAATTAATTTTTCCCAAATCAGGACTTAATTGATTGCCGATATACAAAGCATATTGACTCTTGCATTTCTGTATTTCAAAATGGAAATGGAAAACTATTATTTTACTGAAACCACTGCTTCTTCAAAAAAAAAATATTTCCATTATCCCTGAAGTAGTCCATGTAATTCATAAATGATAGGTTGGTGTGTAATTGCTAATTGTAGTCAACCCCAGAAATTAATTTGAGTGCAGATTTTCCAAAGTTAATGCCCCTTATTTTTATTCGATAGGGGACATTAAAGTATTCCAATACTCCATAAAATTAATCTCAGATAAAATATGAAATACCTCAAAAATTATCTATCATTCTTTTTGGACAATAGGGGGTGTCAGTTCTGGAAACTCCGCACTTAAATTAAGTGCGGATTTCAAACCAAATCAGAACTTACAAATCAGCACTTAAATTTTGCAAAAAAGTCACTTATTTCAAAAATGGTTGTCAGTTATGAACTCAAATCAGCACTTTTTCCCGTTTTTTTTCACAACCACATGTTGGCCACAAAATATCCCTTCCTTTCTTACCCCATCCCTGTCACATGTAACACACTCACCTTCCTCGCTACCTACCCATCAATCCTTGGCACACACCCCTTCCTAAAATTTTCAACATTTTATTACAGTTCACAATCGACGTCTGCCAATCTACATCCGCATCCCACAATTCATTATTCAATCTTACCCCATACAGGGCTACCTCTGGAGCCTGCTTTACTAAGTCCGTTGACACAACTCTTGCAAAATCATATTCACACTTTTGGGGAAGTGCCAGCCAGGCTACTAGACTTAACTGGTAAAATAATTAATTATTTTACTGAGTTGAAGCCACGCCCCTTCTTCTTACTAATAATTAATTATCTACTTAAGTATTACTTACAATTAACTAGTTAAGTACAATAAGTAGTATAATTAATTAGTGTAAATAAAATGTCCCTTAAAATTTTACTCCCTAACACCGTGCTCAATGGTATAAGTCAATGGGAATAGAGTTTAATAATAAAATTATAATAAAAAAACTTTAAAACAATTATATTACCTCAGTGAGAGATCTGGAATCCCGTGAAAGTAATATAATTAATTAATTATTGTGTAATTAATTGTGACAGTCCAAGGAACTCAAACTTTAATGCTAATAAATTTGATGCCCTTGTTGACGTACCAGTTTATTTATTTCTTATGTCATATATGTACTCCTTTTAGTCATTCTTTTTCTCACATTCTTACAGTATATGGTTTAAATTCCGTATATTTTATTCCCTCATGTTTTGCCTATAAAAGGCCTCTTACTTTGTGCTTTTCAGAACATTCATTCATCAATTACTTATTACTACAATTACAAAACAATACTTATTTCTATATTTTATAAGCTTAGTACTTACAACAACATAATTCTAAATCTATAAATTATACTAATATTTAAAACCTACCTCTTATACTTGAGCAAATAAATCAATTTGATTAAGAAAATACGTACTTTACTTTGAGAGTTCATTTAATCCCCAATTTTCCTCGTATAAATCTCGAATAAACTTCTAGACCCAAAAGGACCCCTTGAAAATTGGAGGCCTTCCTGAATTATTGACGGCGCATCGTGATTTGAGGGTGTAAATCGAAGGGACCATTGGCATTCGAGTACCTGTAAGGACGAGAGAGCGACGAAAATGATGAACGTCATACGTCACATGACAAAAATTTTTGCTGCAAACGGGAATCAAACCGCACTCCAAAAATTAGGTTCATATATTGACTAAACGTCGTATATATTGTGTTAATTATTGATATTACTATTTGTGGGTTACTTTGCACTCTTCATTTTCTATGTATTTCCTTTTACTCAGCACTCTGTAAGTGGCATTAATTTGCTCATTTTACAGGGGGAGGTGTCTGGTAATTTGGATTTAATTTTATTATTATATTTTTTTTTATTTTTCTTGGTTGACAATAATATAGCAATAGTGTTCTTAGTCCCAGAACTAATAAATAATTATATTTTAATATTAATTATTACAATTTTAAGTTGACATTTTGTCCTGATTAATTCAAATTTTATTTGTTCCAGTTGACAAATCGTCCTGACAATAAAAATTTTTTTTAATAAAAATTCATATTTAATTACTTCAGTTGACATTAAGTCCTGGTAGTTAAGTGATCAGTTCAATAAAAAAATTTTTTACTTAATAAAAATTCATATTTAATTACTTCAGTTGACATTAAGTCCTGGTAGTTAAGTGATCAGTTTAATAAAATTTTTCTTAATTAATAAAAATTCATATTTAATTACTTCAGTTGACATTAAGTCCTGGTAATAAATTAGTTGATTTAAATCCTGAAAATAATTAATTAAAATTTTTAATAAAAATTTTTAATTTATTTCTTCAGTTGATTATATTATAATCCTGGTTTTAAATTATTTTTGAATTAATAAATTAATTTTATTTAGTTGATTTTTATCCTAAAAAAATTTTTTTTTTATTTTTATTTTAATTTTGTTAAATAAAAATTAAAAATAAAGACTAATTAATTGTCTCTTTTCTTCATTTCAGTTAAATCTTAAAATGACTGACCAAAGTGGTTCTGCTGCACGTGAAGAGGAACTAGACTTGATTGATTATGATGAGCCTACTTCTGTAAGTTCTCCCTTAACAAGAAGAATTTCTCAGATTAATAAATCCTTGCCCTAAACAGGATGTATAGATGGAAGAAGTAGAAATCTTAGTAGACACAACTCAGGATCAGAAGCCTATGATACACCCACCAGAAGAACTTCCAAAAGGCTTCGGGATAAAAAAGATGCCATTGCCTCAACAGGTAAAGAATCTGTCAACTCACATAAAGGAGCTAAGGATAGAAAACTTGAGACTAAAGGCAAGGGTAGATGCTCTGGAAGAAAATGTGAGAAGGATAGATACCTTTCTTCAAGAGAAGAAGAAACCTCTTCCTCCCAGGGATAAACAACAATTGGCTCCCCAGTCCTAAGAAAAGGTGGAAGTGTCCAAGTGGCAGTGGGACTGGTTAAACACTAAGTGGGACTACGTGTCTCAAAATCAGCATCAGTTACCTCAGGCAGGTCCGTCAAGACCCAATCAGGTCAACCCCACACCTCTTCACCCCTATCAAGGAGGCAAAAGAAGAAGAAAGCGCAATATGGTCATACCCAGCAAACCCTAGTACGCCCCTCTATTGATTCTCAAGTGCCATTTCTTGTAGCTGATTCTGTTCTTTCAGGTAAATCTGAGAGGGAAGAAGAAACCTTGAGACCAGTAGAGGCTGGGAGCAGTAGAAAAATAACTCATGTATCTAAGCCATTACTTTTAATTTCTACCTCAATGATTAACCCTGATATGGCTGTAATTGATGAAACTCTTGACCCTGAGTTCTATGAGAGTCTGGAAAGTTACTCAGTTTCATTATTGAGAAACACTCCAGATGTAGCAATGATTAATGATGAGTACTTGAGAGTTAATATTGCCAAACAAAACCATATAATGAACAATATGCAATTGACTCAGAGATAAAATAGTTTGTTAACTGATCAGGGTTATCAAGCATTAAGAAGTGAATCACAGAGAGTCTCTGATGAATTGTCTCATTACAAAGCAACCCATGAGAAGAAAGTTGCTTTATGGCAAAATATAAAAAATGATTTGTCTAAACTAAAAGATAATGTATCTGCCTGTCGCCAGGAGGTGTAGATAGATAAAATGAATCTGAAAAGATTGAATGACCATTTTTCATCTTTTCAAAATAAGAATCAGTTATCTTTTGCAACAATCAATGAGAATTTATCTAGTCTTCCAAGATTGAAAACTAGACTAACAACCATTGAGGAGAAATTGAACTCATTGTTTATTGATCAAAAGTATTCTGAGATTTCTTTGAAGGAACAAAAAGCACAGGATGCTCCAAAGTTACCTGTGGCTAGTTCATCTAAAAGTAAATCAGTTCCAGAAATACATGTTGATACCCCTGAGTTTCCATTAAAAATTAATGATGCACCAGGACCTTTAACAGAGGGATTGAACAATGAGATTACTGCCCAAATAGAGAAGTTACAGCTGCTTCTTACTCAGAAACAAGCTTTTACTAAGGAGACTCCTTCAAATCAAAAGAATTGGCCAAAACTTGACCAGTACCCAACATTTGATGGTGATTCTTTCTCTGATTGGCAACAATTTATTTGCAGAATTGATAACTTAAAAAATTCTTACAAACTCCCAGATGAGGAAATTGTGTCCAAGTTAATTTCTTTGTTTAATAATGTTGCCCTAATGTGGTATGAATCTGTTCTCCTGGATGGGAATGACTACTCATGGGAGGATTGGAAGAAATTGATTAAAGCACAATTTGGTGGCTCCAAGTTCAGAATGGCTCAACAAAGGCAGTATGAGGAAACTAGATATAGCTCTTCTACTGATAAACCTATTGAGTATTTGATTAAACTTGTAAAAATCTTAAGGGAAATGGTCCCAAATATGGAGTTTGAGTTATGGAAGGACAGGATCCTTTATAAATTACCAATGTCTCTGAGAGACTTGATAGTGGCTAGGACTGAGTTCTCCAGAGAACCCTCTTCTTTCATTAATACTTGCAATGAGATCCTTCTAAACAACAAGTATGATGCCAGAAGATTCATTCCTAGGACCCCTTTGGAGAAACCCTCCACTTAAAAACAGAAACCTCTGGAAAAGGTTGGTAAACCTTCTGCCCCTGTTGCACCAAAAAAGTATGCAACAAACACTTGCTTCAAATGCAAAAAGCCTTGGAAGAAAGGCCATGTTTGTGACAAGAGGATAAATCTTGTTGAACAAACTAAGGAGCAGGCTGATGACACAATAGAACTGGATGATACTTCAAGTGATTGTGCCAGAAATATTTCATATGTATCTCAACAAGAAATCTTGATGCTGGAAGAAGATATTCATTATTTAAATACTATTGATATTTATAATAGTGCTTTATCTACAGTTGAAGATGCTGAGATCATAAAGAATATTGAGGATAACTCAATTGTTATTGCCCCTCTCAAGGCACCAGTCTTGATTAATGGAACCAGCATTGAGGTTGTTCTGGATTCTGGAGCTGGAGGAAGTGTAGTTTCTGAAAGAGCACTTGCTTCAGTGGATCAAGAATATAAATCAAAACTGATGCCTATCATTTCTGAAAATTGGAGAGGTTATGGCTCTGTTTTATCCCCCATTGGTAAATACAAAGCCACAGTATTTTTTAAATATAACCATGGTTTTGTAAGAGCTATTTGTGATTTTGTTTTCATGAAGAATGATAACTTAAGCAATTGGTTTATTGTAGGGAATGATATTTTAACCAAGTATGGCATAAAATTGGATCCCTCAAACCAATGTTTCACAATGGGGATGAATGGGAAGAGAAAATTTAAGATTTCCTCCCCTAAAAAATTATTGAAACCAGAATGGAACACATGTAATTCTGTGGTTCAATGTTAAGGAAGATCTACAAAAGAGATGCATGCCCTTTTGTCTGAAATTGACAATGCCTCTTTTGGAGAACAACTTTCTGGTGAGGATAATGATTCCATCATTAACTTGATAAAGTCTTTTCCTATGGCCTTTGCTCATGGTTCACATGAACTGGGATTAGTTAAAGAGGAAATGAAACTTTCATGGTCTTTCCCATTAACTGATATACCACCTAGTTTAAAGAAGAAGCCTTATCCTGCTTCTCCCACAAAGAGAAAAGATATTGAAGACAATATCTCTACCCTTTTAAAAATGAATATTATTGAAAAGGTAGTTGAAACACCTAAATATTTTGTTATCTCACCTGTCCTAATTTCTTATGAGAAAGATAAAGCCAGGTTATGTGGTGATTATAGAGCACTAAATACTTATACTGTTGATTATATCTACCCTTTACCTAGAATTAGCTCTATACATGCTACTTTACAGGGTGCTAAATATATCAGCTGTTTGGATGGTAACAAAGGATATCACCAGGTACATGTTGAGAAAAATTCTCAGAACTTTCTGATGATTGCTACTCATATGGGTATTTATAAGTATATTAGGATGCTATTTGGCCCTAAAAATGCCCCTTCATTTTTTCAAAAAGTCATGGATAACACATTCCATCAAGAGATAATTAAAGGATGGCTGATGGTTTACATTGATGATATCATTATATTCTCAAAAACATTTGAGGACCATCTCAGCCACCTGTGTAAAGTATTCCAGAAAATGGATGAAATAAATATGACACTTGCCTTGAAGAAATGTAAATTTGGTTTCCATTCTTTAAAAGTTCTTGGTCATGTTGTTTCAGGCTTACAGATATGTGTTGACCAAAACAAAGTGGCAGCCATACAACAGGTGAAGGCTCCTACTACAGTTAGAGAGCTCCAAAGTTTTTTGGGAATGTGTGGATACTATAGACAGTATATTAAAAATTACCAAGTCATAGCTTCACCCCTTACCCAATTAACTAGAAAGGATGTTTCTTTTGTCTGGAATAGTGAAAGACAAAGAGCTTTTGACACTATGAAACACTGTTTGATGTCAGCACCAATTCTTGCTTTACCTGACTTTAATCAACCATTTGTTTTGTACACTGATTCCAGTTTCATTGGTCTTGGTGCTGCCCTCCATCAAAAACAAGTGATAAATGATAAAGTTTCAGAAGTAGTAATTTGTTATATTTAAAGAACCTTGAGAAATAGTGAATTGAAATATGGTGCTACTCAATTAGAATGTTTAGCTGTAGTGTGGGCTCTAGAAAAGCTTCATTATTACCTAGATGACCAGAAATTTGAACTTGTCACTGACTGCAGTGCAGTTAAATCCCTTTTAAACTTGAAAACACCAAACAGACATATGTTCAGATGGCAGTTGGCTGTTCAAGAATACAGAGGGAGAATGACAATTATTCATAGGGCTGGTATTTTTCACTAAAATGTGGATATGTTATCTAGGTTACCTTTACCAAATAATGACTCTAATCCTGATTATGATCCTGAGGATGAAATTATTCATATACATGGGATATATGTGGTTGATATGGAGGAAGAGCTATTACAGCTTATTCTGGATTCATATGATAAGGACACTGACTTGAAAAATTTATGCACCATATTAAATGATCCAAAGAATGCTTCAATACAAGCATTAATTAAAACCCTTCCACCAAAGTACCAGAAGGCTTTGGAAAAAGGTAAATTTTCAATTGATGAAGGATATCTATATTATAGGAGAAATTTGAGTAATGTTATTGTTATTCCTCCTTCTATGAGAGAAATCATCTTGAACATTTGTCATGATGACATATTAGCTGGACATTTTGATCTTGAAAAAACAATGATCAGAATTAAGAACACTGCTTGGTGGGTTAATATGTCTGAAGACACAAAATTATATGTTGAGTCTTGTGATTCTTGCCAAAAATCAAAAAGATTAACTGGTAAAAGAGCAGGATTAATGCAACATATTGAACCTCCTGATGCACCATGGCAGATAATAAACATGGATTTTTTAACAGGATTACCTATTTCTGTTAAAGACAGTTATAACTCTTGTTGGGTTATTGTGGACAGATTCACAAAAATGTGTAAATTTATCCCTACCCACAAGGATGTTTCCACTAAAGAATTAGCTTTCTTATGGTGGTCTCATATGTTTAATACTGCTGGTTTTCCTAAAGCCATAATCTCTGACAGAGACCCTAAATTTACTTCTGAATTTTGGATGTCTCTGATGGATGTTTGTGGTTGTGATCTGAAACTTTCTACTGCCCACCATCCACAGACTGATGGTTTAGCTGAAAGAATGATTCAGACTTTAGAGGACATGATTAGAAGGTATTGTGCCTTTGGCCTTGAGTATAAAGATAATGACAGATTCACTCATGATTGGGTTACCTTAATTCCTGGGTTGGAATTTGCTTATAATAGCACTGTTCATTCTGTTACTCAAAGAAAGCCTTTTGAGCTCTGGCTTGGATATGTTACAAATACTCCTGCCCAAATTCTCAATAACAAAATACATAAATTGGATATACATCCTGGTGTAAAGTCTTTTCTTCAAATGCAACAACTATGCAGAAATCATGCTCAACAATGTATTGAAAATCATTTGAATATGAGAAGAAGAGATGGGACAAATCCCATAAAGAATACACTTTTAGAAAGGGTGATGAAGTGTTGATTTCTACAGTCCACTTCAACTTACGAGGTAATAACAAATTGAAAGATCCATTTGTTGGTCCATTTGTTATCAGAAGAATGATTGTAGATAATGCAGTTGAGGTTATTTTGTATTCTCTATATGACAGAAATCATCCTGTTTTTCCAATATCTCTTTTGAAACCTTACACATCCAATAGTGATTTATTTCCAAAAAGGAGGGTAAGACCAAAGAAAACTCCAAATGAAATCACTGAAACAGCAGAAATTGAAAATATTCTAAATGACAGAATAGTCACTGCTGAAAAAGGTACAGAATACTTATTGAGATTCAAGAATAAATCATCCGAATATGATTCTTGGATACCTGGGAAGGAGATATCTAATCTTCCTACTCTACTTAAAAAGTATAAAAAGAAAAAATCATAGTATTTTTTTATTGTTTTTTTAGAGTGAGGGAGTGTCAGCCAGGCTACTAGACTTAACAGGTAAAATAATTAATTATTTTACTGAGTTGAAGCCACACCCCTTCTTCTTACTAATAATTAATTATCTACTTAAGTATTACTTACAATTAACTAGTTAAGTACAATAAGTAGTATAATTAATTAGTGTAAATAAAATGTCCCTTACAATTTTACTCCCTAACACCATGCTCAATGGTATAAGTCAATGGGAATAGAGTTTAATAATAAAATTATAATAAAAAAACTTTAAAACAATTATATTACCTCAGTGAGAGATCTGGAATCCTGTGAAAGTAATATAATTAATTAATTATTGTGTAATTAACTGTGACAGTCCAAGGAACTCAAACTTTAATGCTAATAAATTTGATGCCCTTGTTGACGTACCAGTTTATTTATTTCTTATGTCATATATGTACTCCTTTTAGTCATTCTTTTTCTCACATTCTTACAGTATATGGTTTAAATTCCGTATATTTTATTCCCTCATGTTTTGCCTATAAAAGGCCTGTTACTTTGTGCTTTTCAGAACATTCATTCATCAATTACTTATTACTACAATTACAAAACAATACTTATTTCTATATTTTATAAGCTTAGTACTTACAACAACATAATTCTAAATCTATAAATTATACTAATATTTAAAAGCTACCTCTTATACTTGAGCAAATAAATCAATTTGATTAAGAAAATATGTACTTTAATTTGAGAGTTCATTTAATCCCCAATTTTCCTCGTATAAATCTTGAATAAACTTCTAGACCCAAAAGGACCCCTTGACAGGAAGGGTGCTGAAGTAAGCAATATTTCTATTCATTGTAGAATAATTTTCATTATTCTCTCTACAAATCTCATGCTCATAGTATGGAGGAATGGTAGCCAAGTTATTAAAATTTCTATATGGCATGGAGAAATTTTCTAGAATCTCTTTACAAAAATTATTGAGTTCCGTCATTAACAAGTCAATTCCTCCACCTAGTCCTGTTTTAAACGGATGAAATTCATGAAAGTAATCTCCATATTGTCGACCACTGTGACCCAGATACTCAGTTGAGGATTCAAAGATATCAGTATGTCTCATGGTACTTGTGCTAGGTTGTTCACTGTTGTAGATGTAATGAAATTCTCTTTCAATTGGCTTAGACTCTATAAATATTGAAAAAATGCATGTGTGAAATGCTAAAATGCGTAAAAGAAAATAGCCTTTGTACATTGAAATAACTTTTTTTTAATAAAAAGAAGGAACAATGAAAATTCAGATATATGAAATATTATGTTCTGAATTTTTGTAAGAATCTTGTAATATACTATTTCCAAAATTAACCAAGACACTTGAGTTATGCGTTCTCTAAGTTCTACCGATCGAGACGTCATGGGAAGGAATGATGATACTTGATACCAAAGCATAGTCTATAGCTATAATTGCAAAGATTCTCCAAAGGTACCCATTTTCTTGAGGTAATTTTAGCCTGCTTGAAGCTTTTTGTCATAAAGGCATCAATGTTTTCTGCACAGACTTTCACAAGGAAGAATTTTTTATCACCTGCTAACAGGTCCCTCTTTTTTAATCATTACTATTAGATTCCCTAAAAATATACCTCTTACTCATACCACATGCAAACTGCAGAGGATTTTGCGACTTCATCACCTGGAGTATTTGTCCGGGACACAAAATATTACTTAGGGATCAATTGAAGTATCACCTGGATTTCACAATTCCTCCTTGCTTTTTGCAAATTCAGCTCTCCAACAACTGTAGGTAAGTGGGATGACAAGTCAGCAGGCAATAAGACTTTTTATGAGTGATGAATTTAAATGGGAGGGGAAATTTTCATGAATCTAAAAAAGGATTGAAGTGGGATTCAGAATGCCAGTGGAATCTTGCAGGTGATGAATTTTCCGAATCCTCTACAGTTTGCACGTGGTGTCAGTTGTCATACCATCTAGAGCCTGTTAAATTCCCGATTGTTTCCTATCCCTTTGATTTTTTGCCCCAATTTTGTACCTACTTTATATATTTATGTCCATTCCTTCATGCCCCACGTTGGGTGAGATTGTAAGAAATAAAAATAAGTAAATAAAAACTGATGAGAGATTGACAGAAGGTAAAGTTGGGTAGGGTTTAATTGAAGGAAGGAAGTATGATGAGGATGTTTTAGGATATTTGAAGGGAGATTCTTGTGGATGAGGGATAAGTGAGAATTCTAGAGAGGAAGAGATGAGGTGAGATGAGATAAGAGATGAGATAAGATAAGATAAGATAAGAGAGAGAGAGGGGGAGAGGGAGGGGGGGGTAAATTACAAATTGAGGGAAGGATAAGAAAGGATTGATGAGATTAAGATGAAGAAGAGGATTGGGAAGATGGAAGAGAGGAGAGGGAGGAAGATAGAGATGATGATGAGAGTGACGAGTATCAGTGAAATAGGACTTTATGGTGAAATCAGCACTTTTGGTTAAGAAAGTGCGGATTTGAGTGAAATAAATGACTTATTTCATTTTGAAATCCACCAGTATTGGGGCTAATGTGTTTCGGAAATCCACACTTATTTAAGTGCGGATTTGTAAGTGCGGATTTGCCAGAACTGACACCCCCTAATAAATGGGTTATTTGGCATGTGAAAGATCTAATATTGACTTAAGTTGAACTTTTTTGTGTGTGCGCATGGAGTGGAATCCAGCATCATTACGACTGCCTAATCGGGGTGTTAAAATGAAATAAATGGGATATTTTGATTTTCTTATACACCAATCCTGGTGCTAGTGGAAAAGGATCTTCTGCCCTTAATAATAATGGATCTATGAAAAATTAATGGAAGATCTTGAACAGCAAATCTGAGTGCTTTGATATCCCCTAATGTGTATTCAAGGTGTCTCAACAGACATATTTCTCTTACATCACTCTAAAAAAATAAAGGGAAACTTATATGCAAGTTAAAAGTCCTACTGAATTGAATCTAATTCAGTTCAGTAGGAGTTATTTAATGAAAATATCTTCCTTGCTATCAAGTTTTCCCTTTTCTTTTTTTTGAATACTCATTACCTATAACTTCCTAAAAGCAGGCCGAATCTAAATCCTAGGTCTTTACTTTCTCTCTTCTTTACTGCAAATATGAATTCCACGAGATGACTTGGTTCACCAAGTTGTTTACAAATAAAAAGACTTTTACAACTGTTTCGGCTTGAAATGTTCACTTTTATTGTCCCGCTCGACCCTCTCTTTTCGCGTCTTTAATTTCAATCGAATAAAAAAATGTGCTGGCTTACTTATATCACTTTGTTATAAAACTGGGTGATAGACGTGAATAATAACACAGTAAATAAGTGTCATAACAGATTTATAATCTGAAGAATAAGTATACTCCAAGGACCTCTGATCAATTAAGTGTTTAATTAAAAATAAGTTAGTTGTTCCCGTATCTGCTAAATTGGCGTTCGCGCTATGCAACTCATAGCATTTTTCTCAGAGTAAGTGTAGCCAATTTGACTCCCAAGCTTACATTTCTTTCAGGTAATTTGAACATATCATCATCAACTACATCTTGAGCGAATTGTTTCAAGTTTTCAAGCTCTAACCGTAGTTGGTTTTGCAGATCAATCGAAGTAGTGTAAAGTAAAATGTTAGATTCCAAATCTCGTTGTGCAGATCTTCTTCCATAGTTTGATGATCCTATAGTCGTCATGATTGGAGAACTGTTGGGTGGTGCCAGCCAAATACCTTGGATTATTTACAAAAATAACAAAAAAATTTGAATTGTAGACAAGGACATCATTAATCTTATCATGCTAGTACGTCCAAATGCCGCCATGAAATTTATTGAATGTATACCTTTGGCGTGATATGTCCATCCTGGTCTTTTCCACTCACGAATACAAACTTGAGATTGCTTGCCTTTCCCTACGACTTCGCTATAAAACAATTGCTCCAAATATGTATATGCGGCTGGTATATAATTAGAAACTCCTGAAGATTTATAAAAGCCATTTGCCTACGTAGAAAAAAAAATAAATGGGAATGGAAGTAGTCATCAGCGGGAAGACTGTAACTCAGATTAAAATTCTAATTCATTGCTACAAGTATAATGAGCAACACCAGCTTTGGATTCATCTTGAAAAAATCATACTTCGGGGCTTGCAGTGACTATTTCAACATTAAAAGGACTTTCAAGTATTCGTGTTTTGTAGTCCCTCAACATGCTAAAGTAACCACTCGTCCAAGAGAGTGTGGATGGGGAGAATGGCTTCGAAATTTCATAGGCGAAGTCCAAAACCTTGGGTATCATTATTGAGCTTTCTTCACAGATTTTGAAAGAACCCATTTGAATTGATGGAAAAAGTGAAGTATCATGGTGAGTAGTGACACTCTTCTCTCGTGCACTTTTTGTACGCCATTCAGTTAGAAATTTCTCCAAAAGCTCTTTACCTATATGCTTAAACTTTTGAGATGAAAAATAGGAATAATCAGGTCTCCAGGATGAACAAGACGTCCATTGAAGTTTGAACTGGTTGGATGCACTGCTGAGGCCATATAGTTGAAAAGACAGTTTTGTGATATTATTGATTAGTTCATAAAAATAATCGGCAAGCATTGAGTGTTTCCGGACGATCATGTAACGATCTTGTCGATTGGAGAAGTAATCATGGCTAAGATTTGCACTAGCGAGTTGGAGCGTATTCAAATAGTCCCATTAGATATTTGATGTGATGAGTAGCAGAAGAGAGAAGGAAAAAGAGAGGTATAAGTAAAGTTTAAAAAAAAACTTGAACGATTACTACAGACCCACTGATAAGAATAGTGTCATCTGAGCCATAGAGCTTCATGTGCTGAAGCCCCCAACCTTCATTAAACCTATGTGGGATTGAATCCTTCATGTAGCCATAGAGTTCAGGAGTGTGAAAAAGAGATACTTGAATTCGATTTGGAAAGAGGGCTTGCAAAGGAGCAAGGAGAGCAGCTGACGAATGAGAATAAGAGCGTGTACCACGGAGGGCATCAATGAGAATAGTGATGTAAAGATTGTTATTATTTTTGAGAGCTAAATGAAGGGCTTGTATCTTATTGCCAAGAAATAAGCAGATTAGAAATAACCACAGTTAAAAGAACTAAATCAACTGGCACTAACTAAATGATGTTGTTCAGGGCCTATGTATAGAGAGGATAAGAATATACGACGCTTAGCAGAGTGTATGAGGGCCTAAAACATGATATTTGAATGTATGGTATGTATCATAAGCAGAAGATGGTTTAGTATAAAGTGTGTGTAAAATTAAAAAAAGACAATTTTCAGAAAGATGATTTGATTGTTTTCCTGAAGAAGGGGATGATATAGGAATTGGGGAGAATGTTGAATGAAAATGCAAGCTAACCAAAAGAGAATTATAGAAGTGATCAGGCCGATGAAGAAAAGAAATTTGCTGACTTGAAGCCAGAAAACGGGGCAATAAGATGTTGTTCATCTATCATAAATACAAAATTATGAGTTCTAGTAGTAAAATGTGTTAGCCATAAAGATAAAAAGTGTATAGTGAATAACATATTGAATAATACATACTTTCCTGAAAATGGAGAAGGATACAAAAAGGCTTACCCCCTTTTTTAAACACACACGCACAGTCGGTACCACGCTGCCACTTTAAACTTTGAAGTTTGGCTACTGTTAACATCCAATCACACGAAACCAATTTTCAAATGACCTCGACAAATTTCACAAGCCATTGGGTGTGCAGTTTTGGGACTGCAAAATCAAATTTTAAAAATTCATCTGGCGAATTTGTGCAAGGTCTATAAAATCTTTTTCAGAAGGAGCACAAGGTTTTTTGTTCTAGCTTCATTTGATTGAATCTTGATCCCTAAGGGATAAACAAGTCAATTTAGTTCATCATGGTAATCACAAAGGGATCAACTGTAGATTCGTGAAACAATATGCCATTCATTATCTCATTGGTCCAGAGCATTTAAATCCTAATATATCAACACAAAGGGTGGACTCAAGGTACCAATGAAATTCTACATAACCATATCTCAATTCAATCAATATAAAAATAAAGGGACCAAAAGATATTTTAAAGTGACACTTTCAAACCTTCTGTTTAAATTTTATAAAAACTTGCTTGTTATTTTACACTTTCCCTATTTCCAAGCCAATAGGTCTCTGACATGTTATCATTTATTGGCAGAGAATCAAGATGTGCTAAGACAAGTTAATTTTTAAAAATTTTGTTTAATTCTATTACCAGAACTTCCATAAAAACTCTTGGGGCTGGGCTTGAATTTTGTTGCATGTCCATTGTTTGTTGTTGAGATTACTAGCTATATTGAATTTCTTGCACGCATTTCTCAACTTAATTCTCATTCACTGTAATCAAATGTAACTGATGATATCCAATTTTTTTAATTTAAATCACTAGAAGAAGAGCTGGGATATTTTGAATTTTTGATGATTGGGTACCCTTGATAGCATGATATATACTTGTGTAAGTAACCTAAAAGTTTCAGGTGATTTATGGATGATCAGAAGGTTAATTAGGCTTAAATAGAAGCTACATGTATTCACCATCTAAATTGTGTATTTATTTTCCTTTGTTGATCTATTCTGACTCATTAGGGGGTGTCAGTTCTGGAAAATCTGCACTTAAGTTAAGTGCAGATTTCAAAGCAAATCACCACTTAAATTTTGCAAAAAATTCACTTATTTCAAAAGTAGGTGTCAGTTATGACCTCAAATCAGCACTTTTTTCCCAATTTTTTTTCACAACCACATGTTGGCCACATCATCCCTACCTTTCCTGCCTTGTCCCTGTCACATGTGACACCCCGACCTCCATCCCTCATTAATCCTCAGCACATAACCCTCACTGAGATTTAAAACATTTTATTGTAACATTTTAACCAGGCATGTTTTTTCCCTTGTTTTTTATTCTTTCAACCTTTTAATCTCTTTTCTTGTAACACACCAGTTTTAATATGGCTTTTCAGAAAATCCAACACCCAAAAGGCAACTCAAAAAAATGCTTCATCAAAAAGGTCTTCCCGTAATGCAAGCCCCTCACTTGAGAAACCAAAGTTGGGACAGCTAAAAAAGGAATATTAATGTATGCTTTTTTTATCACCTACCTTTCTTTTGCTTGAATTTATTTTTTTCACTGATTTTTCTGTTTTATTTTTTATTTTTTTCTCTCTTTTCTTTGTCTCAGCTCTTTCTCCTTTCAGTGAGCCTGTCAGCCTGGATATCCCTACAGCTGAGTAAAAAGTACTTATTAATTATGTTAAACACATGGACTATACATGGGAACAATAAATAAAGGTACACAAGTTGTATACATAATTAAAAATACAATATATGCCATTATAACACCTTATTTACACGCATATATCCACCTTTTTAAAGTCCAATGTACTTAATATTAAGTTGAAATATGCTAAGGCAATACTAAGAACCTTAAACATAAGGCTACATAATTTTTAAGTAGCCTTAAAGCTCTTGTTTTCATTGTTTTATGTGAAAAACAAGAAATGTGCTTTAAATCACTTAAAAGTTGAATATATGCACTATAAATATATTAATACTAGAAATATGCCTTGACAGATAAATTTGTCTTAGTTAGGACTATTGACTTGGCTACTTAAATGCACAAAATTAACACTTCAAATTTGGTGTTTTTTATGCCAGAAATGGCTTCTGTGAACTGGCCACATACTGCCTGCATTTTTTACATGTGAAGAGCTTCAATTTTAGCAACATTAGCTTTTTCACACTATATTTACCCCACATTCTATACCCAAAGTGGGGAAACACACTAAAGTAGGCAACAGGCACAAATTTGGTGTCCTAATTTAATTAGAGGTGCATTGACCTTTTTATATGCACTATTTTAATTATTAGCCTCAAGCTTGTTGCCTTTAACTCACTACCATGCTTAAATTTGCCTAAATTAGTAAAGGATTTACCTTTGCAAGCGCCAGCCAAAGACAGCATGTAGTTACCCTTACATCTCATGACTTTTTTGGGTTTCTCAGTGGTTTCTCATTCAATATTGGTTATTTTTGGATGGGGATTTCACGTAGTATATTTTCATAATTAGCCCCATCATTTCTTCTGTTGATCCTCCTTAATATTGTGTAATATTAAGTTTTATTATTTCTTTTTTTTAGTCTTTTATTTTAAGATATTACATGCATATACTCTCTTTTTTGCTTGTTTTTTATTTTTGATGGATTATCCCTATTACTCCAGGATATTGGCAGGTGATATAATTCTAATTATTTATTGGGCATTCTTTATGTTTTTGGACAGGCGTGTTAGCTAGAATGAGGCATCATTAGCCGTTATAGGACTGGTAAATCATAGGGGTTCATTGGAGAATTATTGGGTATAAAAAGATGGCGTGTTTGGTCTTGTTTTCTACATTCTTTATCATTACAATGAAAATATATAACCAATATAATTACAATACATATCAATAGTACTTATAAAGTCTTTGAATAGTATCTGAATTTATAAATCTATTTTTCTACCAAATATAAAATTGTAATCCACATATAATTAGTGAGAATTAAGTTACTGAGACCATTATATTGAGTTATATTTTAATACTTATTGAATTTGTACTACAGTATTCATATAGAGCCATTAAAATCTTCTAGACAACTGACTAATCAAGCTATTCATGTCTTGGTACTTGAACTCAGCCTGACAATTGGGGACCTTTCCTCAAGAATTCTGTTGTTTATCTTCCAGTAAGTAAAAATTCAAAAAGAGGCTACAAGTAAATAAAATCCCTATAGAAATATTTGGATAATTAAAACAGGTTGAGTTCACTTATATAGTGATTTCAGAAAAAGAAGCCCTGCTATATAATAAACTTGTGATATTGAATCAACAATTTTTACCACTAATTTAACATAAAAATTGTTCTTAGTGGGAGTCTGTCAATAGACCAATTAATTTTGAGATCTTTGAAGAGAATAAACCAGATAATAAAAACTGATTAATTGTTTTCTTTTAAACAGGACTCTTAATCCCTTTTTATTGGTTTGTAAGACTAATTTAATATTTAGAAAGAATATTACTGACAAATTTTCTTTTTTAAATATACAAAAAAAACAGCTACATATTGTAGACCAGTTAAATCAAGTGACCACATAAAAGCATATTTTATATTTGGCTCTTATAAATTCACTTCATACCTACACGTTGTAGACTGTTCTAAAGTACTAAGCAGTAGACACAATGCGAGATGGGTTGGTTCTCCTTTTTAATTTATAAAAAGAAGCGCCTGCCACTCTTATTTTTAAAGACAGTGTAATAATGTGTAACACTAATATTTGACTAGAAAGTTCATAAGTTGAGATGAGTTAAAGATAAGGAAACAAGCACTACTATCTGGATATTTCTATTCTTAACAAGAGCTATTATCCACAGCTACTCCCTCTTGAAGCACTCTCTTTGAATTTGCCTTATTATAGTAATAAAATATCTCTAATAATAGTTAATCCCACTGAATCTATATATTCTCTCTATGTTGCGCTCTTTCACTATACTATATGAAATACACACACAGACGCACAAACTCTAAAGACTCAGAAAATACCTTTTAATATTCTCTCAAACAATTAATCACAAATGATCTAATATCTTATACTGGGTACTATGACTATAGCTACACGTATATCTCTATATTGATTTTTTTATGATCTGCTTTTTTAAAATGACAACTAATGCGATTTTTCTTATTTTATTAACTAAATAGATAGATTGACCAGTTCTCTCTTTGTCCCTACCTAATAGTCCTCCTTTTATATTCTTCCAGCGCTCAAGACACAGTTCCCTAATGGATCTCCAGCGCTGACTCTAGCGCCACATTAGTAAAACAATAACTAATTTATTAGTATGCTACTTACACTGCTTGCAACAACTACAGCGCCTAAATCAGACCCTATAATTACTAACACTAGTATTAACTTGTTTCACTGATTCTCCACATATGTGCTTTTAACTATACCTTGTTTTGTTTCAGCGCTAGTTCCAGGTTTGACTTATCCTAATGCTGCGTCTAGTTGCCTTAACTCTTGGGTAGTTTTACAATTGAGTCCCCACTCTCTTTGCTTTAATACTAGGTTCGTAGCTCTGACAGCTCGCTTTACTAGTTAGCCTTCTTCATTACTTGTCTCAGTAAGTTTCCCAACTGGCTGCGGTACAGCATACCATGCACTTGAGTCCTCCTTAATCCATGACTTTCTTCTTAATGCGTAACACATACTTTTTGGAAAGCCTAAATCCATATTGTTTAGCGCTTTATGGTCCTAAATCAATAACACACAATTCCCCATTGTGCGGCACATCTCGCTACAAAATCCGAGCGCACAAACCCTCAATCTTTTTCTGCGCTTCCATTTCCTTTGTTCCTTGAAACACGCAAATACATATTATATTTTAACATTTCCTGCTGCGCTAACTTCCCTTTGTTCTTCCTGGACTACGCGCGCTTATTGGTCTAAAATCACGCTTCCTGCGAGGCACATACCACATCCTCCCTCTACTCGCAACTGTCCCCAGGAGCCCATAAATATTCTGCGTCTCACAGCGTTTTCTTCCTCCACCTTCTATACTTTTCTCTTTTCTTATTATCTTTATTATTTTTATCTTTCACAATTAATACCAGAAGAACCCCTCCTAACGCTGAAAATACCACCAACGTCGTGGACGCTATTTGACATTTTGTGCGCACTCAACCCCCTACTGCTTCCCCAACAACGCCCATAACCACACTGATGGGTGGGACGAGATGCACTCGTTGCATCAAAATTGGCATAACTCCATGTCATTTTTCAAAAGCCTGCTGTGGCAATACTTTCTTCACTGTAAGTTCTCTCCATTCTCCTTCCCATTTGTTTCTAACCTTTTCATTTTTGTTTTATTCCTAGTCATGCGATTACTGCAAGCAATGCAAGAAGAAATGCAGTTACGATGGGCTGCCCACTGTCCCGCACCTGGACCCAAATGCTTCTACAACAAATATGATGAGTCAAATGACCATTAAGCGCCCGGCCCCTGCTCCTGTTACCCCACCTGGTAACAAACAAACCAAGGTTGATTACCACGAGCCTACTCCTAGTAGCGTCGCTTCTGTCCCTAAATCTCTTTTCTCGGAGGAAAGTACAGTAAGTTTCTTTTTCTTACTTCTTCCCTTTCTAATACTAACATTCTCTCTTTCCCCCCTTTTTTTTTTTATGTAGGATGCACCAGATACTCCTTACGCTGAAACGCCTCCTCCTCCTATCACTCCACTATTCCTTCCTACCTTGGAAGAAGATCCCGCCTGGGATACAATGCCTACTCCCGAACCTACTCCTCGTTTTCCCACTCCTGACTGGTCTGATATGCAGCCGGTCTTCAATACCGTCACTCCGGTTGAATGGCCAACCGATAACTTTTTGGTAGTAGATGACAATGAGCCCGCAATGGCTCAAAACTGGGAATTCGCAGAACAAATTGCCTGCGCTCCTTACGATGCGACCATGCGTCGTATGAATAACATGATTGGGGCCGTTGAAACATTCCTCGAGGAGGTTCCGGTTTATACTCACGCTGAGTATAATAAGCAAAAACAACTAATAGCTGCCTTGCAACAAAACATGCAAGAAGCTGTTAACGATTGGGCTATCTGCGTCCCAATCTTTGATGAAGCAGAATACCACTAAAAAAATATTTTCTTTTGTATTTATTCCTTGTAAAAAAAAATGTAATATATATTTATTTATTTTTATTATTATTTTCACTTAACTTTCCTGTGAGAACTCTACAACCGCAAGATGAGTTGCCCCCAAAATATCATCCTTTTTCTAAGCAGCGCACCCTTCTACTAAGTGCCTATGAAAGATGAAACCACAAATAATAAAAAATAACAACTTGAGATTGTTGCTACAGCAATTACTTCTCCTTCATCATTTACGTATGCGCTTTCTTTCAATCTTTAAACCTTCGCAATACATGCCTTTCCCTTGATTGTAACAATTCATCTTTCCTTGTGTTCTTCATTATGAGAAACGCTTCTTGCTAGCTTCTTAGAAACCATCCAGCGCTCAAGTCAGACGTGGCGCAACTGATGACTTCTTTATAATGCTATTGTTAACCTATAAATAGCCCTTCTAATAACCTTAATTTCCTCTATTCTAACATCATGACTCAATATCTCACAGTTACCAGAGATCAAGCTTGCTCATTTTGCAAATGCCGTAACTTTAACTGTACATTTTCTAGACCTCGGGGTTATGCCTCTTTCAGAACTGCCTGTGATAATTGCTTTAGATACCACAAAACTTGCAATACCTCCATTAACCAGAATACTCTTCAGCCTACTGGTTATATTCACTTTCCACCTAGCTCTACTAGTAGCTCTCCCATAATTACCACCACTAGTCCCACTATTTCCACTAATAATAATAATGTTCCTTATGAGTTGCCATCACTTCCTAGTTTTCCCAGGTGCAAAATATCCATTCAGCCTAGCGCTACACTTTCTCCCCCTACAAGTTCCAGTGCTTCCATGCGCTCAGGCTCCCCTACAGCTGCTCCTGACGCGGTTACTGTTACTTCACCGTCAGCGCGCCCACAAAACTTATTAGCAAGTAAGCATTCTTCACAATACTTATGCTCTTCTTGCTTACTAACTTCCTGTCAGGTTTCAATGAATCCATCTCCTTGGGATGGGTTCCCATTCCTTTACCCTTTTTCCATTCCATGCGAATGTTTTCCAGACTTTGTCTTATATATGACTCTATGTCCCTATCCTACAATAACGCACCAGCTTTTTCTGACGCTGAACTTGAAGCTCGCTATACTCATATAGAAATGATAGGTCAACTAATTATCAAAATCAGCTCAACGACTATTCTTGGATTCCCTGCCAATCCCCGTCACTTTGTCATGCCTGAAGACTGGGAAGGATATCCTATTAGCTTTCATCCTGATACTGAATAGACCACTAGCGCTTCTCCTTATGAGTCTCCTCTGTCCATCCTTCCTGTACATAGTCTTCATATATTTTTCATGCTTTGCCTTCAAATAATCTTTTTAGACATGGCGCTATTTTGTTACACCTGTCTTCCATACTTTTAGAGCGCCTAACTTTGCTCTCTCTACTTTCTTTAAAAAACTGTAAACCCATGTAAAATAAGAATTGAACTGTAGAGCGCCCCATCTATAAATCACTATTTCACTCCTGGTTAGTTAACCCATTGGCTAAATTCCCAGCGTCTTTTGCATTTACATGGTACACATCTCCTTTAATCCAATTACCTATTTGGTCATGTCCCCTCTAACAATGGAAATATATAAGATTTCATTTTCCTCTGTTCCCTCATTTAAGCGCTTATGCCAATTTCCTGTTCAGCCATAGTCTGCCTAACTTCCAGTTAGTGCCCTCTATCTGTCAAAACTGTGTCAAAGCCTCCTGTGAGTCCTCTTAAAAAAACAAAACTTAACATAACTTGTTAATTTAATCCTCTTCCCGGAGGTATTATTCTGGTAGTTTTTTTCTCATTCCGGAGGTTATCTTGTATCACTGGAACACCCCGTGGGTAGAATCTTTTGATCTGGTCTGCGGCCACACGCCGCTTCCACTCAGTACCATCTAATTCCTCCAGTAAGTAAGACCCTCCAGTTATCTGCTTTCTTATCCTATAAGGACCATTCCATCTGTCAGAAAACATCTTCCCCCATTGGCTTTCTAAACTTCTATTATAAACCAAAACCAAATCTCCTGGGTTCAATGGCTTTCTTAACCTATAAGCTAAGCGCTCATCCCAATATTTAACTGACTTGTCACGGATCTGCATCATTCTTTCATACGCTTTCTCCACAAACTCGTCTTTTCTTTCAAGTTGCGCTACCCTTGCTAGAATTAAATCTTTGGTTGAGCGCACTTGATCCCAATCACATCCTAGGAAAGATCCAGCCTCCAGATCAATAGGTAATACTGCCCTTTGACCAAACATAAGCTCTAACAGCGAAAACCCTGTTGTCCTTTTAACTGAAATCCTGTCCGCAAACAAAACTAATGGCAAGTAGTTCTTCCACTTCGCCCCATTATTTCCACATAACTTAACTAGCGCATCTTTTATAACTTGATGCCCTCTTTCTACCATTCCCTCTGCTTCAGGATAATATGGTGTTGCAACTCGTAACTTTGCGCCAATACCTTTTACTACTTCTTGGAATTCTCCCGCAAATTCAGCGCCACCATCTACAGTTACCATCTTCATTACTCTATACCTATAAATCCATTATTTCTTCAAAAACTCGGCCACATTACTTGCCTTGAGGTTTATCAATGGCGCTGCTTCAACCCATCCTGATAGATCATCCCTGGCTACTACCAGGTATTTAAAGCGTCCTTCTTTTATATGGACTGCATCTAAACTGACCCTACCAAAAACAGTATCCTCGCCTGTCGCTCTCCCTTTTTCTTTTGGCTTTCTGTAACTTCTGCGCTGGCATTCAGGACAAGATTTAACCCAATCTCTTACTTCATTTTTCATGTTGGGCCACCAGAATCTTTCCCTAACTCTGCAATGAGTCTCATCTTGACCTCTATGTCCTAAATTCTCGTGTAACTCCCTGAGTATCTTCTCCTTCCCTTCCCTAGTTTGAATAACTAACTGAGGAGACAAAGCTTGATTCTTCCATAACTTCCCATTTTTAATAAAATAGCCTTTAGCGCGCTTTTTAATATTGTGCCAAACCTTTTTATCGCAAAAATCCGGTCGACTATTACCTTCCAAATATAACTTTAACAAGATGCGTTGTCTTCTAAATACTCCCCCTCTTTGAGTTGAGTACTACTATCCTGACTTCCCTTTGAAGTATCTCCATCATCTGACTCCTCCACTTCCTCGCCTTGCGCACTCCTTGTCGCTACATTAGCTTCAGTGTTCCCTAAATCTAGTTTCAGTTCAACCTTTCTACAAACATCCTTTACATTGACAGCATTTAATTTTATGTCTTTTTGGACATTCCTCGTTACTAGTTTATTGTCATCACGGACAATACTACCTACTAGTTTATGGTCTTCGCGGAAATTCTTGCCTGATAGTTTATCGTCGTTGCGGACGTTCTTGCCAAATTTTGTATAACAATAATCTATCCCGTTTACCCATCTCTTATCTTCTTCAAATTCTTCCACTTCCGAGTCTTCTTCACACAACGGTCTTCTCGACAGCGCATCTGGCATAGTGAAAGATTTCCCTGGCTTATGGACTAAATCAAAAGAAAACAAATTAATCTGCGCTACCCACCTTGTCATGGGCGCATCTGGTAAACTCGGGCTACTAATCATTTGCACCAACGATAGCGCATCAACCTGCAGCTCGAAATGCTGCCCCCAAAGCATCCATTGTAGCTTTTTAAGGATCTTCGCTACTCCACATAACTCCAGCTTAGACTGGGAGTACCTAGACTCCACTTTGGTAAAAGTCTTGGACTCGTAAAGGAAAGGTCTATCATTACCTTCTTCGTCCTCCTGCATCAAAACTGCGCCCACCCCGGACACACTAGAATCCACCGCTAGAGTAATTTTTCCAGCGCCTGGTCCATACTCCAATTTCTTCAAAAGAATATCTTTTCCTACAATCCTCTTTAATAACTCGATTGACTCCTCACATTCCTCCTTCCAATCCCATACAACATCCTTTCTTGTTAAGCGCCGTAAAGGCAAAGACAACAAAGCAAAATCTCGAATAAACATTCTTACATATGTACAAATGCCTAAAAACCCTCTAACTTCCTTAGTATTTCTTGGTCTTGGCCATGTAAGTACCTTATTCCTCTGTTTTTCAGTGATGATTCTCCCTTCCTTACATACCACATGTCCCACTATATCTAGCGCTGGAACACAACAGGCAAATTTAGACCCAGAAATTGTTAATCCTGCCTCCTCTATCCTAAATAGCACTCTTTCCAGGGTAATCACATATTCCCAAATAAACTTTCTAATATACAGATTTTCTTTTAACACTTCCCCTTCATAATCACTGGCTGGTCCTTTTATACCGCCATCATCAATGAAAATTCCCACATGTTCTGGGATTTCATCTGTGCTTGATATACCGCCACAGAATTTGTTGCGCCTTGCGGTAACCTTGTCAACCTAAAGTGCCCCAGTGGTGTTTCAAACGTCGTCATGGGTCTGGACAACTTGTCCAACTCGCGCTCATCGTATCCTCCCATAATATCACCTAATCCGTAACATGCACGCCCCGCAAAAGATTCCACAAATTCTTCTGGTGTTGGTGGCATCCCTGCATCCTTTACCGTAACCTTGTTCATCTCCCTAAGATAATGAACAACCCTTAATTTACCATTATGTTTGACCACACAAAACACTGGACTTGAATAACTAGACATAGACTGTTCATACAAGCCGGACTTTAACCTTCCCCTAATTAATTCCGTGTACTCTTCTCTTATAGCCGCTGGTATTGGAAAAGCCTTCTTTTGCCACGGCACATGAGGTATAACTGGAACAATATAAGGTTTACCATAAGAGTGTTTTAACAAACCTCTTTCCTCTTCTGAAAACGCAATAGCCTTTTCCCTAAGAACCATAACATGTAATAATAACTTCTTTTCTTCCTGCGATAACCAGCCCTCTGGTCCAAAATCTACCATCTGAAGCCTTTCCATTGTGATCTTACTGTTGAATGCAAAATCAGGCGGAAACTTTGTTAAAGGTGTATCATAAGGATTTCTAGATAGCGCCGGCCTCTGCAAAGGAGGATTCAAATCAGGCATTGCTATATTCACTGGTTTAAACTTAACAGCTACTGGTTTATACTTAGATGCAAAACATTCCTTACTGCTTCCTTCATTAATTAAAATAAAACCCTTTCTAATATAACTACGGGTTACACCTAAATCCTGTTTTCGTATTCTCTTTTTAATATAAGTATAACAATATCCAAAATTAAAGAAATTAAAAAGCTTAGGTATAATACATTCTACAGTAGTATCCCCAAGACACCTATGAAGTACCGCTTTACGTATCCCTCCTTGTTGGACTGGCTGGTCACTATCCGGGTTCTTCTCATCCTGGGAGATAGTAACACCTAAAATGCCAGTCCCTAATGAAAATGTTGGCGCCTTCCTGGCGGTTTCCCTATCTCCTCATCTGAGACTTCCTCATAAAACTCTCTTTTTTTCTCTAACCGCGCAGCTCCAGAGTACTTAGTTTCCCAGCCACCATCCTTGGGCGCTACTAAGACCGCTGTTACTGGAACACCGTCATCACCCATAATCCTTATTCCTATAGTCTTATTTAAACAATAATCTATAGTCGCCAAATAATCCATTAAAAATGGTGTGCCTAAAACTGGTTTAACTACACCCATTGGAACATAAAAATGTATATCTCTTGTTGCTCCCGCAACTCTAGTGCGTACATACTCTGCTACACCTATAACAGGTAACCTACCTCCCCCAATTCCTGCGACACTGCCTTCGCCATCTTTTACAGGAAGACCTAATTCCACTGCGTCATCCACTGATACCACGTTGATTTGTGAACCCGTATCTACTAACGCTTTAATTTGCTTACCATTTACCATAATAGTTAAATACCCTAAGGGTCCTGCATAATGTGGTGCCCTAGGTAATCCAACAACTGGCTGAAATGAGTGTTCCGCCATATCAAACTCAGCGCAATTAGCAATCCTTTTCTTTCTGCACTTATCCACGATTCCATTTGCTACGTCTGGCGCTACTGCAGTCAGCATCCCCAATGGAACAGAAACTGTAGTCTTCAAACATTCCGCAACTAAATCCTCGGCAGCTTTGGGAAAATCAGAATGAACCAGGCGCTGCATTCTCCATTTAGGCTGAGTTGCCTTGGCACCAGCTTTCACTCTTCCGGGTGGGTTCTTTGGAGTATTATGCTTTGCTCCTGGCATTCCTTCAGTAGGTACCACTCTTTGCTGTACTACCACTGGCTCCTCCAACATTACCGTCTGTTCTATTTCCTGGTGATCCACGCCATAACCTCCAGAGTCCATACCATCCATTTCAACATCCTCAATAGGTGAAGGTGTATTTTCTCTAGTAGTATACCCTACTTCCTCCATATCCTCTGGATTTGCATACCTAGCGCCAGCCCTTCTTGGCCTATTAATTGTAGGTGGGGCCATTTTCTTATGCTTTGCCGCAAACATCTCCAGTTGTGCTGCGGTAAATGGCGCTGCAACCACTCCTTCTTTTACTTTAAAATCTAACACCGCGCAAGTAACTGCAAAATTAACCGACTTCGCATCCTTGCTTTTCTCCTTATTTTCCGGCTCTTTGCCCTTGCTTGACCTGCTTTCCATAGACTTTTTATTAATATGATCAATGACCATGGCTCGAATTCCTCAATCTTTGTCTTTAATCAACTTGGTAAAAATCTTCCAACATAAGTGTGGTCCCATCCTTGTAAACTACCTTTTCCTCTTTATCCTTTTGAAGTGCATTACACCTCATCCTTGTATGCCCCTCTTTATTACAATAATAGCACACCATAGCCCAAAAATGTGAAGTTTGAGGAGAACTCTTGGGCCTAAACGATTCTTTCACTTTTGCCGCTTCAACTATCTTCTTCTCCAACTCATAAATTCTTTCCATGACTGAATCTGGATCTTTAGAGAGAATTTTATCTTTAGGAGACAAGATCTGAGAAGGCGATCGTACGCCTGGCGCATCTTCCCCCATATCCTCATTATCCAGAGCCACCCTTGCTGCACGTCGCTCAACTCGACGCAACTTCATTTCAGCTTCCACTGCCATTTCTACTTCTTCTAATCCGGGGTACTTATAATTTCCGTCCCTCTTTTTAACCAACTTTCCTTCGTTATCCAAGCGCCTTTTTTCCCAGTCTTTAACTTCTGGCGCTAACGCTTCACAAAACCAAGGTAACAACGCATTAAAATCACTAAAATCTTCGTTACTAACTAAATATTCTACTATCCGATCGAAGTCTTCCCTAAAACTTTTAAATTCCTTGGGGTCTCGAACACCTCCTCTAGCCTTGACCCTATTTACCAAAATATCCAGGTCCTTCATTGTATACCTAGTTTCCTTGGTAACCTTTGTCTATCTCTTGAGCATTTGTTCTTTTAGCGCTGACCAATTTCGCTCCTCATGCCCTTTTAGATCCTCTAAATCATCTTTGCACTCATCAGATACAAAGAATAGTACTTGTTGTACCATATCATATTCGGTTGCTCCATGAACTTCCGCCGCTTGTTCAAACCTGCGTAAAAACTTTTTGGTATTAATTCCCGCAAAGCGCAAGCTTCGTCTTTACACCTAATAATTGTGGTTAAGGTTCTTGGAAACGATGTCGAAGAATTGGGCGATTTAACCCTCTCCTGACATCCCCTAGATGTAGTCACAGTAGGATCCATTCCCAAAATATCAAATCCAAGCAAAGATCACAAAGAAAAAAACACACTCTTGGTTAATTAAACCTGACTGTTTTCACAATACAGCCCTACACTATCCTCTGATAACGGCTATTGATCCACTTGTTGTAGACCCTACAACTCTTCCGCTGAAGCGCCGGCTTGATTACGTCCTCTTGATGAAACCCTAAAAAAAACCAAACAATCTAATCAAAAACACTAGTTACAATTATGCCACTGTTGGGACACCAATTGTAGACTGTTCTAAAGTACTAAGCAGTAGACACAATGCGAGATGGGTTGGTTCTCCTTTTTAATTTATAAAAAGAAGCACCTGCCACTCTTATTTTTAAAGACAGTGTAATAATGTGTAACACTAATATTTGACTAGAAAGTTTATAAGTTGAGATGAGTTAAAGATAAGGAAACAAGCACTACTATCTGGATATTTCTATTCTTAACAAGCGCTATTATCCACAGCTACTCCCTCTTGAAGCACTCTCTTTGAATTTGCCTTATTATAGTAATAAAATATCTCTAATAATAGTTAATCCCACTGAATATATATATTCTCTCTATGTTGCACTCTTTCACTATACTATATGAAATACACACACAGAAGCACAAACTCTAAAGACTCAGAAAATACCTTTTAATATTCTCTCAAAAAATTAAAAACAAATGATCTAATATCTTATACTGGGTACTATGACTATAGCTACACGTATATCTCTATATTTATTTTTTTATGATCTGCTTTTTTAAAATGACAACTAATGAAATTTTTCTTATTTTATTAACTAAATAGATAGATCGACCAGTTCTCTCTTTGTCCCTACCTAATAGTCCTCCTTTTATATTCTTCCAGAGCTCAAGACACAGTTCCCTAATGGATCTCCAGCGCTGACTCTAGCTCCACATTAGTAAAACAATAACTAATTTATTAGTATGCTACTTACACTGCTTGCAACAACTACAGCTCCTAAATCAGACCCTATAATTACTAACACTAGTATTAACTTGTTTCACTGATTCTCCACATATGCGCTTTTAACTATACCTTGTTTTGTTTCAGTGCTAGTTCCAGGTTTGACTTATCCTAATGCTGCGTCTAGTTGCCTTAACTCTTGGGTAGTTTTACAATTGAGTCCCCAATCTCTTTGCTTTAATACTAGGTTTGTAGTTCTGACAGCTCGCTTTACTAGTTAGCCTTCTTCATTACTTGTCTCAGTAAGTTTCCCAACTGGCTGCGGTACAGCATACCATGAACTTGAGTCGTCCTTAATCCATGAATTTCTTCTTAATGCGTAACACATACTTTTTGGAAACCCCAAATCCATATTGTTTAGCGCTTTATGGTCCTAAATCAATAACACACAATTACCCATTGTGCGGCACATCTCGCTACAAAATCCGAGCGCACAGACCCTCAATCTTTTTCCGCGCTTCCATTTCCTTTGTTCCTTGAAACACACAAATACATATTATATTTTAACATTTCCTGCTGCGCTAACTCCCCTTTGTTCTTCCTGGACTACGCGCGCTGATTGGTCTAAAATCAAGCTTCCTGCGAGGCGCGTACCACAACGTAAGCAATAAAATTGTCTTAAGTAGTATTGATTAATACTGATAAAACTCCTTTTAAAGTTTTAATATCTCCATTCTCAATTTTTTTTGATTTAAATTCTACGTAAAAATGTGTTACAACAACAGCAATATTTTGAGTAATAAGGCAGAAACTTATAGCTTAAGACCAAGAGCTGAAACATCTGTTACAGGACATTCTAATGGAGGGCCAGGATTCTCCACAAACAGAAACACTTCACAGATGTCTCTGGAGGAAAGGAAAAGACTTTTAAAACAAGTTTCAATAAAGAAAACAAAAACTACTTTACAAGAACAAATTCACTCCTTTTCCACTCTGCTAAAAACCCTAACAATAAGAGTCAACAACATAGTAGACCAGATAAACAACCTGGAGAAAAGAGCTGCTCAGGGTTTCATAGAAGTTAACCAAGCTCTAGTCAACATAAAAGCTCAACCAAGAACAGTTGCACCCAACGATTACACAACCACTACTCCAGCCCAAGAGGAGGACCAAAAGATTACAGTAAGCTAATGGAAGTGGGACTGGTATTCCCAAAACTAAAACAACCCTCAACAGCAGGGATCCAGCAGTCAACCTTACAGGGGAAAGGCAAGGAGAGGCAGAGGAAATGGAATAAGACCTAGGTAAGTCATCCATCCTTTCATGATCAATTATATAATACTAACAATGAATTACTTATAGGTAATGAGATTGATAGAGATTTACTGGATATAATTTTTAAAGATTTAAAAAATAATTCATTTGAAAATAACATCTCAAACTTGTCTTTACATGATGACAAGTTGCATAGTTTTATTGATCACCAAGATAATACTAGCCACATTAAAATGGAGCCAAATGAAATATATCTTGAGCCTGATGATGAGTCTTCTGAATTGGACACAGAAATAATTGAATTTTTTTTAAAAGAAAATCCAATGGAATCAAAAATCATTAGCAAATTATTATTAAGAATTGAAAAATTGGAAGAATTCTCTAGAGAGTCAAACAATAATACAAAAAGTCTATTATTAAACCTCACACCATCATTGAGTACCACAGCCAATAGGTTAAAAATTATCAAAAATTCAAATGGTGAATTAACCAATGAAAAAAAATATTAAACTCTGAGATTAAGAATTTACAAAATAAATTAGAAAATTCTCTGAATATTATGACTACCATAGAAGGAAGTGTAAAATTGTCATTTTACAAATGTGAATGATACCTTAACACATGTACCTAAAATAAAGGATAGGTTAAAAAGAGAAGAAATTTAAATAGCTAGAATTTTGAAAAATACTGATAAAGTAAAAGATAATACCTCCTATGTGGAAGTAGTACCAGGTTTTATGAAACACTCAGATGATAAACCAATGATTGAACATGAAAATAGTGTAATAGGCTCTGAGGATATAAAATCAGTGAAGGATGAAATAAATGATCATCTTTCAAAAGTAAGTGAATTACTTAATATTCCTCAGGCTAGGGAAGCAAAAAATAACCAAAAGAGCTGGCCTTAGTTAGATTAGTACCCTTCTTTTGATGGGAATTCAAAATCTGATTGGCAACAATTCATTCTGAGAATTGATAACTTAAAATTTTCATACAAATTACCTGAGGAAATTACATCAAAATTGATATCTTTATTTACAGATGTGGCCTTATTATGGTTTGAATCTTTATTGAGTGAGGGAATTAACTACTCCTGGAATGAAGGGAACACACTAATTGAAAGGCAATTTGGTAGCCTAAAATTTAGAATCACTCAACAATGACGGTATGATAAAGCCAGATATAATTCAAATGCTGGAGATAAACCTATGGTATTTTTAATGAATTTAATAAAAATAATGAAAGCCATGGTTCAAAAAATGGATTATGATGAGTGGAGAGAAAAAACATTATATAAATTGCCTATATCAGTCAGAGAAATTATTGTAGCTATAACTGATACTATCAGAGATACTTCTGTTTTTATTAATATATGCAATGAAATATTATTGAAACACAAATATGAAGCCAGGTATAATAATTACAAGCAAAGTTTTGAGGTAGTAAAACCTACTACAAATAATTTACCACTGAAAAGAAAAAACCTTCAGCTACCCTTGTCCCTATAAGACAAGAAAATAAAACTTGTTACAAATGTAATGAACCTTGGCTAAAGGTCATACTTGTAAGAAAAGAAAAAAAATTTATTGAAAACTCACAAGATTCTGAACAAAGTAATCATGAAGATGAAAAGGTGTTACTAGTGAGGAAATTTGCTCATGGTTCAAATTAACCAGGATTGATTAAAGACTATGAGATGGAAATCTCCTTAAGTTGTTATTTGGATAATATTCCTGGAACCTTGAAAAAGAAACCTTACCTAGCTTCTCCTGAAAAAAGAAAAGACATTGAAGACAACATTAAAATGTTGTTGGAAATGGGTATTGTTGAGAAAGTGGACACAACATCTAAGTATTGTGTTATCTTGCCAGTTTTAATCTATTATGAAAAAAGATAAGGCAAGATAATGTGGTGATTACAGAGCTCTGAATAAATTCACTGTAGATGATATTTACCCTCTACCAAGGATAGCTTCTATCCATGCTACCTTACAAGGTGCAAAATATATTTCCTGTCTGAATAGAAATAAAGGTTGCCACCAGATTCCTGTGGAAAATAATTCTCAGAACTTCTTACTCATAACCACACACATGGGGTATATTAATATGTGAGAATTCCTTTTGGCCCAAAGAATGCCCCTTCAGTCTTCCAAAAATTGATGGATAGTGTTTTTCATCAGTAAATGGTTGAAGGATGGCTTTTAGATTATATTGATAACATTATAGTGTTTTCAAAAACATATGATGAACATTTAAATCACCTGAAAAGAGTATTTCAAAATATGGATGAAATTAATATGAAAATTGCATTAAATAAATGTAAGTTTGGGTTTCAATCCTTGAAAGTACTTGGACATTTTGTATCTGGATTACAAATTTGTGTTGACCAGAATAAAGTTTCAGCAATAAAAAACATTAGTATACCTAAGAATGTGAAAGATGTTCAAAGTTTTTTAGGTATGTGAGGATATTATAGGCAGTATATAAAAACTGCCAATCCATTGCAGCTCCTTTGACAACATTAATCAGAAAAAATGAAGCTTTCATTTCGAATAATGAAAGACAACATGCCTTTGATAAATTGAAGGAATGTTTAATGTTTGATGCAATAGTGGGACTGAAAGATTTTAACCTACCTTTTATCTTGTATACTGATGCAAGCTTCACTGGGTTAGGTGCTTCTTTACAGAAAAAAAAGTTAATAAATGGTAAATTATCTGAAGTAGTTATCTGTTATATATCCAGAACCTTAAGAAAGACAGAACTAAGGTAAGGTTCCACCCAATTGGAATATTAAGCCATTGTGTGGGCCCTGGAGAAGCTTCATTACTATCTGTATACCAGAAGTTTAAATTAATAACATATTTCAGTGCTGTAAAATCATTACTGAACATGAAAACACCTAATAGGCACATGTTTAGATGGAAACTTGCTGTAAAAGAGTACAGAGGAAGAATGACAATCACACATAGAGCAGGGACATTGAATTCTAATTTGGATTTATTATCCAGAAGCCATTTGCCAAATGATACTGACAGCCCAGATTATGTACCTGAAAATGAGGTAATACATATATTTGGGATTTTTATAGTGGATTTAGTGGAAGAATTTATGCAAACTATATTATAAAATTATTGATCTGATAAAGATTTGTCTAAATTATCTACCCTTTTAAATGATCCAACTAATTCATCTATGAGTGCATTAATTAAAACTTTAACTCCAAAGTATAAAAATGCCTTGGAAAAAAGTAAACTTTCAATTGAATATGGGTACATATATTACAGAAAAAAGCAAAGTAATGTAATAGCTATACCACCTTATATGAAAGAATTAATGTTCAGTACTTGTCATGATGACATCTTAGCTGGTAATTTTGATTTTAACAAAACATTAACTAGAGTTAAAAAAACATCCTGGTGGATAAACATGAAAGAAGATATACAACAATACATTGAAACATGTGACTCTTGTCAGAAATCTAAAAAACAACTGGAAAGAGAGGTGTGTTGTTACAACAAATAGAGAAGCCAAAATCTCCATGGGAAATTATTAACATTGATTTTGTCACTGGATTGCCATTAAAAAGAAAGAAAGCTTTAATTCTTTCTGGGTAATTGAAGATAGATTAACAAAAATCTTTAAATTTACTCCTACCCATAAAGAGGTATCTGCAAAAGACTTGGCATTCTAATGATGGACTCAAATGATAAATACTTCTGGGTTCCCAAAAGCCATAATATCTGAAAGAGATCCTAAATTTACTTCTGAGTTCTGGATATCTTTGATGGAAGTATCATGTTTTCAGCTGAAATTGTCCATAGCACACCATCCTCAAACTTATGGGCTGGCATAAAGAATATTACAGACTCTAGAAGACATGATAAGAAGATATTGTGCCTTTGATTTAGAATACAAAGACAATGAGAAATTCACACATGACTGGGTAACATTAATTATTGGTCTTGAATTTGCTTATAATAGCACAACTCATTCTGTAACAGAGAAAAAACCATTTTAACTCTGGCTGGGATATGTACCAAATACCACAGTAGATCATTTAAATAAATTACCAAGGTTAGATATACACCCTGGTACTAAATCTTTATTTATATGCAACAAATGTGTAGAAAGAATGCAGAGGAATGCATCCAAAAAGCATTTGAATATGAAAAGAAAAGGTGGGATAAATCTCATAAAGAATTTTAATTCAAAAAAGGAGATGAAGTCCTAATTTCAACACTACATTTTAACTTACAAGGTAATGTTAAATTAAAGGATGTGTTTGTAGGGCCTTTTTTAGTCAACAAAATGGTTGGTAAAAATTCTGTGGAAGTCATATTATATGCCCCATATGATAGGAAACATCCAGTCTTTTCTATCTCATTATTTGAACCTTACCATTAAAATGATCCTGACTAATTTCCAAAAAGAAGAGGAAGGCCTAAAAAGAAACCTGAAGAAATCTTAAAAAAATCAGAGATTGAAAAAATACTTAAGAAAAGAATCTTTACTAAAGAGAAAGGAACTGAGTACTTATTAATATTTAAGGGAAAATCAAATGAATTTGATAAATGGATACCTGAGAAAGCAATTTTAAATTTATCCTCCCTTCTTAAAAAATTTAAACAGGAATAAATTTCTGTTCAACCAACTAATGGGTTAAAGACCAGTACTCATAATATTTTATTATGTTTTATTTCTTTAAAGATTTAACTTTTAATGCTACAGAATTTTTCTGAATACCTGAAAAATATAAATAAATAAAAAAAAGGGTATAACTTATTATTTTGTTATTGTTTTTTTTGGATGAGAAAGTGTCAGCCTGGATATCCCCTGGACTAAGTAATAAGTACTTATAAGATATGTTAAACACACAGACTATACATAGGAGAAATAAATTAGAGTATACAAATTGTATACATAAGTAAATTTATGATAAAATACAAAATATGCCATTATAACACCTTATATACACACATATATCCACCTTTTATAAGCCTTATGTACTTAATATTAATTTAGAATATGTTAGGGTAATATGAAGAGCTTTAAATATAAGGCTACATAATTTTTAAGTAGACTTAAAGCTGTTTTTTTCATTATTTTATTTGAAAAACAAGAAGTGCTCTTCAAATCACTTAAAAGTTGACTATATGCACTATAAATTTAATAATATTAAAAATGCACTTTGACAGCTCAAGTTTTCTTAATAAGAGATATTTATTTGGCTACTAAAATGCATAAAATTAACACTTTTCAAATTTGGTGTTTTTTATGCAAGCAATTGCTTCTGTGTACTGGCCACATACTGCCTACATTTTTTTCATGTGAATAGCTTCCTTTTTAGAAAATTTAGCTTTTTAACACTATAATTACACCCCATTCTATGCCCACTTTGGGGAAAAGCTAAAATAGGTGATAGACACTTGTTTAGTGTCCTTGTATCGGCCGGTCATCTAGAAGAATGGAGGAAAAGAAGAGGAAAAAAGGATAAGAGGAGGGGAAACTATAATATATTATAATTATGAGTAATAAAGATAAAATATTTGTAGATGAGAAGAGAGGACGACGAGAGATTTTTGAAGAGTTGACAAAATTGTAAAGATTTATTTAGATTGTAGTATATTATAATTAATAGTTATTATTCAATGTGCAACAGTCAATGATAGTAATATTAGACTTAAAGCAACCTTATAGTTATTTATACAGTATTTAAATTAGATATATAGAACTAATAAAAATAATAAATAAAAGTAATATATTTAAAATATGCTAAGTGAGTGTATAATAAGTGATGAGCTACCAGAGAGGTTTCTAAAGCGCTTTTATAGGAAAGAGGACCTTCTAGAGCATTCCAAATATAATTACAAAAAGGTAAAATAAAGTGAAAGAAATAATTAAAAGAATTTAATTAAAAACAATAAAAAATAAGCCCGTGATTAAGCAATTATCTTTTTCCATCAGGAATTCCTAAAAAAGAATAGAACCAATATAGCAAATAACTACGTGAACATGGAAAATGAGAACTATGAGAAAAATTCTAAAGAGGGAATAAAAATAGCTAAAAAAGTATAATTAAAATAAAAGGAATTATTTTTACGCTTTTAAATATTCTTCATTCAGTATTAGTAAAGGTAATTTAATTATTTTAACTATTCTAAGTAATTTAATGATTAAATTAATTGAAACAATTAATTAATTTAATAAAGAAACTTATTTAACATGAGAAACTAAATCTAATCATATTAAATAAATTTTTTTAATTAAGTTAGAAATTTTAGTGATACAATTAAGGGTCAAGGAAGCGCCAAATATTAATGGATATTATTATATGATGAGTTGTACTTAGTTTATTTAAAATTTATTATTAAAATTATAATTACAGTGTAAGTTAAATTTACACTTATAATATCATTTTGAATAATTTATTTATACATTCAAATTATGCCATGATATTATAGAATATTACATTTGTTTATTTAATACAATTTATTTAGTAATAAAATTAAGTATAATAATTTATTTTATTTATTCATAAAATATTTATAATTTTATTTAAATAATTTTTTGTAATTACATAAAGTTATTCCTATATATGATTACAGTAATTTATTGTATAAATTGCTGGACTCCTGATATAGCCTGGCTGACAAGGTTTGATAAAAAGTAAAGCTACAGGGGGAGGGCTAAGTATTTTCAATAAAGGATTTCCAAATACTCATCTTTATTTTTTAAATTTATAAATAATCATTTATTAAACATAATCATCAACTTTAAGTAATGGGTCATTGGGCCTTGCTGCTGTATAAAGGTATTCATTCAAACAATTAATTGATTGAATGAGTTCACAATACAATTCCATGTAAATGTATTTTTTAGCTTCATCACATCTTAACTCATTGGCTGGTAGTATTCTGAATGCCATTACTTTTACTTGGTTGATTATCTTTTTTTAATGATTTATTTATTCATTTATGAAATAAAAATGAAAATTTGGCAATCCTGACCCCCTCCCACAGTAAATTGAAGGTGAGGGTATTTCCATTTTTTTTCTTTATGACTTAGTAGGGGAGGGATTTGCTATTTTTTTTCTTTTTGTGATTTGGTTTGAATTTTTTTTAATGTATATACACTTAAAAGACAAAAAATCTCCTTTTGAAGATTAAAAATGCATGAAACATGCATTTACCTGCATGTTAAGCAGAAAGTGCGTAATCCAAAAAACATCCAGCTAAGTAGGTCTCAATCCTCAACATGGTAAAAAGAAAAGAAAATATTAAAATAAAAAGATTAACAGAAATATGAGTGTGGAATATATAAAAGGTTGTTCCTTCCCCCAAAAAAACATATTAGCTTTCTAGAAAAATTCCAAGATTTCATCTTGTCCTTTTAGTGATATTCAAAAATCTTACCTAGTCCTTTATAGCTTCTCAATATGAAATCTCTACCATCATCATCATCTACTTTAAAAGAGCATAGTAAAAAAGACTATAAGCTTACAAGGGGATACTGAATTCCTTGCACTCATTTTGAAAGGTCCAGTTACTATTGTGTTAAAAATACTGGAGTAAAGATATTCACTTCAACTTGTGAATGCTGTTGATGGCTTCATTTACAATGTGATGTCCTTAAGCTCATTCCAGATACTCAAGGCCAATTTAAGTGGTGTAAGATGAGATGGAAAGACGATATTGATTTTCATCAAAGTAATTCTCAGGGTTTTGATAAATCATCATTTTTTAAAAGAATGAAGAGTCATGGTGAGCACCAGGAAAGCTGGCATGAAATGCAATAAACTTCTTATTTATATAGTAAACTAATTGGAGAGAAATAGAATATCTTTAAAATGGAAAAGTAAGAGAGGGTTAGTTTTATAAGTAAGAATATGTAAGATATAGATAAGAGCTGACCTCTTTTTCCAATCAAAATAATTTTTTCCATCATTTTCAGGCTTTTTTCTCAAAGGGATTGTTCTTCCATCAACAAAACCAATACATCCAGGGAATCCTTCATTTTGCATGAGCTGTGAGTTTTCCAGTCTAACCTCCTTTGTGGCCAATGTGAGGAATTGTTATTGAAGTGAACAGATGGCTTTGATGGTTCTCTTGGTGTATAAATATACTGTTACATGACTTATACTGAATGCATTCTTGAGATGAGTTTTGGCAGCACTATTTCATTTTGAACCAAATTGGAAAAGTGCCACTGAGATTTGTATTTCAGGGCCCCTCTGTGGGAAATGATAATTGTTGTGGTAAATAGAATGATAATTAATCAAATTATGTATGTATTGAAAACCATGATAAGTAGTTTGTAAAATTTTTTGAAAACTTGGTTCAGGTATTTCAGAAAGTTTGTGAAGTGTATATTGTGGTTGATGGCAAATGGATGGGGTTCAGGAAGTAAGGTAGTGGTTCTCTAAAAGGTGACTCATATAAAAAAAATTAAAATCAGAATCAGAATCTTGATCAGACTCAACCAAAAGATCAAGGGCTAGAGCATCAGTAGTTTTTTGAAGCTGTTGACAAACTGAAGAATTTATGTTAGTGCTTGGAGGAAAAAATAAGAGCAAGAGTAATCAAGTTTGGGATAAATTAAGTGCTAGACTATGATGTTAGGGTGCCTTAAGACTTGATACACCGTGTAATTTGTGTGTATAAATAAGCTCGTAAAGATTAGGTGAAAAAAAATTTTAAGGTATGGGTGTGTGTGTACCTAATGCTGACTAATCATGTTAAGGGGAAAAAACTCTTGAGGGGCTTGGATGTACACAACAAATGGAGTGTGTAGGGAAAAGAATGACTTTGAAGTATACCAGTTAACTGGATATGTAATTCAAATTAAAATAACTTACTTGGTACCTTTTTTAGGCTTGTTTGAATGGCATATATGGTGATGTTTGACACCTCCTACTTTAGTGAAATAATTGATAAATGTGCTTTAAATAATGTAAAAGTTAGATATATGTGCTAAAAAAATAATAATATTTAAATTGTACTTTGAAAGATCATTTTGCCCTATTTAGTTAAATTGATTCAGTTACTTATATGTCTAAAAATAACACTTCTAAAAATTGATGTTCCTTATGCTATAAATGGCTTAGTTTACTGGCCTTATTCTGCCTGCATTTATCCCATGTGCATAGTTTCATTATTAACAAAGTTAGTGATTTCACACTAAAATTACCTAACAGTGTATGCTCCATATGTGTAAACAGGCTAAATTAGGCAAGAGACACTTATTTAGTGTCCTAATGTCATTAGGAGGTATCAATGTGAAGGTATCCACAATTAGGGATCAGGAAATTTTTTTTCCAAAATCAGAAATTATTAATTGCAGAATATTCTTATCTACTAGCCACAGGGCTAGTGGATAAAGATTTCACAATAATGCATTATCCCACCTCTTACGTCACAATTATCATTTCTAATTCCTGATCCCAACCTCATCATATCCATGGTTTATTTGTCAGTAAGCCACATGACATAATTGAGGATGCCATCCTTATGTCTCTCTTCAATCTATTCCACTTAATTTTGGTGCCAAACAAATGAAAAAATCTCTATCTACACACCCCACCTGCTCATTTGGTGGTGAATTCCCACTTCTCACTCATCCCCTAAACCTTCTACCAAAAATAATTAAGAACCTCGCTACTAGGAAGAAACTTCACTCAGCTATGAATGCTATCACTTTAACTTTAACTTCTGACTATGATTCTGACTCTGGTTTGGAAGACACTTTAGCTTATATGTCTTTTCTTTCCAAAAAGTGTTACATCATCCCAAGAGAGCCAAGTCTTTATCATGATCCAAGATATGATCTTGCCTAAATTATTGAAATTCCTCATTTAAATATGAAAAAGAGGATCTCAAACCTGCACCATCTCTCCACTCACTTAAATCACAAAACATTCTTTCCACAGGCATATTCTCTGTCATTATGCCAATAACCCTCCAACATTTTGAAACACAACCCTTTAAATTTATTTTTCCTGCTCTCCAAATTTTTGACTTGTGTGTTTTATTCACTTGGTTTGGTGGGTTTTTTTTTTGCATATTCATTTTTATTTTGAATTTACAGTGAATGTCTATTTTTTGGATATCTCATTTTTTTTATTCACCAGCTCAACATGAACTCACATATATTCTGCAATCACATAATTTTTCACAGTTTCCTTTTTTCATTCATCCCTCATATCCTTCTCCTCCTCACCTCAAACAACCCTCAAACAATTTGGTTTCATTTATTTTCTCATCTCATTTCTCCAGGTAAGTAATTTTATTCATTTTTTTTGACTTTTTAATTGCTAATTTTAATTTATTTTGTTTTTCTGTTTTTTTTTCTCCTTTGTATCTAAATTTGTTTTTAAGTTTTTTTTTATTAATGGTAAAATTAAACTTTTTTTCTCTTCCTCTTTTCTTTCTTTTTTAGCTCCATCACCCTACTCTTCATCCCTCCTTGGCATGGTCATTATACCACATTTCCCTATTTCACTTTTTTTACTCCCATGTCATTTAAACACATACATTGCACACTCTTTATGCATTTCACTTACTCCATATTCAATTTCCCCCAAATTCCAACATCAATCTCTCTCACTCTATTTTTCCTACTTTTCAATCAAGGTAAGTTTCATCTTTTTTTTCATGCCTATATAATATCTTTTTCTTTCTTTGAAAATTTCATACTTAAATATATGTAGGGCTCTTATCTGGATAAAATTGGACTTATTAAACTCCTCTTGTTGTCATTTCCATTAGCAATTTTCAAGTTTGGGTAAAATTTTAAAAATCAGAGTTTGAATTAGGGTTCAGCTTATTCAAATATAATTTCCTTTGAGCTGAAGATTTTCCTGAAGGCTATCTTCCATTTCTCACAAATGGATTTGAATTTGTTTCAGTGGTTGCTGAGATATTGAACTTTAAAGTTGAGTCTTTTTTTCCAAATTTTAATTTTTTTATTTTATGTTTTTATACTGAATTATTAGAGAATAAAGCTTCTGAAACTCTTATTTGATGATTATCTATGCTTCTATATCCCTCTTGTTGGAATTTTCATCCTCACTTCTCAAGTTTTTGTGCAGTTTTGTAAATCAGAGTTGGAATTAGAGTAAGTTTTATTCAAATCTTAAGTCCTTTTAAGTGAAGATTATCCTGAAGGCCCATCACAAAAACCAGCCAGTACCTGCTAGAAGATGTCAACCCTTCAATCCATTTGTGATTCAAAAAAAACACATATTTGATACCACACAGGCTGGAATGCTCAGTGTTCAGTGCACAGTCTTCTCAAAAGAATTATAGCTGAGATAAAAATGAATCAAATCAAAAATAGGGATTGGAACCTGCTATCAGGTGCCCACATTTTTTTCCTGGTGGCTATTTTTAATTTAATTTAAACAGATTTGAATTTGGTTCAGTATTTTCTGAGATATTGACCTTGATAGTTGAGCCTTTTTTTTCAAATTTCACTTTACTTATTTCATTTTTTTATATTTCAAAATTAGAGAATAAGGCTTCTGAAACTCTTATCTGATTGTTATCTAGGCTTTAATCTCCCTATTTTTGGAATTCACAACATCACTTTTCAATTTATTGTGAGATTTTGATAATCAGAGTTGGAATTAGGGTTAGGTTTATTCAAATCTTATGTCCTTCAGATCCATGTGGACAAAACCCATTCTAATATGCTACTTTTGGGCTTTTCTGTTATATTGATCCTATTACTGGAAGACCAATACCTTCACCAGCTCAAAGCAAAGGCCATGGACTTTGGTTTATGAAATGAGATTATCAAAGCAATTTGGAATTATTCAAGAGATAATCATCAATCTACTAAGGGACCTCCTAGATTGGAATCTTGAAAAAAGTTTACTCATTTTGGATGTTCTTTCCAGATCAATCAAAGTTTGATAAACTGGTTAAGTAAAGTAAGGGGTGAAGGGTCAATGGCTACTAAAACATTAGGGAAGAGTTCTAAATATGGTAAATAGAGTATTTTCCAAATTTTTATTTTTATTTCTTAAATTTTTAATTTATCACTTATTAAAGATAATAAATCAACTCCATGTAAATTGACATTGGGCCTTTTTATTGTATAAAGATATTCATCCAAACATATAAATGTATTTTATGAATGAGTTCATAATACCATTATTGTAATATGTTTTCTTTGTCTTCAGTCACATCTGAAATTATTAGCAGGTAGTATTTGGAATTCCCTTAATTTTACTTGCTTAATTATCTTTTTAGATTGATTTACTTAATTATTTAAAAAATTAAAATGAAAATTAGGTAACCCTCACCCCCTCCCAGAGTAAATTGTGGGGGGGTATTGCCAAATTTTCAAATAAGATTTGTAAATTTTTTAACTTGAAGAAAATTTGGTGATACCCACCTTTTAATTAAATAAAATGCAGGGGTGGGGTATTTCAAAATTTTCAAATCAGAGTTGAAAAATTCTTCAAGTCAAGAATTTTATAGAAAAATGAATTTTCTAGATTAAAATACAAATATTCAACTAACAATGGATAGAGTAATGAAATGGATGAAATTATGAAAAACTTTCATGCACAAATAATTATGAATAAATGAAATATGAATGAAATAAAAAACACTAGTCATCAAACATTTTCATTAAGTGTTCAATTTACTCAACAGATTTATAGGTTTTAATGCATTCTATCAAGAAAAGTTTCTTTTTTGAAAAATCTTCAAGTTGATATTTGAGTTTCATTTGTTCCAATAGGAAATTTTACTTGAGAGCCTTCTCCTCTTTCTTTATCTCAAATTTCATCTCTTCCAAGTCATGTGCCCTCTCATCTATCTGTAAAGAAATCTCGAGTTTATTCACCTTCAATTCTTGTGCTATCTCTACCCTCTGCAAAGAGAGCACAAATTTATTCTCCTCCAAGTCTTGTCTCCTATCATCCCTGCGTAAAGATAGCTTGTATTTTTCATTTTGAAAGTTAATAGTATCTCTTTCAACTTTAACTTTTCATAGAGTGAAAAGGAATATTAAAAAAAGAAAAGAAAATCTCACTAAATTATTAAGAGGTATTCTATCACTTACCAGCATCATGTTTCTCCAAAAAATTATGAATGGAAGAAAAAGGGGTTTGGGAAGAACTATCTCTGTTTTTCTTTCTTTGACTGTTGAAAGTCAGAGTAGTTGATGGTCTTCACATTTTTTTGAAAATTATATTTTCCTCTTCATCATTGATTCAAGCTTCAGACTTTCTTGCTTGAGAATCCTGGTCTTGTTCATTAGCATTTTTAGAAATAAAAAACAACAACTTGACAAGAAATAAAATCTCACTAGAGTGAGATCAGATTGTTTTATATTTCAATAAGGATATATTGAAAAGATATCTTGATTGGTTGAAGTCAAAGAAGGGGAGTCTTGAGTAGAGGAAGAGGAAGGAAAAAGATTTCTTTTGACATCATTTTCAGATATATAATCTTCTCCATCCAACATGTTGTTAGGATTAACATTGGCTTGCTCTCCAAATATGTAATTCATCTCTTTATAGTAAGGACATAAAGAATCAAGACTATCATCTATAGATTTGATTCCCTTACTGATATCAAGGTCAGTAATCCCAAAACCAATAGAAGACAAAAGAGTCTTGACCTTCTTGTATTTGGATTGATAGTACTTGAAGCATTCAGATATCTTTTTAGGAAAAAGATCAATCCTTCCCTTTGTCTTATTTTCTAATTTATTGGCCATTAGAAGATATCCATTGACTCTTGATGCAGGGGGCCATCCTACTTTAGTTGCATTATCAGTAACAAAAAAAGAATAATGGTTAGTTTTATTTTTCAGCCAGTTGATAATAATGAGATGATCATCTTTTTTTAATTGAATGGTCTTTTATTTCTTATCTGAGCAGCGGGAAGAGGGTGTAGTGGGATCTGAAGAACAGCTGAGGGAAGGCTTCTTTAGAGAAGAACTATGAAAATGAGTCATGTTAAGATATTTAATGATGATGAAAAAAGGAGCAGAAATGAGCAGATGAGATGGGGAGGGATCTTAATGGATGTAAGAAATAGACAGGATGGGATTGTGCAGCAAGGTAATGAAGCTGGCACATTTAGAAAGTTGTCCAAGTTGTGGTTATGAAAACTTGAGGATAAATATTTTATATAAGAGGTGAACATTGACATGTAAAAGGACTAATAAACCAATTATTAGCAAAAATTATTGGTTCATAATGATTTTTATCTGCAATTAATTTAATATTGGATCCCTTAACATTGATACCCCCTATTATTAGTGCATTGACCTCATTATATGCATTAATTTCATTAATAACCTAAATATTTGTACCCAGACTTCACAGCCACACTTAAAATTTACTATTTAATTAAGGATTCACTCATTAAAGCTCCTTTCAAGAGTCTTCATTCAGTCACCCCACATATCATGTCATATTTTGGGTGCTCCTTGATTTTTCAGGCTATATTGGTTTTTTTTAAATGAGGATTTCATGTATAAAATTGTTATAATTAGTGTCTTAATTTCTACTTTTGATCTCACTTAATTAGACAATATTTTTAAGTCTTTTATTTCCTTACTTAGTCTTTTGTATTAATAATTGCACCCATATACTCTCTTTTTGGATTATAACCTTATTTTGATGCATTAACCCATGTTATTCTTGTATTTTGGCTTTTGATATTATTCTTCTTATTTAATTAAATAATCCTTGGGTTGGTGGAAATGTGTAACTTCTAGATTGGAGCTACATTGGCTGTGTAATGGATTGGTAATTCAAGGGAAAACATTGGGAGGTTTATGGGTATAAAAGGAGGATGTTTTTGGGCTTTTATTCTAAATTCTTTCACATCACCTTAAAAATATATAAACAAACTATTACAATACATATTAATTAGCAATGCTAGAGTATTTTAAATATTGTTTAAAATCATTAGTTCTATCTTTTTACCAACTGTAAGCTGTATGCCATTTATAATAAGTGAGATTAAATTACTGAGACCATTATATTGAATTATACTTAAAGACTTAATTGGATTTGGACAACACTATTCATACTGGACCATTAATATTTTCTAGACAACTGAAAAATCAAGATATTCATGTCTTTGTACTTGAAATAATCCTGATAGATTCAAACATTGTTGTAAACCCTGAAAATACAAAGCAGTATTTTGTGCTTACTCCTGCCAGAGTATGTATGTGGGCCAAAGAAATTTTAAGTCTCTCTTCCTGTTGAACTTGGGTTAATTTTTTATTATTATTTTTAGTAAGACTGTAAGCTCAAGGGAGGTGACTCTTCTAAAGCCTCTGAGAACCCTCCCATCTTTTAATTGGCTAACAGAACTGGTTTCAAGAAGTATCAATAGGAGGAAGAAAAATAAGGCTGACAGCTCCAGCTCTCCACTACAATAATCTTCTCCTCATCCCTCTGATGATGAAGCTTCTATGGAATATTCTTTGAATTTTTCTAAGGTAGAAAAAAATAATATTGATATTTCAGAAGGCTTGACAAAACTTATAATGAAGCACTGGGCTTACTTTAAAGATTTTCCATACAACTTGATGCTAATTTCTGGTATTCATGCTGGTTCAGAAATAGATTTGATTAATGATGCCAAAATAATTCATTGCCACTTGTGCTAAAAAAAATTAAACATATTTTTTTCTTTTTATTGACATAATTTTTTTATTGATTAATCTTTTGAAAAATACAAACTAGTATAAAAAATTTATGAAATCTATCAAAAGATTCCAAAAAAATTTAAGATATAATTTAAAAATAAATAAAAAAATAGTCTTTAGATATCCTTACATAAATCCATGGGTGATTATAATTTAAACTGATTTTATGATAAAAAATAACTTATGATTATATTTGCTTTTTTTAATCAAAAAAAGTGTGTGAATGAAATGTTGTTGCAACCCACATTGAGGCTTCCAAAAAATGAATCTCACATTTGTGACTTAATTTTTTTTGGCCAAAGTTGGACAATTATATTTGTGATCAAATTGTATGTTATAATGTTTCAGCCCAAATTGAGACTTCCACAAAATTAATCTTGCCTTTTTGAAGCAATTTTTTTTTTTGGCCAAAGCTGGAAAATATTATTTGAACTCAAATTAGGGAGTTTGAAAAAAAATTCACAAAAGAGAAAATTTGTTGCCTCTAATTCAAAAATCATTCAATTCTTAATTAAGCCAAGTAAACACTAGCCCTAGATATTTTTGCATCAAATAACGAGTGTAAATCATATTTGAAAAGTTTTCTATCATTTCCCCATCTTTTTCCCCACAAATTAACACATGATGTCATTGAAACTTATATTATAAAGTATTAAATTTTTATTCTATTGGGGTAATATCAGGTGAGTAAGGCTGAAAAATTATTAGCAATTAACCATATTTCTCAACTAGACTTTCAATGCTTCCCTTGTGATTTATATATAAATCTTCAATTATCAAAACACTGCAGGGTCCAGAAAATAGTTGCATAATTTCAAGCTACATTTTAAACTCATTGAATTTAATAAAACTCTATCTAAAGAAAAAAAATACACACCAAATGTTTTTCCAAGAAAAGTTCAAAATCTAATCTACAAACTGTTTCTCTTTGAATGGTGAAGGCAGCAAGGCCATGAAGACTGATGGCAGGAATCAGATTTAAATGTTGTATATCCCAATTTTTTTCACATTTTTAGTTTGATTCCCCTTTTTACTCCGAATATTTTTTCTTTGAACACAATATTTGAGATTCCCAATTCATCTGCAAATATTTTTCAATGAGAAAATTATTACATGAAAAAATATATTTATTACTTGAAAATTAAAGCTATTCTGAGTCTAAATATCCCAATAAGAGCAATGTAATCAAGTTATTTTTCAAGCGACTTGACTGGATGAACATTCTGAGTATCCTTTCTTAACATTTTAAGGTTCTTTTATAGTTAAGAATTAATGATTGAGGTATCAACCTCAACAACGTTTTTTTCTCATAAAGCATTTGTCAATTCTGATAGATACAATTGTAGATCTGCTGAAATAAAATCCTAGAAAAAATCATGGTGTTATTAGTCCAAATTAAGATGACAGCCTTTCTGAAATTACATGCTAGGATACCACACTAAATTACCTGTCTCTTTAAAAAAGTTGAGCCAGAAGCACAGAAAGTCATGAATAGCTGAAGGGAAAAACAACTTGTTGATTTCTCTTTAATTTTTTCACAAAAAGGCTTCATGGACAACTTGCACCTTTAACATAGCCTCATATTTTTAGAATACAATGGCTATAAAAAATTATAAAAAAAATCCAGAAAATAATAAAAAAAGAAAAAAATTACAAGAAATATAATCATAAATTCACATCTATTAGTTGTATTAGATAAAAACTTACATGAAAAAGAACAGTAACCTGAAAAATTAAATTTAAAATGAAAAAATAAATAAATTGAGAGTTGACTGAAGAAAAAGAAGAAAAAAAAAAGAGACAAAAAGAAAATATTACAAAGAAATCAAAAAATTAAAAGGGTCAAATTTTAGAAAAAAGTCACAATATAATTGAGCTGATTTGAAACAGAAAAAAAGAAAAAAAGGTAAGAAAATGGAAATGAGGAAATAAAGAAGGCAAGGAATGGGAAGAAAAGAAAAAATTCAATGTGGGAGGATGGGGGGAAATTTTGGGGAAGCTTATTTCATATCTGATCAATCAGATATAGCTGGTCAGCTGACCTGCACAAAAGGTTTTTAGGGGGTGGGAGGCTAAAAAACTAGAAGATGGCCACCAAATTTTCCTATCAGCTGTATTTACTGATTCTATATGGGCTAAATAAACAATAATAGCTCATTTCTGTATATGCATGCATACCTGTATTTACTATTGTTTGAAGTATGATTTTTTTCTGTTCAATCTTTATTTTATTATTCTACATATTTTATTGTTTTGTTTTGTTTATGAAAGAAGAGAAGTTTTGGGAGGAAAAGGACCATCCTGTCATCATTACTTATTATTTTATAATATTTTAGAATAGTAATTAATTAATATTATTCTTTTATACAACCATTAAACATTTTGAAATTGTAGGAGAATTTATTATTTGAAGCCAAAACTTTAGTAATAAAATTAAAACTTATTGAAATTTCCATTATAGTGCATTTTAAACATATTATCATCTTTTTTCAGTGTACCTTTTTAGTGCTTACCTCTAGAAATATGCTGATAAATCTTTAGTAAAATAAATGTCCCAAAAGTTTAAGAAAATTTAATGAATATTACACAAGTATAAATTTGTATCAGACTCTTTATTGTGCATTCTTTGCATTAGTCTGAACCCTCATGAAAGGGATTCAACCCAATGAGGACCAAGGATTTCATGAAAATCTTCTGTTCAGCTAAGGACTGGTTAAGAAAATGCATTTAGGACATGGAAAATGTCAACTAGAGGCTATAAGCAAGTAGGATAAAAGTCTTGAGTTTTTTACCACTTATGTTTTAAATGTATTATATCTTGGCTATTTTCTTACTTAAGTAAAATAAAAACCATTGACAGATATAAGCTCTAAATTTAAACAAGTATTCTGGTGTTAGAATAAAGAAGTTAGAATCTAGGAGACCTATCTGACATGAGTATAAAAAACATAGAGTTAGAAGAATAAAGGGTATTCAACTGACCAGTGTTTTTACAGGAACCCTTATAAATTCCTTTAAACTTTATTTATGTAAGTTTTCTATCTACCTTTTCTTCTTCCCTTTTCCTTTCTTCTACTTTTTTCTCACCCAATGACTTGTAGTGAATTTGATGCACTTAGTTTGTTGTATACACCTCTTGCACCTCTTCTTCTCTTCTCTTACAAGCCTCACTGAACTACATCACACTAATCCTCTTAAAGGGCAAAAAATAAGGCATAGGAGGAAAGATTGTTGAAATGGATTTCAAGTTCAGTTTTGTGACCCTATTCAATTCCTAGGCGCATTTTTGTTACAAACCTGTCACGCGCCACGTGACACTCGAGGCAAAAGCAGCTCATTAAATCAATAATAAGAGGTTTAAATCCATACTTGAAGTGCAGAAAGCAATTCTCCATAGCAACTGCGACTTTCCTCTGTGTACTCGCTATTCAACTGCGCTAGTCTAAACTCTAAATCCAAATGAGTCAATCTCTCAATAGTGTGTCTCAGTCTTTTCTTCAATAAGCAACGCACAGCGCAATAGTCAATGTAATGGTGCACTAAAAGGTTTATGAAATGTCTGTGGATTATTAAAAGGGGTAGTGATCATGGACGGAATGGTTAGTGGAGGACTAAGGGGGTAACGGATGTTAGTGAGGAGGGTCCAGGTGTAACGGGTGTATTTTTAATGGTCTGTGATGTGTGGAATAGTGGAGTAAAGGATATAAAAGGGGTTGGGTTTTTGGTTTGACATTCTTTAAAATTAAATTATAGAACATATATATAGTTAATAGTGGTAAAGATTTAGTTAAATCATTATTATTGTATCTTTCCTTATTTTCTCAGTAATCATTTCTAAATCCTAAATCTTTGATTATTGAGTTTCCAACCCTTTGTGAGATTTTAAGAATTTTAATATTACCTTTAATTTATATTAGAACTCTTCTCGAACATATCTCAAAGCAGTAGCTCTTCCTTTGAGTCATCTTCAAATCACTTCCTCAAACATTTCCTCTGTGCATCAAAAAAGTTTCTAAACTCCTCCCTCCATCTCACTTCCAGGAACACCCTCAACCTTGTGCGTAGGTCGCCCGGAGACAAAACCATTGAATGTCACTTTTTGAGCCCACCTTACTTTTTGCCTTTTTAAGAGGATTAAGGTGGTGTAGCACAGGGAGGCTTACAAGAGAAGAGAAGAGGTGGTGCAAGAGGTGCAGGGGGAGGTTACAAAGTTTAAGGAGTTGAAGAAGAGGATTAGTGAATGGTGAAAATAAGAATGAAAAACTAACATAAGAAAGTAATAGAATTTTTGGATGAATCCATGAAGATGAAAGGACATGAGCCAAGGAAATTCCAATTTCAAAAAAAGGAAAAGGATGAGATGGGGTCAAACAGGGACACTCCACAAATAAAACTCAGATTCATACCCTTCAAGAAAAACCTGAACTAGACATTTATTTCAGGGATTTTTTCCCCAGTGAGGTTGGCTCAAAAAGTTACATTTAATTGTTTTCACAAAAATGCACCTAGCAATGAAAGAGGGTGACAAAACTGAACTAGAAATCTAGTTCAACATTTTTTCCCCTGTGAAGACATTCTTTTCACAAAAAAATAAATTTTCTCATTATCTTATTGTTTGCTATCTTGAGTTATTAAAAAAATCCTTTGCACAAATTTTAGCAATTCATACATTAAGTATTATAAATTTTGATATTCACTACTACTAGGATAACAATACTATTAATACCTTACTTACCTACATCCCACAACCCTCCAACTGACCATCCTTGACAGAAAAACTCAAAAGCTTAAGATCTAAACACAGCGCTTATTAAATCTTTAACAAGATTCAAAATAATTGTCAGCTGGGCTGCTAGACTTACCCAGTAAAATAATTAATTATTTACTGGGATGAAGCCACGCCTTATTATTATTTTTATTTTTTATTAATTATAATATATGTACGCTAAATTTACCTGTAATAAATTAACTAATTACAAAAGGATAAAGTTAGTGAATAATTAATATTAATATTAAAATGTCCCGTATATTTTTATTTTATAACACCGTGCTCAATTACAGGTTAAGAGAAAAAAAAATCAATATTAAAATAAAAAAATTTAAATTGAAATAAAAATTTAATATTCAAATAAAAATAATTATATACAAAAGATTCAAATTACTTATTTATAATTGACATTTACAGTAAATTTTAAATAAACTAATTTATTTCTGTCATATACAGTAAATACACTTTTCTGACACCTTCTTTTTGGAAAAACCTTATTATTTGAAAATATTTTTCTGGAATATTCTTTTCTTCTCTCATACTACTGTATTTAGGATTTTAACACCATGCTTTGTCTCTCCTTTTCCTATACAAGGCCTCCCTTTCTGGTTGTTTTGGATCACTCATTACTTACTTAATTTATTAAAACATTTACGACATTTAAAATATTTATTACTATTTCTTATTGTTTTAGTATTTACAAACACTTAATTCTAAATCATTAATTATAATAATTTTTATAAATTTTTTACCACTTTAATTTGAGTAAAGCAACTAAAAGATAAACATATGTACTTTAACTTTGAAATCCCAAAATCCCCCTATCACCACTGTTGGACCTCCGTTAAAAACCTTCTAGACCTAAAAGACCCCTTGACACTTGAGGCCTTTTCTGAATAGTTGAAGGCACATCAATATCTTGAATCCGGCTACCAAGGGACCATTTACAACGAGGTACCAGTAGGACAAGTAGAAGATGAAAATGACAAAAGTCATCAACCATGTGAATTACTTTTTTTCTGCAACCGGGAATCAAACCACACTCCAAAATTTAGGTTCATATATTGAAAATCGTTATATATATTTGTGGTAATTATTTGATTACTATTTGTGGGTCATTTTTCACATTTCATTTTCCACGTACATCTTTTTTACTCAGCACTCTGTAAAGTGGCATTAACTTGCTCATTTTACAGGGGGAGGTGCCTCAAAAATAAAAAAATTTTTTACCTAGTTGACCAAGATAGAACTATATTGTTCTTAGTTCTAGAAGTAATATAAAAAATTAATTATATTAAATATTTTTTTAATTATTTCAGTTTACTTCTGTCCTGATAATTAAAATTTTATTTTATTTTTTGAGTTGACAAATTGTCCTGGCAGTAAATTGATAATATTAAAAATTAAGTAAATTTATTATATTAAATTATTTCAGTTAACAATAAGTCCTGGTAATCAAATTATTTCAGTTTACATTAAGTCCTGGTAATTAAAATTATTTCAGTTGACAATAAGTCCTGGTAATTAAATTATTTCAGTTGACATCAAGTCCTGGTAATTAAAATTATTTTCAGTTGACATTTAGTCCTGGTAATTAAATTCTTCAGTTGTCTTCTATTCCTGATAATTATCAAAATATGACTAATTATTAAAAAAAAAATTATTTCAGTTGATTTATTTTAAATCCTAGTTATAAAATTATCTAAAAATAATTAATAAAATTTTGATTATTATTTCAGTTGATTTTTTGTCCTGATAAACATTATATTTTAATTATTCCAGTTGACTACAAAGTCCTGATAATTACTTATATAATAAATTTTTTTTCTTTATTTTTCTTTAAATAAAGTAAAAATAATAACTGATTAAATATTTATTTCTCTCAGTTCAGGTTATTTACAACTATGACTGATCAAGGCGCTTCTTCTGGCCGTGATGAGGAACTAGATTTAATTGATTATAATAAAGCTTCTACTGTAAGTTCTCCTTTGACTACAAAACTGGCTCAAATTAATCAATTACTGGACCAATCAGGATGTAGAAATGCAGGATATGGAAAGATTAGTGGAGACAACTGCTCAGGATCAAAAGCCTTATATCAACCCCCCAGAAGAGCTTCCCAAAGGCTTCAAAATAGAAAAGACGCCCTTGAATCAGCAAGTCAAAAATCTCTCCACTCACATCAAGGAGTTGAGGTCAGAAAACCTCAAGATTAGGTCAAAAACAGACTCTCTAGAAGACAAGGTAAGAAAAATAGAGTCCTTCCTTCAAGAGAAGAGGAAACCTCCTCCTCCAAAAGCCCTTCCACAATTGGCCCCCCAGCAACAAGAAAAGTTGAAATTCTCAAAGTGGCAGTGGGATTGGCTGAACACCCAGTGGGATTATCTGTCCCAACAACAACAGCAACAAGTACCCCAGGTAGGTCCTTCAAGAGCCAATAAGTTCAACCCCACACTTTCTCACCCCTACCACGGAGGAAGAAAGAGAAAAAACAATCACATTCAAGTCTTGCCTAAGCCATGGTAAGCCCCTCTATTGAATCTCAAGTACCATTTCTTGTAACTTATTCAGTTCCTTCAGGTAATTCTGGAAGAGGAGATGAGACTGTGAGACCAGTAGTGGCTGAGAATAGTAGAAAAATTGCTCAATATTCTAATGTATCTAATCCTTTGGTTTTGATTTCTAATTCAATGATAAATCCGGATATGGCTATTATTGATGAGACACTTGATCCTGAGTTTTATGAGAATCTAGAAAGTTATTCTGTGTCACTATTGAGAAATACTCCAGATGTAGCTAACCTTAATGATGAATATTTGAGGGATATTATTGCTATACAAAATCATATAATGAACAACATGCAATTGACTCAGAAATATAATAGTTTGTTAACTAAAAAGTGTTATCAAGTATTGAGGAGTGAGTTACAGAGAGTTTCTGATGATTTTTTTCATTACAAAGTAACTTATGAAAAGAAAGTTGCTTTATGGCAAAATATAAATAATGATTTATCTAAATTAAAAGATACTGTGTCCATCTATTTCCAGGAGTTAGAGGGACATAAGATGAACTTAGAAAGATTGAGTAGCCATTATTTATCTTTACAAAATAAGAATCAATGATCTTTTTCAACCATCAATGAGAATTTATCTAGTATTCCAAGAGTAAAAACTAGCTTAACAACCATTGAGGAGAAATTGAATTCATTTTTATATAATCAAATATTTTCCGACATTTCTTTGAAAGAACCTGTTGAGCAGGATACCCCAATTTTACCTGTTCCTAGTTAATCCAAAGAAATATTAGTTACAGAAATACCTGTTGATATCACTGAGTTTCCATCAAAAATTGCTGATGTACCTCGATCATCCACAGAAGGATTAAACAATGAGATTAATGCCCAATTGGAGAAGTTACAGCTCCTTCACACTCAGAAACAAGCTTGTAACAAAGAGACTACTTCAAATCAAAAGAATTGGCTAAAACTTGACCAGTATCCAACATTTGAAGGTGAATCTTCCTCTGATTGGCAACAGTTCATTTGCAGGATTGATAATCTAAAAAATTCTTAAAAACTCCCAGATGAGCAAATTGTGTCAAAAATAATTTCCTTATTTGCCAATAAAGCCCTAATGTGGTATTATTCTGTTCTCTTGGATAAAAATGACTACTCATGGGAAGATTGGAAAAAATTAATTAAAGCACAATTTGGTGGTTTCAAGTTTAGGTTAGCTCAACAAAGGCAATATGAAGAAACCAGATATAGCTCTTCTACAGAAAAACCTATTGAGTTCCTGATGAAAATTTTGAAAATCTTGAGGGAAATGAACCCAGACATGGAGTTTGAGTTATGGAAGGGCAGGACCCTCTATAAATTACCTATGCCTCTGAGAGACTTAATAGTTTCTAGAACTGAGCTCTCAAGGTAACCTTCTTCTTTCTTTAATACTTTTAATGAGATACTTCTTAACAACAAGATGATTCTAGAAGATTCATTTCTAGAACTTCATTGGAGAAAACCTCCAATTACCAACAAAAACCTCTGGAAAAGGTTGGTAAACCTACTGCCCCTGTTGCACCCAAAAAGTATGCAACAAATAATTGCTTCAAATGCAGTAAGCCTTGGAAGAAAGCCATGTTTGTGACAAGATGATACATCTTGTTGAGCAAGCAGAGGAACATGCTGATGACACAATAGCACTGGATGAAACTTCAAGTGATTGTGCAAGCAATATCTCATATAAATCTCATCAGGAAATATTAATGCTGGAAGAGGATATTCATTATTCAAATAATATTTATATTTAGAATAATGATTTATCTACAGTAGAGGATGCTGAGATCATAAAAAACCTTGAGGATAGCTCAATTATTATTGCCCCTCTCAAGGCACCAGTCTTGATCAATTGATATAACATTGAGGTTGTCTTAGATTCTGGAGCTGGAGGAAGTGGAGTATCTGAAAAAGCACTTGCTTCAGTGGACCAAGATTATAAAACAAAACTTATGCCCATCATTTCTAAGAGTTGGAGAGGTTATGTGTCAGTATAGTCTAGTATATAAGTATGATATAACAGTGTTTATTTATGGTCCTACTACTTATTGATAAATGATTTAGTGATTAAACCTCAGGGGAAGACTAATAAAATAGTTATACTCAAATAAAACTCACAATACTTGGATTTAAATGCGTGCTAGTGGTGGAAAATAGATGTATAATATATAGTTATAGCTTATATAAAGATAATATTAATTTATAATAGCTTTATAATATATTTATAAAGTTTAATAATTGTATAGTAGTGTTTGTTGGAGTTTTAGTAATTGAATGATCATAAATAACCATCAAAATCCCTTCTTACTTATACCCAAATCCACTGGAGTGCACAGACCTTCAATCCAGATGATGTCACTGCTATCCCCGGCAATTACAGCACTGTGAGGGCCCATCACCTCCCCATGGCGTCCACTTCAAGCAGTTTCAACACCCAGACCTCCAGTAAGGACCCTCCATCACTATTAATAATAACACTGATCCATACCATAAATAGAAAACCCAGATAAAAGCGGATACCATAAAGAAACAGGTAAAATAAACAATCAAAAAGAAATTTAATGAAACTAAAAGCATATAAAGGAAACAAATAAAATGTCCAAGCCCCCAATAACATCCCCAAGCATCCACATTAACCCAGAAACATCCTTCTAACCCATAAATCCGTGAATAACCATCCAAGAAAGTAATTTTAGTTGTCCAAACTGGGTGTATGCGCCTGATATAGGTGTCTATGCTTCTGTAGGTGTTGTGAGTCCACTGATTTTGTCCATATGACCTAAAATAAGTAGAAAAACAAAGTTTATAGGCTATTAAGGGTCTAAAACCCACTTATATACCTAAATATACATAATATACTGCGTATTTCACTGAATATGAGATTTATGTATACATATAAGCTTATGTATGTCAATAATTACTTCATATCACTTAAGATAAGTATATTATGACTCCATTAACACCTTAATAAGTATTATTAGGCCATGGATAAGCTATTTAAACTATTATAAGTTATATAATAAAATAATATATATTATTATTTTAACCTTATTTTTAAGATATAAGCTTAATCTACTTAAGGTTATCTTATTTTAAGCATAAGAAATACTCAGTCCTAAGGATATTTAGGCTGAAACTCCCTCACCCCAAAAAAACATTAAAAAAAATGTTAAGACATTTTAATTAAAACTAAGGAGTAAAATAATAAAATAAAAAATAAAAAATAATTTTTATAATACATATACTGAATGAACAGTATTACTTAGATTTAAATTTTTTCAAGAGATTTTTAAGATCAGAGATTTCATTTTCTGGAATCCACTGGTCATATTCACTTGATTTATTTTTAAATCTTAATAGATACTCAACTCCCTTTTCTTTAGTAAGGTGTCTCTTTTTAAGTATCTTTTCAATTTCTGCCTTTTCAACTATTTCTTCAGGTTGCTGTTTATGCCTTCCTGATCTTCTTGGAAATAGAGAAGTATCATTAGAATGGTATGGTTTTATAAGAGAAATAGGAAATACTGGATGTTTTCTATCATATGGTGCATATAGAATAACCTCAACAGCATTATTACCAACCATCTTTTTAACTATAAATGGTCTAATGAATGGATCCTTCAATTTAACATTACCATTTAAATTGAAATGTAGTGTTGAAATAAGGACTTCATCACCCTCTTTGAACATTTGTTCTTTATGGGCTTTATCCCATCTTTTCTTTTCATACTCAAAAGCCTTATTTATACATTCTTGAGCATGGTTTCTGCATAATTCCTGCATCTGAAGAAAAGATTTAGTACCTGGATGGATATCCAATCTAGGTAACTTATTAAGAGTTTTAGCAGGGGTATAAGGTACATAACCCAACCATAACTCAAATGGCTTTTTGCCAGTGACAGAATGTACTGTACTATTATATGCAAATTCTAAACCTGGGATAAGGGTTACCCAATCATGCGTGAATTTGTCATTGTCTTTAAAATTAAGACCAAAAGCACAGTATCTTCTTATCATATCTTCTAAGTTTTGTATCATTCTTTCTGCTAGCCCATCAGTTTGTGGATGGTGTGCTGTAGAAAGTTTTAATTGACACCCTGAAACATCCATAAGTGACATCCAGAACTCAGAAGTAAATTTAGGATCTCTGTCAGAAACTATTGCTTTGGGGAAACCTGCTGTATTTAACATTTGTTTCCACCATAAAAAAGCTAAGTCCTTTGCAGAAACCTCTTTGTGGGTAGGAATAAATTTACACATCTTTGTAAATCTATCTACAATTACCCAGCAGGAGTTATAACTCTTATGCCCTGCTATTGGCAAACCTGTTACAAAGTCCATGTTAATGATTTCCCATGGAGATTTTGGTTGCTCAATTTGTTGTAATAAACCAGCTCTTTTGCCTGTTAATCTTTTAGATTTTTGACAAGAATCACATGTTTCAACATATTTCTGAACATCCTAAGACATGTTAATCCACCAAGCTGTGTTTTTTACTCTGGTTAATGTTTTATGGTAGTCAAAATGACCTGCTAATATATCATCATGACATATACTTAACATTAACTCCCTCATTGAAGGGGGAATTACAATTACATTACTTAATTTTTTCCTGTAATATATAAAACCATCCTCAATGGAAAATTTTCCTTTTTCTAATGCCTCTTTATACTTAATTGGTAATGTTTTTATTAAAACATTCATTGAAGCATTAGATGGATCATTTAATATTGTAGTTAATTTACTCAAGTCAGGATCTGAATTATAATTATCAAGAATTTATTGCATAAACTCATCCTCAAGATCTACAATATAAATGCCATAAATGTTAATAATCTCTGACTCAGGAACATAAGCAGGATTATCATCATTATTAGGCAGAGGTACTCTAGATAACAGATCTACATTAGAGTGCAAGGTTCCTGCTCTATGTGTAATAGTCATCCGGCCTCTGTATTCTTGTACAGCTAATTGCCATCTAAACATGTGTCTATTAGGAGTTTTCATGTTTAAGAGTGACTTAACTGCACTACAGTCAGTTATTAACTCAAATTTTTGGTCTTCAAGGTAATAATGTAGCTTCTCAAGAGCCCATACTACTGCCAAACATTCAAGTTGAGTAGCACCATATTTCAATTCACCACTTTGCAGAGTACGTGAAATATAGCAGATTACTACTTCTGACATTTTACCTTCAATAAGTTGTTTTTGATGCAAAGCAGCACCCAGTCCAATAAAACTTGCATCTGTATATAATACAAAAGGTAATTGGAAATCTGGTAAACCCAAGATAGGAGCTGTCATTAAACATTCTTTAAACTTATCAAAAGCTTGTTGTCTTTCATTATTTCAAATGAAAGCTTCTGATTTCTTTATCAGTGTGGTCAGTGGTGCAGAAATTGATTGGTAGCTTTTTATATATTGTCTATAATAACCACACATTCCAAGAAAAGATTTTACATCCTTTACATTTTGAGGAATGCCAATATTCTTTATTGCAGCCACTTTATTTTGGTCTACACATATTTGTAAGCCAGATACAATATGACCAAGCACTTTTAAAGATTCAAACCCAAATTTACATTTGTTCAATGCAAGGGTCATTTTTATTTCATCCATTTTCTGAAATACTTTCCTTAAATGGATTAAGTGTTCATCAAAAGTTTTAGAGAACACTATGATGTCATCAATGTATACCATTGACCATCCTTCAATCATTTCATTATGGAATGTTATATCCATTAACTTCTGAAATACTGATGAAGCATTTTTTGGTCCAAATGGCATTCTGACATACTTATAAATTCCCATGTGTGTTTTTATCAACAAAAAGTTCTGTGAATTCTTTTCAACAGGAATTTGATGTTACCCTTTATTTCCATCTAGGCAACTTATATATTTAGCACCTTTAAGGGTAGCATGTATAGAGGCAATCCTTGGCAGGGGATAAATATCATCTACTGTGAATGTATTTAATGCTCTATAATCACCGCACAGTCTTGCTTTATCTTGTTCATAAGAAATTAGCACTGGTGGTATTACACAATATTTTGGTGTAGTTTCAACCTTCTCAAGAATGTTCATTTTTAATAACATCTTAATATTATCCTCTATGTCTTTCCTCTTCATTGGTGAAGCAGGGTATGGTTTCTTTTTAAGACTAGCAGGAATATTATCCATATCACAGGTTAAACTAATCTTCATTTCATGATCTTTTACAAGGCCAAGTTCATTTGTACCATGTGCAAAAGCCATTGGATAAGCTTTAATTAATTCCAAAATATTATCTTTCTCAGTTTTACTTATCTGAGTGCCAAATGATGCTTTTGAAATTTCTTTTTCCAGAAGTTCCATCTCATTGGATTCTCTTCCTTTACACAGGGAATTTGGTACTGACTCAATGTGTAAGACTGTGTTAAAAGAATTTATTATAAATTTCCTCTTACCATTCATGCCAATTTTAAAATTGTTATTAGCAGGGTCTAATTTTACACCAAATTTAGTCAGAATATCATTTCCAATGATAAAACAGTTACTACAGTTAGTATTATCCATTACTACAAAGTCACAAGTTACCCTTACATAACCATGTTGGTGTTTAAAGAAAACAGCAGCTTTGTATTTACCAATGGGGTGTAGCACTGATCCAAAACCTCTCCAATTTTTATTTTGAAGTGGTTCAAGCTTAAACTTATATTCACTATCAATTTTCTGTAATGTATTAGTGGAAACAACAGAACCAGCAGCTCCTGTGTCCAGTACTATATTAACATTTTCACCAGAAATGATAGCTGGAACCGTGATAGGTGTCATTCTAAAGTTATTAGCTTGTATATCCTTAATGATTTCAGCATCCTCAAAATTCATTAAAGATTCATTTGAGTCCATATTTAATATTGGATTTTCAAAGATGGACAAATCATCTTCCAACATACAGACTTCATTTTCATCACTATATGAGATATTGCTGTCATAATCACTTGATTCTTTACTTTTTTCAGTTTCATTTTCAGATTCACGTTGATTTTCAACAATATTTATGTTTTTCTCACATTTGTGACCTTTGACCCAAGGTTTGTTACACTTATAACAAGTATTTGTTTCATACTTCTTAGGTACTACAGGTGCAGTAGGTTTTTTCTGCTTCTCCTGAAGTGTTTTTGAATTCTGAGTTTTTACAGGTTAAACATTTTGTTTATAAGTGGAATACCTTGTTTCATACTTATGGTTTAATAATATTTCATTGAAAATATTAATAAAGTCAGAATATTCAGTAACATTTAATGTTCTAGCTACAACAATATCTCTGACAGATATAGGTAATTTATATATTATCTTATCTTTCCATAAGTTAAAATCCATATGAGGCTCAATGGCTTTTAATAATGTTTAAATTTATTAAAAATACCATAGGTTTGTCACCATTCAACGGATTATACCTAGTCTTCTCATAAAGTCTCTGCTGAGTAAGCCTGAATTTAGAACCTCCAAATTGTTTTTCAATAAGTTGTTTCCATTCAGCCCAAGAATAATCTTTACCCTCACTCAAGACAGCTTCAAACCATAATAAAGCAACATCCTTAAATAAAGAAATTAATTTTGATGTTATCTCTTCATCTGGTAACTTATATGAGAATTTCAAGTTGTCAATTCTTTGAATAAAATGTTGCCAATCAGAGCTGGCTTCCCCATCATAAGTTGGGTACTGATCTATCTTAGGCCAGTTTTTCTGATTGGATTTTATCTCACTAATCTTAGGTAAATTCAACAACTCATTCAATTTTGATAAATGGTCTTGTATTTCCTCCTGCCTGGATTTGTGACTTACATTTTCAGATTTGACACTACCACCAGGTGGTTTTAATTGTGGTGGTATATGGAAGGAATGAGATTCACTTTTGCCAATGAAAGGATTATTATTATATTGATTATACTTATGATTATCCTGGTTCATTAGTAGATTGGCAGTTTCAATCTCAACTTTAGTTAATCTTTGTAGCAACTCAGAGACACTTTGATTTGTCTGGGCAAAAGATAACTTTGTTCTTGATTCAGTTTTTAATAAATGTGTTTCATATAATTTTTCTAACTCACAGAATTTGTTTGAAAGGTCATTATATTTATTACTCAATGAATCATATTTAAGAGTAAGAGACAAATGTTCTTTCTCTAATTCTTTGTTACGTGTTGCTAATTGAGAAATGTTTAATGTCAAGGATGAAATTGTATCACTAGTGAGCTTAACTGTCTGTTCCTCACAATCAGTCATTCTATCCCACAATGCTGAAACAATTCTATGGACAGTTGGATTATTGTTAAAATATTCCATGTCTTCCTTTTCAATTCTCTCACTCTCCTGTGAACTTCTCATCTCACTAGTAGGTGGTTGCAACTGAGGGTTAACTGTATTATCATTGTAAATAGTACTGTTATTGTGGACAAAAGACAAGTCAGGTGTATCTACTCTAAAACCTAAATTTCTTAAATCCTCCTCTATTTTTTGCACAGATTTAACATCAATAGAATTACCTATATTGTAATTATCAGTATTATGTTCAATCTGAGAAGGTAATCTACTTACCAAGGGATGGTTTCCAGTCCTGATTTTTGGTGCTTTTTTCCTTTGTAAGGGTGAGCTGAGGAAGTCAGATGAGGTGGTGGATCCCTGTTGCAACTGTGGCTTGTCCACTGTTGATGAAACCAGTCCCATTTCCATTTGTCTACCAGGATTTTCTCCTGGGAGTGAGTTGACCCGCCTTGGATAGGGGGTTGCTGATTTGTCTGACTGGGCTGGCCTCCCTTTAATTCTTCCAATGCCTGATTCATCTGCTGAAACCCTATCTTGTAATTGTTTTGCAACTGCTCTACCTCTTTGAACATGAGTGATTTTGATTCCTCCAACTTCAGAACCTGTTTGGCCAGGTGGGACAGTTGATCCTGAAGAGGAGGAGATGTCTTTTTTATAGTTATCTTTTTTAAGAGGGCGTCCTTTTCCTCTATACTCATGCTTTCTGCCTGGGGGTACTTTTGGCCCTCCATGGTGATGTCCTGGAAAGTTTTTGTTAGCTTTAGACCTGGTATTATAAGCAGTCTTTTCACTTACACTGTCCTGGGGAGCACTCATATTGTTAAGAATGACAATATTTTACGTCTACAAAAGGAAAAAACTCTATGGAATTAGTAGACAAAAGATATTAGCAATTATATTACTAATAAAAATGCAATGGAGCTTACCCTGAATTTATATCTTTATTTATTTAAATAAAATATAAGAAAAATTTGAAAAAAATCTGTTAAAAATATAATAATAAGTTTAACTAGACCTCTATAAGGATGAATAAGTAGCTTACCAAGCTTTAGCCAAATACCAATTTAATTGGGTGTTATATTGGTGTCCAAATACCAAGTGTAATTGGGTTTATATTGGGTACAGTTACTACTGTAAATAACAAATTTTTATGATAAGAAATTAGTAAAATTATTTTAAGGGTTCTTTTCCGCAATCAATGAGCTATGATGACCCACTAATATGCAGCAGACCCAAATATTTGGTTTATTTTGAGCTGTACTAAGGTAAAAACACGTCCCAAGGCTTATACTAAATAATAAGTAAAATATAAGGAAAGACCCCCAATTGTCAGTATAGTCTAGTATATAAGTATGATATAACAGTGTTTATTTATGGTCCTACTACTTATTGATAAATTATTTAGTGATTAAACCTCAGGGGAAGACTAATAAAATAGTTATACTCAAATAAAACTCACAATACTTGGATTTAAATGCGTGCTAGTGGTGGAAAATAGATGTATAATATATAGTTATAGCTTATATAAAGATAATATCAATTTATAATAGCTTTATAATATATTTCTAAAGGTTAATAATTGTATAGTAGTGTTTGTTGGAGTTGTAGTAATTGAATGATGATAAATAACCGTCAAAATCCCTTCTTACTTATACCCAAATCCACTGGAGTGCACAGACCTTCAATCCAGATGATGTCACTGCTATCCCCGGCAATTACAGAACTGTGAGGGCCCATCACCTCCCCATGGCGTCCACTTCATGAAGTTTCAACACCCAGACCTCCAGTAAGGACCCTCCATGACTATTAATAATAACACTGATCCATACCATAAATAGAAAACCCAGATAAAAGCGGATACCATAAAGAAACAGGTAAAATAAACAATCAAAAAGAGATTTAATGAAACTAAAAGCATATAAAGGAAACAAATAAAATTTCCAAGTCCCCAATAACATCCCCAAGCATCCACATTAACCCAGAAACATCCTTCCAACCCATAAATCCGTGAATAACCATCCAAGGAAGTAATTTTAGTTGTCCAAACTGGGTGTATGCGCCTGATATAGGTGTCTATGCTTCTGTAGGAGTTGTGAGTCCACTGATTTCGTCCATATGACCTAAAATAAGCAGAAAAACAAAGGTTATAGGCTACTAAGGGGCTAAAACCCACTTATATACCTAAATATACATAATATACTGCATATTTCACTGAATATGAGATTTATGTATACATATAAGCTTATGTATGTCAATAATTACTTCATATCACTTAAGATAAGTATATTATGACTCCATTAACACCTTAATAATTATTATTAGGCCATGGATAAGCTATTTAAACTATTATAAGTTATATAATAGAATAATAATTATATATATATATAATAAAATAATATATATTATTATTTTAACCTTATTTTCAAGATATAAGCTTAATCTACTTAAGGTTATCTTATTTTAAGCATAAGAAATACTCAGTCCTAAGGATATTTAGGCTGACATTATGGCTCACTTTTGTCTCCCATTGGTAAATACAAAGCCACAGTATTTTTCAAATATAACCATGGTTTTTTAAGAGCTATGTGGAATTTTGTTGTCATGAAAAATGATAACTCAAGTAGTTGGTTCATTGTGGGAAATGAAATTTTAAGCAAATATGGCATAAAATTAGATCCTTCAAACCAATGCTTCACAATGGGGATGAATGGGAAGAGAAAATTTAAAATTTCCACCCCCAAGAAATTATTAACACCAGGATTGAACACATGTCATTCTTTAGTTCAATATAAAGGAAGATCTACAAAAGAAATGCCTGCCCTTGTGTCTGAAATTGACAATGCTTCTTTTGGAGAACAACTTTCTGGTGAGAATAAATATTCCATCATTAAATTGATCAAATCTTTTCCTATGGCCTTTGCTCATGGATAACATGAATAAGGGTTGGTAAAAGAATAAATGAAGCTTTCTGTCACCGAACGACCTACGAACAAGGTCGAGGATGTTCCTGTAAGTGAGATGAGGAGTTTAGAGACTTCTTTGAAGCACAGAGGAATGATTCGAGGGAGTGGTTCGAAGATGACTTGAAGGAAGAACTACTGCTTTGAGTTTTGTTCGAGAAGGATTCTAATATAATTGAAAGGTAATATTAAAATTCTTAAGATCTCACGAAGGGTTGGAAACTCAACAATCAAAGATTTAGGATTTAGAGATGATTATTGAGGAAATAAAGAAAGATATAATAATAATGATTTAACTTAAAAGATTCTACCACTATTAACTATAAATATGTTTTATAATTTAATTCTAAGGAATATCAAACCAAAAACCCAACCCCTTTTATATCCTTTACTCCCCCTCACATCGACCTAATACCCATCCACTATTCCGCACACCACAGACCATTAAAATACATCCATTACACCTGGACCCTCCTCACTAACATCTGTTAACCCCTTAATCCTCCACTATCCATTCCGTCCATGCTCACTACCCCTTTTAATAATTCACAGAAATTTAATAAACCTTTTAGTGCACCATTACATTGACTATTGCGCTGTGTGTCGCTTATTGAAGAAATAACTGAGACACACTATTGAGATATTGACTAATTTAGATTTAGAGTTTAGGCTAGCGCGGTTGAATAGCGATTACACAAAGGAAAGTCGCAGTTGCTATGGAGAATTGCTTTCTGCGCTTCGAGTATGGATTTGAGCCTCTTATTATTGATTTAATGAGCTACTTTTGCATCGAGTGTCACGTGGCGTGTGACACTTTCATTATCTTTCCCTTTGACAGATATACCACCTACTTTAAAGAAGAAGCCTTATCCTGCTTCTCCCACAAAGAGAAAAGATATTGAAGACAATATCTCTACCCTTTTAAAAATGAATATTATTGAAAAGGTAGTTGAAACACCTAAAAATTGTGTTATCTCACCTGTCCTAATTTCTTATGAGAAAGATAAGGCCAGGTTATGTGGTGATTATAGAGAATTGAGCACTTATACTGTTGATGATATCTATCCTTTACCCAGAATTAGCTCTATACATGCTACCCTACAAGGTGCTAAATATATCAGCTGTTTGGATGGTAATAAGGGATATCACCAGGTACCTGTTGAGAAGAATTCTCAGAATTTTCTGATGATTGCTACTCATATGGGTATTTATAAGTATATTAGGATGCCATTTGGCCCTAAAAATGCCCCTTCAGTTTTTCAAACAGTTATGGATAACACATTCCATCAAGAAATAATTGAAGGATGGCTGATGGTTTATATTGATGATATTATTATATTCTCTAAAACCTTTGAGGACCATCTTAACCACCTGTTTAAAGTGTTCCACAAAGTGGATTAAATAAATATGACACTTGCTTTGAAGAAATGTAAATTTGGTTTTCATTCCTTAAAAGTGCTTGGTCATGTTTTCTTGGGGTTACAGATATGTGTTGACCAAAACAAAGTGGCAGCCATACCACAGGTGAAAGCTACTACCACAGTTAGAGAGCTACAGAGATTTTTGGGAATGTGTGGATACTATAGACAGTATATTAAAAATTACCAATTCATAGCATTACCCCTTACCCAACTGACTAGGAAAGATGTTGCTTTTGTCTGGAACAGTGAAAGACAAAGAGCTTTTGACACTATGAAACATTGTTTGATGTCAGCACCAATTCTTGCTTTACCTGACTTTAATCAACCATTTTTGTTTACACCGATGCCAGTTTTATTGGTCTTGGTGCTGCCCTCCATCAGAAACAAGTGATGAATGATAAAGTATCAGAAGTAGTAATTTGTTATATCTCAAGGAACTTGAGAAATAGTAAATTGAAATATGGGGCCACTCAACTAGAATGTTTAGCAGTAGTATGGGCTCTAGAGAAGCTAAATTATTATCTGGATGACCAGAAATTGGAGCTTGTCACTAACTGCAGTGCAGTTAAATCCCTACTAAACTTGAAAACACCCAACAGACATATGTTCAGATGGCAACTGGCTGTTCAAGAATATAGAGGAATAATGACAATAATTCATAGAGCTGGTATTTTTCACTTAAATGTGGATATGTTATGAAGGTTACTTTGCCAAATTATGACTCAAATCCTGCATATGTTCCTGAAGATGAAATTATTCATATTCATGGGATATATGTGGTTGATATGGAGGAAGAGCTATTAAAGCTTATTCTGGATTCATATTATAAGGAAACTGACTTAAAAAATTTATGTACCATATTAAATGATCAAAAGAATGCTTCAATACAAGCATTAATTAAAACCCTTCCACCAAAGTACCAGAAGGCTTTGGATAAAGGTAAATTTTCAATTGGAGAAGGCTACCTCTATTATAGAAGAAAGTTGAGTAATTTTATTTTTATTCCTCCTTCTATGAAAGAGATCATCTTGAAAATTTTTCATGATGACATACTGGCTGGAAATTTTGATCTAGAAAAAACAATGATCAGAATTAAAAACACTGCTTGGTGGGTCAATATGTCTGAAGACACCAAATTATATGTTGAATCTTGTGATTCTTGCCAAAAATCAAAAATATTGACTGGTAAGAGAGCTGGATTGATGCAACATATTGAACCTCCTGATGAACCATGGCAGATTATAAACATGGATTTTGTAACAGGATTACCCATTGCTGGAAAAGACAGTTATAACTCTTGTTGGGTTATTGTGGATAGATTCACAAAAATGTGTAAATTTATCCCTACTCACAAGGATGTTTCTACTAAAGAATTAGCTTTCTTATGGTGTTCTCATATGTTTAATGCTGCTGGTTTTTTTAAAGCCATAATCTCTGACAGAGACCCTAAAGTTTCTTCTGAATTTTGGATGTCTCTGATGGATGTTTGTGGCTGTGATCTGAAACTTTCTACTGCCCATCACCCTCAAACTGGTGGATTAGCTGAAAGAATGATTCAGACTCTAGAGGACATGATAAGAAGGTATTGTGCCTTTGGCCTTGAGTATAAAGACAATGACAGATTCACTCATGATTGGGTTACCTTACTTCCTGGGTTGTAATTTGCTTATAATAGCACTGTTCATTATGTTACTCAAAGAATGCCTTCTGAGCTCTGGCTTGGATATGTTCCAAATACTCCTGCCCAAGATCTCAATAATAAAATACCTAAATTGGATTCACATCCTGGTGTAAAATCTTTTCTTCAAATGCAACAACTTTGCAGATGTCATGCTCAAAAATGTATTGAAAAATCCTTTGAATATGAGAAGAAGAGATGGGACAAATCCCATAAAGAATACACTTTCAAAAAGGGTGATGAGGTGTTGATTTCTACAGTCCACTTCAATTTACAAGGTAATAAAAAATTGAAAGACCCATTTTCTGGTCCATTTGTTGTCAGAAGAATGGTTGGTTATAATGCAGTTGAAGTTATTTTGTATTCTCCATATGACGGAAAAAATCCTGTTTTTCCAATCTCTCTTTTGAAACCTTACACATCCAATAGTTATTTATTTCCAAAAAGGAGGGGAAGACCAAAAAAGACCCCTAAGGAAATCACTGAGACAGCAGAAATTGATAAGATTCTAAATAACAGGATAGTTACTTCTGAGAAAGGTACAGAATACTTATTGAGATTCAAGAATAAATCTTCTGAATATGATTCTTGGATACCTGGGAAGGAGATATCTAATCTTCCTACTCTTCTAAAGAAATTTAAAAAGAAAAAATCATAGCATTTTTTTTGTTGTTTTTTTTAGAGTAAGGGAGTGTCAGCCAGGCTGCTAGACTTACCCAGTTAAATAATTAATTATTTACTGGGATGAAGCCACACCTTATTATTATTATTATTATTATTTATTATAATATATTTACATTAAATTTACCTGTAATAAATTAACTAATTACAAAAGGGTAAAGTTAGTCAATAATTAAAATTAATATTAAAATGTCCCTTATATTTTTTTTCTAACACCGTGCTCAATGGCAGGATAAGAGAAATAAAAATTAATATTAAAATAAAAAAATTTAAATTGAGATAAAAATTTAATATTCAAATAAAAATAATTATATACAAAAGATTCAAATTACTTATTTATAATTGAAATTTACAGTAAATTTTAAATAAACTAATTTATTTCTGTCATATACAGTAAATACACTTTTCTGACACCTTCTTTTTGGAAAAACCTTATTATTTGAAAATATTTTTCTGGAATATTCTTTTCTTCTCTCATACTAGTGTATGTAGGATTTTAACACCGTTCTTTGTCTCTCCTTTGCCTATATAAGGCCTCCCTTTCTGGCTGTTTTGGATCACTCATTACTTACTTATTATATTAAAACATTTACTACATTTAAAATATTTATTACTATTTCTTATTGTTTTAGTATTTACAAACACGTAATTCTAAATCATTAATTATAATAATTTTTATAAATTTTTTACCTCTTTAATTTGAGTAAAGCAACTAAAAGATAAACATATGTACTTTAACTTTGAAATCCCCAAATCCCCCTATCACCGCCGTTAGACCTCCATTAAAAACCTTCTAGACCTAAAAGACCCCTCGACAATAATTAGTTCAATTTTTTAACAATTAATAGATTATTCCAAAAATCTATCTGTCAAATTACAATTCATTTATAAAAAATTAATTTATCACAGATCTAAAAATCTACTGATAATCAATAAGACTTCAAAGTTAATTTTTTATGTTAGAAAATTAAATATTATAACCAAACCTTAATTAATGACCCTTCCTGTGATATTAAAATATATTAAACAGTCAGGCTATGCTAAATTTCTAAAAAGATGGATGGGAAAGTGAAAATTTAACAAGAGTGTGGTAATAGAAAATATTAATATGATAATATGCTTTATAAAACGTTTATGGCTTATAAATACCATCAATGTTGAGGAATAAGCCTATTTACCTCCTCCTGATGAAACCATTTCCTCTCCTTTCTGAAAGTTTCCAATGGTCTAAATCTTGTAAGATTTTAGATGAACTCAATTTCATAATATTTTCAGTGATATCAATTTTATCTTATTTCAAAAGGTCTTGTTTTCAACAATTTTAAACAAATTAGCATTTGCATATCTTTTTTCAATGTCTTTTTCCTTATTTTATCACTCTGATATCTAATCTATTCAGTCTTCTTCTTGTCTTCAAATTTATGTTCATGGATTTCTCAACATGGTGCTCATTTTTTTATTCTGGTTTGATTAGGCAAGTTCATGTACCCAACATTACCCTTCATAATATGTTTAGAAGACCTACTATCAATGATCAAACTCATTGTTGCATGGCTTGTACCAGCTGAGAGGTTTGAAACTAGTACTCAGTCTGTGCAATCTCTAGGGCCACTGTATTAATGCTTTTTTCAATTAGGATATTTTGAACTCTTAAGCATCTTCCTTTTTAAGAGTAAATATGAAATTGAAAAGTAATTTTTTATGGAAAAACATTATCTTAATATATTAGTTTATTTTCCATATTTGACACATCCTATTGTATTAATCATGATCAAAGCTTTTATACACTATTGAAGATAAATTGTAGGTATAGCTGAAAGTAGAGGCTGCAATTTGCTCTTCTTATTTCCTTATTCTCATGAGTTAAACCCAACAGAAAAGAATTTTACTGTTCTCAATTCTGACTTTTAACAACAGGTAGTATCAAAATACCTTCATCCACCAATAACTTAATGGTGGATAAAAAACAAAATCCCTTAATTTTCATCCATAGTTTCTTTTGACATTAGGGGGTATCAAAGTGTTCACAAATTCTAAAATTGAAATGACTGAGTTTTTATCTATTGAGATTGAAAGTCAGAGTACTGATCAGGGTGGACATTGATTAAAATTTTAGTTGAGGAAGGTTTCATTTTCAGAATATATTGGTGGATGGAAAACAGACTTGAAAAAAGTAAGAAATTCAAAAAAATAAATAATAAAAAATAAAAAAATAAAAGACTAAGTAACTAACTAACAAAACAAAAAGAAATCATTTGAGAAAAAAGAAACAAATTTCTTACTCCTTTTCTTAGGAGAATCATGAGAAAGGGTGAAGAGAGACTTGATGAAGGAGTGAAACAGTAGAAAGTAGTGGCAAATGAAAGAAGTTAGAAGAAAAAATTGAAACAAAAAAAGTATGTCACTTGCACCCACCACAGTGACTGACTATCCATCAGGTTCAAAGAATAAGGGTACTCGGTTTCAGATTAAAATTTTAAAGTGTATAAAATTTACGCTCTGAAAATGATTTTAAGAAACATGAAACATATTTAAACTTGATTTGGAACTCAGCTTTAAATGAGTTTCAACTTTCTGAAGGCACTCAGTGTTAAGTCACTAGGACTATGTACTTAGTTATGTGTGCAAATGTATATAGACTGTAGTCGCGGTGTCTCCTATTCTCCGGTTCTTTCCGGAGTTCTATAGGCTGACACCGTGCTACAGGTTATGGGCTGTACTCGCGGGCACTGAAACATTAGCCAACCAGCAACTCCACTAGTGTTAGCGACACTAGGAGCGCTAGTAACCAAAAAAACCCCCCAGCGCATGTCTGAAAAAGACTTACCAAAATCTTCCCGCGCTGGTAAAAAACTTACCCGATCCATCTCCAACCGAGAGCTAAGGAGCATCGGTGTTGTACCTCCCCCTCAACGTCCCTCGAAAACCACCGCACGTGACTCTTCCCCTACCCCTGCCCCTACCCTAACCACTATTCCTGGTACCCCTGTTGCCTCCTCCTCAGACCTCGCTAAACAGACACCCCAAATTGAGGAGACAAAGAGTGAGGCTCCACCACCCTCTACCGCTACCATCTCCCACCTTATTACTACTACCGCTAGATCTACCCCTACCCCTAGACCGTCTACTACCTCTACCTCCCAACCACTTACTGCTGCCCCTGCTATCACTAACCCTATAGCGATTACTACCGCCCCTGCTACCACTAACCCTATAGCAAATAGCTCTACCCCACCCTTAACCACACCTCTAAATACATCTACCCCTGTGCCTACCCCAATCGATGATCTTACTTGTGCAATTGGGGATCTTTCTCTAAACCCAAATACAATGGAATCTACTACACATTTTCATTGCCCTACTTCTCCTTTCTGAAGGAGTGTTCCACCTCACCTTCCACAAACTACACAACAAATTAGCATGACTGAGAGACAAAGAACCTTAAGGAATGTTATAAAATTTACCAAATCCATCCCAACTCTTGACATCTCTGGAGTAAATTTCTCTGAATGGCACAGTAATGTCTTGGCCTTAATCAAGGACTTTATAGGCACAAGGGCATATGCATTGAATGATGGCACTGGCCCTGATGATTATGAAGACAGAGTGATGCACCTAATCCTTTTACACTCCATTTCTCCTAACTTGCGCCATGAGATATCTACAGACTGGAGAGCACGCCCAACCTATCTTCATATCATCAACAAATTCTCTAGATCTAATCATACTTCCAAAATGACAGCCATTTGTAATTTCATCAATCTAAAGCAAACACAGTTCACATCCCACAGTGAGTATTTAGAGGCATTCAACAAATATTTTGAAGCAATTGAATGTCAAGGAATAACTTTTGATCATAAAGTATTCAAAGCGCTAATGTCTCGCGCCTTATTACCTTCATCTCTTAAGGACCTATACGTTGATCTCTGTGTTGCTTTAGACAATTGTGCTGACTCAAATGCGGTCACTTTTGAGGATTTCTGCCAACTGATGCCATCCTTGACTCAAAATAGAGTGGATAGAGAATCCGTATCAACAACTCCTGCTGCTTATTTGTCATCTGAACCCATCTTTAGTGTGGCAGCTCATCCCCAACGCCATACAGACTCCTACAGACCGCCAGGTGCTCAAAGACAATGCCACAAATGCAAATAAACTGCTCATTTCTTTACCCACTGTCCCTACAACCTTAAATCATCCACCTTTTCTGCAAGACTCTACCTCATGAGAGAACGTGCTTCAGCCCTCGCCTCTGACCCAAATGCGAAAAGCAAACCAATATACATCCCTTACAAAAGACCACAACGCAGACAAATTAGAGCAAGAGATGTACAAATTGAAGCAGATGAAGTCACAATATTTGAAGAAAATGTAGAGGCATTGTATGAACAATTGGAACAAATTGATCTGAACAGTGCAGAATGGTCACTTGAAGCGCTCGCCGGGAATGTGGCAATATTGGACTCTGGTGCCACCCATCATGTCACTGGCAATGTGAGCCTTCTCAGCAATTTCAGACCTCTTAAAAATCAAATCCCTATCAAAGTAGAAACTAACTGTCCTTCCTCATTTATCACTGGCATAAGGGACCTAAAAATAAAAGGAGATGGCAAAGTTGTTACTATTACCAATGTTTTTTACTGTCCAGAAGTTAGAACTACTCTTATTTCTCTCTTTGATTTAGTGGACAATGGTTTTTGTTTTGATTTATGTTCTGAAGAAAAAAATTTAGGGATTTATTTTAAAGATGAACTGATTATGACAGGGCGGTTGGAAAGTACTAGGAGAAGATGGATTTTAGATGTAATTAGGTCTAGTGACTGCAATCAAAATGTTTCCTCTTATCATTTACCATTGCATCCTTCCCTCCTGTGTACTGTTAAAAAGAATGAAAACATCAATCGACCCCCTGCTGCAAAAGGTTGCCTCATGGACTGGTATAGAAGGCTTGGCCATACCAGTGAAAACACAATTTGCACTATCATCAGAACTGGTATTGTTACTGGCTTGCCTCTCTCTATGCCACCAGGTAAGATTGACTGTGAAGATTGCTTAATAGCCAAAAGTACAAGAAAGCCATCAGCAACACGGGAATCAAGACCAGAATCAATGATGAGCCTTATTGTTGGAGACCTGGTTGGCCCTATGGACCCCACTGTTAATGGGGCAAGATGGGCGGCGATGTTTAGAGAAAGTTCAACTTCCTATGGTGAGGTATTTTTGCTCAACTCCAAATCTGAGGCCACAACTGCTTTTGTCACTTTTTATAAAAAGCTAGAAAATGTTACTGGTAAGAAATTACAAGCATTAAGAACCGATGGGGGGGAAATGCACAGTAAACAGATGGCTCAGATCCTGGCTGACATTGGAGCTACTCATGAAATCACCTGTCCTCACCATCATGAACAAAATGGATCAGCTGAACGTTTCAACAGAACTGTTGGTGACATTGCCAGGACAATCTTACTAGCAAGTGAACTACCTGAATGTTTCTGGGGCCTTGCTTACAAATGGGCAGCTCATGTTCACAACTGGCTCCCAAATGTCAAGACTGGTGACAAAACTCCTCTGAAGCTCATGTACAATTGTGACCCAACTTACTTAAACCTCAGAATATTTGGTGAAACAGCTTTTGTCCACATCCATAAAGAAACTAGACGTAAACTGGACCAATGTGCTTTGATTTGTAAGTGTATAGGTTATTCTCTGAATAATGCAGGTTGGATTTTCTAGCACCCAGAATCGAACTCCTTTTTTGAATCTGCTATGGCTGTTTTCCCTGGTGACCAACTTCCTGCTCACAAAGCTGCCTATCAACCACCGCCATCTAAGGGCTCTCTAGATCATATCCTCAATAATATGAAACTAGGGGATTTCAAGGATGAGGAAACTCTTATCTCTCAGGAAAAATCTGTACATGAAACTGTTAAAAAAGGTTTGTCCCAATCATCCATTATTCCCAGAACACATCTGCAAGCTATGATCTCACCTGACAGTCGCAAGTGGGACCAAGCTTGCAAAAGGGCACTACTAAACATGAAAGACATGGATGTATGGTATGAGGAAAAGCTCCCCCCTGGCGCCAAGCTCACCAATGCAAAATGGGTCTTCACAATCAAAAATCCTTCTTCCAAAACTCCAATCTACAAGGCACGATATGTAGCTAAAGGTTTTTTACAACAGTACAGTATTGATTTTACTGACACCTTTGCCCCAACTGCTACTTTTGCTTCACAACGCATTCTTCTCACTTTAGCAGCTTATCACAAATGGCCTGTCAAATCATTTGATGTCACTGCTGCTTACCTTCACAGTCCAATTGATGAAGCAATTTGGGTGCGACCTCCTGAAGGTTATCAACTATGTGACGGTAGCAATGCCTTACGCTTAAAGAAAGCCCTATATGGTACCAAGCAAGCAGCAAGATGCTGGTGGCTTCATATAGCCAGCAAATTGGACGCCCTGGGGTGTAAGGCAAGTCAGTATGATAAAAGTTTCTATGTTCTTAGGAAGAAGGATTGTTTGGGTGTGATATGGATACATGTTGATGATGGTATAGTTACTGGTAGTAGTGAGGCAGTGTTAAAGTGTTTGGAAGATGGTTTGGATGGTAGTTTGAAGGTAAAATGGAATGATAATATTGATGGTATAGTAGGTGTTTCTATCAAAGAAGTTCCAGAAGGTTTTGATCTACACAATTTTCAGCTCATTGACAAGATCCTACGAACTCATAACCCATCTGGCTTGACCACAAGATCACCCTTACCAAACAATTTGGAAATCACCACGGAAAAAGATGAAGTGGTAGCTATAGAGACAACTAAATATCTCTCCATTCTAGGTGCTCTCAGTTATGTGGCAGTTGCAACTAGACCAGATCTGTCTTTCCCAGTCAATTTTTTGGCACACTTCTCCTCCAAACCTAATGCCACCCACTGGATTGCTCTCAATCACCTTCTTAGATATGTCCAGCACACCGCCACCCTGTGTCTTCACATCCACCCTGACCATAACTGTCACGCGCCACGTGACACTCGAGGCGAAATTAACTCAATAAATCAATAATATCGAGTCCTACATCTATACTCGAAGCGCAGAAAGCAATTCTCCATAGCAACTGCGATTTTTCCTTTGTGTACTTACTATTTAACTGCGCTAGCCTAAACTCTAAATCTAAATTAGTCAATCTCCCAATAGGGTACCTTAGTCCTTTTCAATAAGCGACGCACAGCGCTAGGATCAACGAAATAGTACAGTAGTAGTTTTTTATTAAAGTTTTGTTAATTAATTAAAAAGGGGTATATTGAGGATGGACGGATATTTAGTGAAGAGGGTCTAAGTGTATGTTAGTAATGGTCAATGGAATGGGAATACTGCGATGGAAGGGAGGTCAATGCGAGGAGGAACAAAGGATATAAAAGGAGTTGGGTATTTGGTTCAATATTCCTTAGAATTAAATTATAATATCGTATTTACATTAATAGTGGAAAACCTTAAAAGTTAAATCATTGTTATTTTATCTTTCTTTTACCTTCTCAATATTCATTTCTAAATCCTAAATCTTTGACTATTGAGTTTCCAACCCTTCGTGAGATTTTAAGAATTATTATTACCTTGGAACTAGTTTATAATTCTTCTCGAACAAACCTCGAACCTATAGCTATTACTTCGAGTGACCTTCGAATAATTTCCTCGAATCATTCCTCTGTGCTTTGAAGAAGTTTCTAAATCCCTCATCTCACTTTCAGGAACATCCTCGACCTTGTGCGTAGGTCGTCCGGTGACAGTATAATTTAATTCTCCGTAGTTCTCATTCTTTGCACTACTACGTCTTTTTTAGGTGCTTCTAAAAATTTTAAATGGCACCTGTTCAACGCACTCCTCCTACGGGCGCTACTACTAGAGCTCGCGCTAGAGGCAGGCCAACAGCCACAAGGTCTGTTTCTCGCACTCACTCTTTGGAACCACTCGACCTTAGGGAACGGCAACACTCAGTTCAATCTGTAGAAGACATTCCACAAGATTTTGAGGATTCTAGTGATGAAGAAGAAGGAGAGGATACAATGCATGAGGCACCATCCGCCCCTGCCAATCACCCTTCTGGCCAATCCTCAGAACCGGGACCATCTAACTCTCTGGAAGATTTCGTGAGACTTTTTATGAAAACCCTTTCAAATCCAACGTCTTCAGAAGGATCTAAGTTCAAAACTCCTTCTATGAAATCTCCTGACAAATTCGACGGAGATCACCCCGACAGATTGCGACCCTTCTTGCAAACCTGCAAGCTACTGTTCCATAATGACCCTCGAACCTTTAACAGCGACCAATCAAAGGTTGTTTACGCTTCTTCATTCCTAGCCGGGAAAGCAGCAAGATGGTTCGAACCTTATCTACTCATGCTTTCTTCGACAGAAACCCACTTACTTATCAATAATTGGGAAAAGTTCGAAGACCAACTTTTTACGTTGTTTGGGGATCCTAATGAAACGGACAACGCAGAAATTGAACTTGATTTTCTTCGCATGAGTGATAATGGTAAAGCCTCTGAATATATCTCGAACTTCAGAGCACTTCAAACTCGAGTAGGTTGGAATGATGCTGCCCTTAAGTATCATTTCAAGAAAGGACTTCCTTCGAGGATTCTGGATCAATTAAATCTTCACGGTCAGAAGATGACTACTTTAACGGATTTAATGGATCGAACCCTCGAACTTGACGGCGTTTATCAAGGACGACTTCAACATCGTCGATATGCCAACAAATCTCAAGGCCTAAATTTTAAATCGGGACCTTCTTCACACCCATGACCAAATCAATCCTCCTCGACTCAATCCAAACCCAATAAGGGAAAGGATAAAACTCGACCAAAAGGCTCAACCCCAGGCGATATCAGCAAAGTACTGGATCCTAAAGGGGAACTTAAAGAAGCTGAGAGGAAGAAAAGAGCAGATAATGGGTTATGTATGTATTGTGGGGGTAAGCACAAGTTGGAAGACTGTGTAAAGTTGAAGGAAAGAGAAGGTACTAGTTCGAAGTCAAAAAACTAGTAGATAGTTTACTTGTGTGCAAAGCAAACTATCTTATCTCTCCCAGTGCACAGAACCTCCATGTCTTAAGGACTGGAGTTGCCTTAAACCCCTTGAGATTCATTCTTTTTAAGGAGGATATTCCCTTCAGTTGTCTTATAGACTCTGGAGCTTCAATTTCTTTTGTTAGTTTATCTTTTGCCGAGAAGCTTCAACTAACATTTACAGATATCGATCGAACTCCCATCTATTTGGTCGAATCAGAGGAACCCAAATATTGGGTAAGTAAGAAAGTTTTATGGGTTTTCAACTTTCCGAATTTTCCCCCCTTCGAGTGGGAATTATCAGTCTTGGACGCCCCAAGGATGGACGATACCATTCTTGGCCATGACTTTTTAACGTATTGGAATCCCGAAATTGATTGGACCCAGGGATTGATCACCCCACGCTCTAAGTATATTTCTGATTCTTTAATGCAGGTCAATAGGGAGTTAAACAACCTGCCTGACAACGTCCTGCTAGAGGACAAATCTCTGCCAGATGACTTGCAAGCATCTGTACCTTCTTTAAATGAGCAATTGGCTAACCCTTCTAGCTCGATGACTTCACTCGAAGAGGATTTAAATTGCCTCGAAGTAATCGAATTATGCTCTCTCAATACAGGTATCACCTCGACAGATTCTCTCGAAGATGAAGAGGATGACCAAATCAACGTTGAAGCCATTAAATCAACTCTACCGGAAATCTACCACGATTTCCTCGATGTTTTCTCAATCCGCAAGGCCGATAAGTTACAACCTCATCGACCCTACGACCATCAAATAGAGTTAATAGGCCCAGCACCTCCGGCAGGTCCTGTCTATTCTCTATCGAAGGACGAATCTCAAGTTCTTTGAGACTACATTGCAGAGAATGTAGCCAAAGGTTTCATCAGAGCCAGTAAATCTCCAACCGTCTCCCCAGTCCTCTTTGTAAAAAAGAAGGACGGTAGTCTTAGGTTGTGTGTTGACTATAGACAGCTCAACACAGTCACAAAGAAAAATGCATATCCTGTTCCTCCTATGTCATTACTTCTTACCCTTTTCAATGGTGCTAATTTCTTTTCTAAAATTGATCTTAGAGGCGCTTACAATCTTATTCGCATTGCGGAAGGTCATGAACCACTGACTGCAATGCGCACTAGATTTGGTAGTTTTGAATATTTAGTTATGCCTTTTGGATTATGTAACGCACCTTCAACTTTTCAAACTTTTGTTAATGATATCTTTCAAGATGTTGTTGAACAATTTGTAGTCGTCTATTTAGATGATATTTTAATATTCTCGAAAACACTGGATGAACATATTCATCATGTTCGACAGGTCCTAAATCGTCTTCGAGATCATGGTCTCTACGCCAAGCATAATAAATGCGAATTCCACCTCAAATCAATTGATTTTTTGGGGTTTACGTTGTCCACTGACGGTTTAGTCATGGATGACAAAAAAGTCCAGAAAATCCTGGAATGGCCTGAGCCCAAAAACATTAAATCACTCCAAGGATTTTTGGGTTTTGCAAACTTCTATAGAAGATTTATTAAAGATTACTCTAAAACTATTTCCAATCTTACTTCTCTTCTTAGAAAAGATATTCCTTTTGTTTTTACTTCTACAGCACGAAAGGAATTCGAAGCACTAAAAACGGCGTTCACCACAGCCCCAATTCTTCGGCATTTTGATCCTTCGGCCTCGACAATAGTTGAGACAGATGCGAGCGATTATGCTATTGCAGGGGTCATCTCCCAATTAAATCCTGAAACAAATTTGTTTCATCCTGTTGCTTTTGAGTCACGCAAACTCATAGCCGCGGAATTAAATTATGAAATTCATGACAAAGAGCTTTTAGCTATTATCCATTGTCTTAAAAAATGGCGTTCTTTTCTTCTCAGCCTAGATAGTCCTTTTCAAATTTTAACTGATCACAATGCTTTGAAATACTTCATGTCTTCTAAAGTGTTAACCAGGCGTCAAGCCAGGTGGGCTGAACTTTTGCCTGAATTTTCTTTCTCTATTTCCTATCGCCCAGGAAAAAACTGCATTGTCCCAGATATCTTGTCACGTCGGGACGACGTTTACCCACAGCGGGGGGACGCATTTGCTGACAAGAACCCAGCAAATGTGCAATCAATCTTCAACGAATCAATGTTAACAACTCATCAACTTAATTCGATGACAATTCAATCTTTTCGAAATCCACTATCCAACATCCTCGAAGCTCAGTCAAAGGATGATTATTGTTTAGGGTTAAAAGACAAAATACTCTCGAAGCAAGGGGCCAAAAGATTTAGTATTGAATCAGGTCTATTAGTCTTCGAAGGTAGAGTAGTCATACCCGACAACAATGAGATAAAATTATGGATTTTCAATAGTCGACATGATTCTCCGTTAGCTGGTCATTTTGGGGTTGATAAAACCTACCAGTTAATAGCGAGGGATTTCTTCTGGCCAGGTATGACCAAGGAAATCAAGGCCTATATAAAAGCTTGTTACGAATGTAATAGGAATAAGGCTCCCCGTTATGGTAAGGTAAACTCTTACAGTCGCCTTGCTGTAAGCAGAATCCGGAGGAGATATGTGGATTTAGCTGAAAACCCCGTCCTTCCAATAAAATAACAAAATGGGAATTCTAAATCACTAAGCTAACCAATCTACTTGGATCTGATTGATAAAAAATAATGAAACTCTAAAATATTTAACGCTTATTGAGATTTAATGAAAGTAGCTGTTGATAAAAGAAATACTGATAACAACAATTAAGGTGTACCAGTGAAAGATCTGAAAAGATTGACTTTTATGTTTTTATAATAATTTAAATTTATATGAGACAGCAATAATCAAGTCCCAGCGATGAAGACCTTTCTAAAGATACCCTGTATGAAGTGTTATTTAAACTGTTGAATTGTATTTCTAAAATGTTATGTAAAAAAAATAATAATGTTATAAGGGTATTACAAGTTATTTTAATTTGTTGAGTAATAAAAAAATGAGACTGTGGTGGTTAAAGATTAAGCTGTATGATCTGTCCCCTCCTCAATTTCGAGTTTGAGAAGCGCTTAAGTATTCCTAGTCACGTGCCTAAGTTTTCCCCTCCAGAGCTCTTCCAGAGTCAATCCGGAGCCCGTACGGAGTCCGTACGGAGTCGAAACGGAGTCCGTCCGGACTTCCGGACTCAATTAGAACCTTAAAACTATAATAAAAAATCTAGAAAAATTACACATAATAGAGCTACTTCCCCTTTACATACCAAACTAATTTTCGTAGTCTGCGCAGCTCTAAATACCCCGTGAAAATTCATCAAAGTTAAGTAATTTCTGAAAACGTAAATATTTCTATAAAACTTTAAAATTCATTTAAAAATATAAGAAAAATAGTAAAAATTCTGGGAAAATTTCCCAAGGCTCTTGAGCGTCTTGACTTGATACTTATAAATTTTTCAGACCGTAAAAATAAGTTTTCTCCGTAAAATAAATTGTTTTCGTGTAGGCATTCGCTCGTGACCAATTTCTTCATATTTAAAACTCAAATAAATTAAATAAAACCCTTTTTTATATAAAAAAAATAATAACGCCAATCTTGCACGCCGTAATAACTCCATTTACATATTTAGGTGCCGTACTAAACTTTATGCTACCACATCCTCCCTCCAATCGAGAATGTCCCCATTCTTAAAACTTTGCATAAGTGGTCGAACACAATATTCATCTTTAACCTTCAACCACCATCTTCTTTAATCAACTATAAAATTCATCTTCATCAATATGTCATCCAAAGAACTTGTCGCTCCATGTGAACTCTGCGCTCGATACCAGGTACCTTGTTTAATGTCCAACCCTAATCTTCCTGGCAGAACAGCTTGCGACTTATGCCGTGTGAAAAAAGTCAAATGCAACCGGCCAATAGTTCCTTCTAAAACAAACGTATATTTAGGACCAGCAGCTCTCCCTGATCCCTCAACTTCTAAAAGGCAATCCAAAATTCCTGTCTTCTTAAAACGAATAAGATCAAAAACAGCTTCAAAAGTTCAATCTTCATCAGCGGATCCCGGCCTAATTTTGCCTTCACAAGATCCTAATCCTATAACGCCAGTACCCCCAACTAACTTTGCTGAGACTATGTTTCCTGGCTCTAAATGTAAGACCCTATTTATCTTACTAAAAAAAAAAAAACTTTTAATCAAAATTGACTAAACCTATGACTTAATAACATATTTGAACTTCTAGCTGTCGAAATAACCAACACTGATGATGTTGGTAGAGTGAAGACGGACTATATCAATCATTACCCAAATTTTCATCGCTATCTTTTTCTTGACTTTACTAATGAGTTGAAACGAAAAATGCTGGCCTATTTTCAAGAAACTCCAGCTAATAACCATGAAGACCTCATGAAAAGAAGAATTTTAATGCAAAGCTTTGATAATGATGTTGAACAATTTCAAAGAAATTATCTTTTCTAACAGTATAACTTGATAAAATTTTGTTTTTGCTTGGTCTTCTTAAACTTTCAACATAATTGATGTTTTCTTTCTTCTCTGGCTTGATATAACATAAAATAAAATAATATAAATCTTGTGATGATTCCACTACGAGAGCAAGGTTTGAATCCCTTCAGACTCCCATTAACCAGTCTTCCTTCTTGTCACAGCATTGAGAGAGTGGATCTTCCTATGAGCCGAATACTCCTGATTCCAACCTCATAGGGCCCCCCACTGAGCCAAATTCTATGATTCCAATCTCGCCATAAGGTCCTCCAAGCTTCACACCAAAAAAAAAATGGCCTAACTATGAGGCACTAAAAAAAAATCATTCCCTAAAATCCAACTACCATCCTAACTTCTGATTCCTTCATCACAATTTTCAAACTTTGCTATACAGCAAACCCATAAAATACTTTTGCCAGGCTTCCAATAATAATATTAACTTTAGACCATGTTAAAGCGCCACAAATTTCACCTAATTAACCATTATGCTTTCCTTAGCATCATCACCACCTAAAATTTTAACCTCCTAAAGCTATCAGCACCCAATTCCAGAAATAATTGAATAACCAGTTTAGAGTCTTAGTGGACAGTGATAAATTAAAAGATTGAATTGAGTTATCCAAACAAGATTGACATTCCAGTTTAAAGTCTTAGTGGACCAAACATATAATCGATTGCCAGTTTATGGTCTTGGTGGACCAAAGATCGTTTAGGTGCATAAATAACTTGAAATATTCCTAAATAAGGCCTAGGCTTGACCAAAGATTGAATAAATTTGATAATCCAGTTTAATGTCATAGTGGACCAAACATTTGATCGACAAGAAATCCAGTTTAAGGTCATGGTGGACCCAACAGCTTGATAACAGTCCAGTTTAAGGTCTTGGTGGACCTAACATTTGATTTATATGAAAAGAAGTCTGTCTCCAAAAATATCCATAAAATCTTGATTATCTTTGAAATTCAGTTTAAAGTCTTGAAGGACTAACAGCTCCAAAATTCGTATAAAAAAAAACTTAAAGAACGTCTTGAACAGAAGCCAGTTTAAAGTCTTGGAGGACTAACAGCTCCAAAATATGTATAAAAAACCTTAAAGAACGTCTTGAACAGTAGCCAGTTTAAAGTCTTGGAGGACTAACAGATGTCTTGAAGTAAAATCCCATTGGTATTGAGTTCTCCTAGACCCTGTTTCCTGTCTAAACTAAATGAATAAAGCTAAAAAGAATGAAAACTAAAAAAAAATAAAACTTAGAAATATAATAATAATTTTGATTTAATTAATTAATTTTAATTTTTTTTTTTTTATTATTATTTTTTTTTTTATTATTTATTTTATTTTTATTTTTATTTTTATTTTTTTTTGATTTAAATTTAAAATAAAAGATTTTAGAAAAGATTGTTTTGAAATAAAAGTTAAAATTTAATTTTTAAAGAAAGATAAATGAATGTGAAAAGAAAGATAAAAAAAGTACTAATAATAAATAAAAAAAATTTTAAAAGTAAAATTTTAAAAGATGCCCCCTGGCCATTTGATGAGCCGTACCCTCAACATCATACCCACATCCAAGTGCAACTTGATGTGGTTACACAATTTTGAGAAATTGAAAGAAAAGAAAATAAATGAAAGTTTTTAGAAGATAATTTTTATAATGATGATCACTGGGTGGGCTCCCTCCAATTTATAAAAATGATTAGAGACCACCAGTGAGCATCACCTTTACAATAATTCATAATATATATTAAAGAAAAGAAATCACAATCTAACATAAAAAAATCAAAAGCAAAATAAAATAAAAGAATCTTGAATCCGGCGTTGAGAGCGGTGTCTCTTGATTCGTTCCAGTTTATAGTCTTAGTGGACTTCCTAAAATTAAAAGACAAAGCCAGGATTCAACTAGAAACAGGGAAAATTTTGGAAACGAACATTATGGGGTAATTGTGTATAGAGCAGCCAGCCCATCAATTACCCCCACACTTGTCAATATTTAATTAAGAAGGTTCCCCTGTGAACACTTCTTCCAATAAATTTTAATATTTTTCCAACACTATCTTCACCCATATTTTAAGAATTTTAAATTTTGAAAATTTTCAATGAAGGTTTTCTTGTATTTCGTTATGTTTCATCACAGTTTCGTTGCCCATATGCAGTGTAACGATAGTAAATTATTTGATAAAAAAAAGAGATAGTTTATACTCGTTGCGGAGGAATCCATAAAATTTCGTAGATATCATAGTTTATCCTCATTTCGGAGGTATAAATTTAATAAAAGTCATTAAAATTGTAGTTTATCCTCATTTCGGAGTTGATAAAATTTAAGAAATTTCATAGTTTATCCTCATTGCGGAGGAATCCATAAAGTTTCATTGATATCATAGTTTATCCTCATTGCGGAGGAAGACTTCGGCACTCCTGGTGCCTCTAGGATAGAACCGTTTCACTTGATCGGCCGCTACCCTCTTCTTCAATACTACTCCATCCAACTCTTCTAGCACATATGAACCGCCGGAAACTTGCTCCTTGATTTTATACGGTCCATTCCACCTATCTGCAAACATTTTTCCCCACTGACTTTCCAAACTCCTATTATACACCAGGACCATATCTCCTGGGTTCAAAGGTTTCCTTAATCGATGTGCCAACCGCTCATCCCAATATTTAACTGATTGATTTCGGATCTTCATCATCCGCGAATATGCCTTTTCTAAATATTCTTCTTTCTTTTCTAGCTGCATCATTCTTGCACACAATAATTCTTCAGTAGTTTTGACCGTGTCCCAGTCAACTCCAAGATATGATTCAGCTTCTAAATCAACCGGTAAAACTGCTTTCTGTCCAAAAACAAGTTCATAAGGTGAAAATCCGGTCGTCCTTTTGGCAGTGATTCGATCAGCAAATAAAACTAAAGGTAAATAGTGCCTCCACTTTTCGGCACTTGTCCCACACATTTTAACTAAAGCATCCTTAATAACTTGATGCCCTCTTTCAACCATGCCTTCAGCTTCAGGATAATATGGGGTTGCTACCCTAACCTTTGATCCAACTTTCAATATGGCCTCTTTAAACTCTGTCCCAAATTCAGGACCTCCATCTACCGTTACCAACTTCATCACCCCATACCTATATACCCAATTATTCAAAAAAAATTCTGCCACATTTTTGGCAGTTAAATTAATAAGAGGCGCTGCCTCTACCCAACCAGATAAATCATCTCTGGCCACAATTAAATATTTATACCGTCCCTCTTTTATATGAACGGCATCTAAACTAACTCTCCCAAAGAGCGTATATTCACCGGTCGCACGTCCAGGTTCTTTTGGCCTTAAATAACTTTGTCTTTGACATTCTTCGCATGACTGAACCCACTGTTTAACAGCCATCTTCATGCCAGGCCACCAAAATCGATCAGAAATTCTTCTAAATGTTTCTCCAACGCCTCTATGCCCGAGGTCTTCATGCAGTGATTTCAAAACTAATTCTTGCCCCTTCTGTTGAGTTATAACTACTTGAGGATTTGGATATCTCCTCCTCATTAAACGTCGACCAGATAGGTAAAACGTAGATGACTTCCTCTTGATAGCCACCCATTCATCGTCTTCACAATCTTCTGGCCTCTCTAAAGTCAACAAATATTTGACTAACAAAAAATAAAAACCAGTCTGACCCCAGACTTCATCTTGAAAATCAATTAATATAACATCAATAGGGACTTCTCTATCACCAATATCACCTGCACATGAATGAGCCAATAATTGTTGACCCCTAAATAAATCTTTAATCGAGCTATGTCGACGTTTTTCTTCTGAATCTTTGGATCCTTCGAAAACCGTATTTGAAAATACCTCTTTCTCTTTATCCACCCTTTTATTTAAATTCTCTAATTCTCCAACATATACACCATTCCTTAATTTACTACTATCCCACACTACCAATCCATTTTCCTCTACATACACCACATCTTCTTCTACCTCCTCTCTGCCGAATTTATCTACACCTTTTTCAACACCTTTTTTAACATAAAAACTATTTTCCAGTTTATCCTCTTGGTGGAGGTCATCATCATCATAATCTAAACACAATAGTCCTGCCATTTTAACCTCATGGGGGAGGTATGGAAAGTCTTCAGCTCCTTTAGTGCTGGCTTTGATAATAGGTATATCTTCATCGAACTCTTCTGAGTCTGAATCTTCTTCAGTGGGTGGTCTCCTTGATAAACCATCTGGCATAGTAAAAGTTTTGCCAGGCTTATGAACTAAATAAAATGAAAAATGTTGAATAAAAGCTACCCATCTCGTCATGGGTGCGTTTGGTAAACTTGGGGAATTAATCATCTGGATTAACGATTTCGCATCCACTTGCAACTCAAAATGTTGCCCCCACAAAATATGCTGAAGTTTCTTCAGTATTTTCGCCACACCACATAATTCCAATTTTGGTTGAGAATATCTTGATTCAACCTCAGTAAATACTACAGATTCATACCTAACTGGCCTGATGTAACCAGCTTTATCCATCTGAGACAAAACCGCCCCAGCTGCAACCTGACTTGAATCAACTGCTAAATAAATTCTGCCAGCATCTTTTCCATAATCCAACTTGTGCAGGACTAAATCCTTCCCCACAACCTCCTTCAACTTCACAAACGCCTTCTCACACTCTTCATCCCACTCCCAGTCTGCATCCTTTCTCGTTAACCGCCTCAATGGAGCTGCCAATGAAGAAAAGTCCTTGATAAACATTCTAGCATATACGCAAACGCCTAAAAACCCTCTGACTTCGGTCGTATTCTTGGGTCTTGGCCAGGACTGAATTTTGTTAACTTTCTTCTTGGACATAATCCTACCCTCTCTACATACCACATGGCCTAATATTTCTAAGGCTGGCACACAACATGAAAATTTTGAACCTGAAATAGTTAAACCAGCCTCTTCAATTCGAAACAAGATTCTTTCTAAAGTAATTGCAAACTCCCAAATGAATTTGCGTATCCCGGGATTCTCTTCCAACACCTGGTTATCATAGTCGGTTGTTGGTCCCTTAATTCCTCCATCATCTATAAAGATTCCAGCATATTGTGGAATTTCGTCTTGAAGGATCCAAGCCATCTGAGCTTGATAAACTGCAACCGAATTTGTTGCTCCTTGAGGTAATCTTGTTAACTGTAAACGTCCAAGTGGCGTATCGAATGTAGTGAGAGGCCTTGAGTCCGGATGTAACTCTCTCTCATCATATCCACCCATAATATCTCCCAATCCATAACACACTCTCCCTGCAAACGCTTCAACAAACTCCTCAGCACTAGGCGGTATCCCAGCATCCTTTATTGTAACCCTATTTAATTCCCTAAGATCATGAACGACTCTAAGCTTGCCATTCGGTTTCTTGATACAAAATACCGGACTAGAATAACTTGACGTTGATTGCTCATACAGTCCAGTGCGTATCCGTTCTCTGACAACTTCAATATAGGCTTCTTTTAATGCAGCCGGAATAGGAATCGGTTTCTGCTGCCACGGTTCATGACATACCACAGGAATCTTGTAAGGCTCCCCATAGGAATGCTTCAACACACCCCTCTCCTCTTCTACAAAAGCAATGGCCTTCTCTCGCTTGACCATCACATCCAACAACAACTTCTTCTCTTCTCCAGACAACCAACCATCAGGTCCAAAATTAACAACACCCAGTCTCTCAAAAGTGATTCTTGACGTCTCAGAAAATTCAGGCGGATTCTTTACCAAGGGACTTTCATAAGGATCTCTTGATAACCTTGGTCTTCTCAAAGGTGGATTTAATTCAGCAGGTAGCGGTTCATTAATAGGTCGAACTTTATTTGCTACTTTCTTATATTTGGCTGCGTCCACATCTAAATAAGCTTGAGGTAAATCATTTACTTTTGTATCGCCATTAAAACTTTCATCAAATGAATCTTCTTCATCGCCAGAATCAGAATAAGAAAAATTAGAAAAATATTTTATTTCATTTTTAAATTTTACCCTTTTCACCTCTCCCTCGTCTAATTTATAAACAGATTTTCCAACACCTTTGCTTCCCTTATCCAACAGTAAATCACCCGTAAAGAAAGTTGGAAGTTTAACCTCTTGCTGGAGGACCCAAATTGAATTTTCACAAAAATTATTTTTTTGGGTTTTAATTATACTGAGATTTTTAATCGGATTTAGATAAGATTTTCGCAGTTTACCCTCTTGCTGGAGGTCCATAAACATACCCTTCCAATTTTTATCCAACCTAATTTGACCCATTTTGTCTTTTTCACCGTTTTTAAATTTAATAGAAAAACCGGGTAAATCCAATAAACATATAGAAAAATCCAAAACGTATTTGCACTCCAAAGTAATATTAACAGAAAATAATTGAGAATCCACTTGAATTATCTCCAAGTGAGCTGACCTATTGCAATCCGGGATCTCATCCTGAGGAGAGATTACAACATTAGAGCGATCAGCCCCTGCTACCCCAAAAAATGAGGGCATCCATAATAATTTGAATCCTGAATAAATTGAAGACATAACAATAAAAAAAAAATTTCAGCCGAGTTTAGGTAGTTTATCCTCATTTCGGAGGAATTATATTCTTGATATCCCCTGGAGATAATCCATAATTTTTCCCCAAGGGCTTATCCACCAATTCCATAAAACCCAAAAATAAACCCTCATAATTTGTCCTACCATTGGACATAAAAAATAAACAACCCTTTTCCAAAATATGAGTGCATCCGATTTATGCACTCTATTATCAAATGCCACTACACTCTTTATTAGTGCAGGGAAAACCATATCCTCCTTAACATTCTCTCCCTGAGATTGTAACAAATCCACCATATCCATATCTTCATTGCAGACAGTCTCCGCTTTTGAAGAAAAAACCTGAGGTAAATATTCCTCTAAATCAAATTCCCAATTATCCAAAACAAAATTATCCCCAACATCCAAATTTTCTTCATCAGTGACAATAATATCTTCATCTTCAGAAACCTCTTCTTTCCAAACAGAAGAGTCAACAAAAATAATATCTTCAGGCTGGACAAAATCTTCAGGAATGGCTGAATCCGAAATTTCATCAGTAGCTAATTCTTCTAAACCGCCCTCTTCTATCTCTTGAGCAAGAAAAACCTCTTTTCCAGAGTCCAAATCAAAAGAATTATGAGTATCCAGATGTTCTAAAATAGCCTTCTTTAGCACCTCCATACCAGGAATCCTAGTTTCTCCATCTGGGCAATCCTTCATTAAATTCGCATTAATAAGCACCATCAAAACATCTTTCTTAACCTTTTCCCCCATAGCATCCCAAAAAATATACTTTGATGCATTATCATGAAATAAAATTTCATACTCCAACAAATAATCCAGAACCACCTGAAATTCAACCATAAACTGATGATACTGATGCAGAGATGTTACACCACCTTTTGATTCCCATTTCCTAGCTATATCCTTTAGATCCTCCAATGAATAAACTTTTGGCCACCTTTTTTCCATTTCCATCTTGAGCTTTCTCCAATCTTGATCTTTATAACCATCCATAGAAATAACCTCCTTTTCCACCTCTCTGTCCAAAATAAAGAACCTAATCTGCTTCACCATATCCAAAGGTAAAGCACCATCAATCACAGCTGCAGATTCATACCTATGTAAAAATCCTTCTAAATCATCTCCAGAAAACTTGGGCCCAACCCAAGATACAATCCTTACTGATGCCCTAACAGGTACACCAGCAGCCAACATAGCAGTTCCACTAGTAGAAGACATCCCAAAACATAAGAAAAGCGTTAACAACCGTTAAAATAACAAGCCTCTTGCAGGCCAATAACAAAATCCAATTAGAGTTCCAGAGAATAAGCCTCTTGCAGGCTAAGAAAGTCCTAGATCCAAGTAAGTCTTTAAAGAAAGCTAGAGAAATCGAACCCCACGTTGGGCGCCAACTATGGTAAGGTAAACTCTTACAGTCGCCTTGCTGTAAGCAGAATCCGGAGGAGATATGTGGATTTAGCTGAAAACCCCGTCCTTCCAATAAAATAACAAAATGGGAATTCTAAATCACTAAGCTAACCAATCTACTTGGATCTGATTGATAAAAAATAATGAAACTCTAAAATATTTAACGCTTATTGAGATTTAATGAAAGTAGCTGTTGATAAAAGAAATACTGATAACAACAATTAAGGTGTACCAGTGAAAGATCTGAAAAGATTGACTTTTATGTTTTTATAATAATTTAAATTTATATGAGACAGCAATAATCAAGTCCCAGCGATGAAGACCTTTCTAAAGATACCCTGTATGAAGTGTTATTTAAACTGTTGAATTGTATTTCTAAAATGTTATGTAAAAAAAATAATAATGTTATAAGGGTATTACAAGTTATTTTAATTTGTTGAGTAATAAAAAAATGAGACTGTGGTGGTTAAAGATTAAGCTGTATGATCTGTCCCCTCCTCAATTTCGAGTTTGAGAAGCGCTTAAGTATTCCTAGTCACATGCCTAAGTTTTCCCCTCCAGAGCTCTTCCAGAGTCAATCCGGAGCCCGTACGGAGTCCGTCCGGACTTCCGGACTCAATTAGAACCTTAAAACTATAATAAAAAATCTAGAAAAATTACACATAATAGAGCTACTTTCCCTTTACATACCAAACTAATTTTCGTAGTCTGCGCAGCTCTAAATACCCCGTGAAAATTCATCAAAGTTAAGTAATTTCTGAAAACGTAAATATTTCTATAAAACTTTAAAATTCATTTAAAAATATAAGAAAAATAGTAAAAATTCTGGGAAAATTTCCCAAGGTTCTTGAGCGTCTTGACTTGATACTTATAAATTTTTCAGACCGTAAAAATAAGTTTTCTCCGTAAAATAAATTGTTTTCGTGTAGGCATTCGCTCGTGACCAATTTCTTCATATTTAAAACTCAAATAAATTAAATAAAACCCTTTTTTATATAAAAAAAATAATAATGCCAATCTTGCACGCCGTAATAACTCCATTTACATACTTAGGTGCCGTACTAAACTTTATGCTACCACACCGTCACCGGAAGCATGGGTTGCTTCAACCACTTCCTATTCCCTCTAAACCTTGGGAATCTTTATCGATGGATTTCATTTCTCAACTTCCTATTTCTAATGATTTTGATGCTATATTAGTAATAGTAGATAGATTTTCAAAAATGTCTATTTTTGTTAAAACCACTACTACTGCTACAGCAGAAGATTTGTCAAAATTGTTTCTAGAATATGTATTTTCTAAACACGGCTTACCAAATGACATTATTTCAGATAGAGGCTCATTGTTTGTATCCACATTCTGGACCCAACTGTGTCAACAACTCAATATCACGAGGAATCTCTCCACGGCCTATCACCCTGAAACCGATGGTCAAACAGAAAGAGTTAACCAAATCCTCGAACAATATCTTCGAATGTATGTCAGTTACCAACAAGACGATTGGACCACATGGCTACCATTGGCCGAATTTGCTTATAATAACTCGACTCATTCTTCGACACGACAATCTCCCTTCGAAACCATTTATGGACGACATCCTCGATTCAACTCAATTCATGTAGGAACTAATCATCCTGCAGAACATTATCTTCGAACTATATCACGACTCCAAGAAGAACTTAAAACAAATTTGGAATCAGCGATTCAAAGATACAAGGAACAGGCCGACAAACATCGACAATCTGCTCCTTCCTTTAAACCAGGCGACAAAGTATGGCTCGATGCACAAAACATCCGAACAACAAGACCATCAAAGAAACTGGCTGAAAAGCGCTTGGGACCATTCGAAATCGACTCTGAAGTCTCTAAAACTGCATTTCGACTCAAGTTACCTCCTAAATGGCAGGCGATTCACCCTGTTTTCCATGTATCTCTCCTGGAACTGGCTCAAGAAATATACCCGGGCAAGAACCAACCCCCTCCGGAACCGGTCGAAGTAGAAGATCATCTAGAGTGGGAAGTAAGTCGTATCCTTGATTCAAGAATACGCAAGGGGAAACTTCAATACCTCGTGGAATGGGAAGGCTTCCTCAATGACTCAGACAAAACATCCTGGGAACCAGCCATCAATGTTTCCAATGCTCCTGAACTCCTAAAATCTTTTCATTCAAAATATCCTTTAAAACCAAAACCTTAAAATTTCTTTATTTAAAATTTTCTTTTCTTTTCTTTCTTTCTTTAAAATCTAAAACACCTCTTAAATTTCTTAGCCTTGTTTTCTTTTTTTCTCTCTTCTTTTTCTTTCTTCTCCTTCTATAAATTTCCTCCAAAACCAACCAAAAATAAAATCAAAATTAAAATTAAATACAATAAAAAAAAATAAAATAAAATAAAAATAAAAATTAAATAAAATTAAATTAAATTAAATTAAATTAAATAAAATAAAATAAAATAAAATAGAATAAACATAAATAATAAAATAAAATAAAAAACTCATAAATCTCTCTAAATATTTTCTTCTTTTCTTTTTTCAATTCTTTAAATACATTCTTTTCTTAAATTTAAAATTCTCTTCAAAATTTTCTCTTTAAAAAATTTTTTATTCTCTCTTTTAAAAAGACTTTCTTTTCTTCGAATCATCAAATCCTGTATGGCACGACCATTTCATCGAACTTAACTTCAACCCCTGAATCTCCCTATAATAATTCTTCGAAACAAATAAATCTTCTTTTCAAACTCTCTTAAATTCTACCCTTTGTTTTTTTTTCTTTTCTTTCTCCTCTTTTTCAAACTAAAATTTTTTTTAAAAAAAAAAAAAAAATTTTTTTTAAAAAAAATCCTCAATTTAAACAACTCATCTCAATCACAAAACCGTTTCTTTTTCTCTCTCTTTTCTTACATAAAAATTTTCCTTTTTAAAAAAAAAAAAAAAACACTAAAACTTCCTTCAATTAAAACAACCTTTTTTTCTTTCTTTAAAATTCTTCTTTCAAATTCTAAAATTTTTTATTTAAAACTTCTTTTTTCTTTTTTTTCTTTTTCTCTCTTTCTCAAATCTTGTAAAATTAACAACATTCACCCACAATATAAAAAAAAAAAAAAATCATACTAATAATAAAATAAAATAAAAATAAAATAAAACTAAAATACAATTTTTTCTTCTACTTCTTTCCATCTCCTTTTCATTTTCAAATTTTTTCTTTTAATTTTTCTCGAACCAATCTTTTCATTTTCTCCAAAACTACCCTTATCTCCTTCCTGCATTTATCAAATACCTCCTCCTCTCCTACCGGAACCACCTCTCCAATCTCCAAGAGCTCCTCCGCCACGTCGAAGGAAGCAGCGTCAATAATAGCGTCGACCTCCCCACATAGTTCTTCCGCGAACCTTACTCGTCGACCTTGACGAGGTTTCTTCGACCACACCTGGTCCAGGGTGTCTTCGGGCTCTTCAACCACTTCCGTGGCCGGAGGGTTTGCCTCAGTTGGTATAACCGGCGCAGGCTCCGCAATCGGCTCTTCCAGGTTATTCGATGTCTAAAACGCGACTCATCAGTAACTTCATCCTTGAAATAAAACAATTAAAACTTACCTCGAAGATGGGATCAGGCTCCAGAAATAACCTGGGCACCACTCCGACTTCTACCTCTCTCTCTTCCTCATCGTCCTCGATGACCACCCGACGTTTCTTGGGTGCCCGCCCTGGAACAGGGACTTCATCTTCATCCTCCTCCACCAATTCATCAACCTCTTCCTCGACACCTCGCTTCGAACTCGTGGCCTGGGTTACCCAGGTTGAGATCTCGTTGTTCATCTCCTTATCATTTCCCCCCACCGATTGTTCATCTTCGATCGAGACATCCCAAATGTCTTCGACCACCTCTTTAGTCTTTGGAACTACCCAAAATTTTGTTTTTGTGAATCGATTTTCGATTTCCGCGTTCTTCGTCAACGCATCGCACGCCACTTGCCGCCAACGGCAAAACTCGCATTTCTGGCGAGGGCCTCGAGTCGCCGTACTTTCGACACAGAAATATTCCATGCTTTCACAAGCCATGCAAGTCCGTGAAAACTGTCGTGTGATTATTCCCCCATCCGCTTTAGGGTGTGGAGGCGTGGGTGTGGGGGTAGGGCAGTTCATTATAAAATAAATAATTGAGAGATGCGGGAAAAAAGTATTAGACAAGTGAAATTAGTGTGGGAAGATGGTTCAAGCTCAACGGAGTTCGCGTTTTTATACCCGGGCATCTGTCACGCGCCACGTGACACTCGAGGCAAAATTAACTCAATAAATCAATAATATCGAGTCCTACATCTATACTCGAAGCGCAGAAAGCAATTCTCCATAGCAACTGCGATTTTTCCTTTGTGTACTTACTATTTAACTGCGCTAGCCTAAACTCTAAATCTAAATTAGTCAGTCTCCCAATAGGGTACCTTAGTCCTTTTCAATAAGCGGCGCACAGCGCTAGGATCAACGAAATAGTACAGTAGTAGTTTTTTATTAAAGTTTTGTTAATTAATTAAAAAGGGGTATATTGAGCATGGACGGATATTTAGTGAAGAGGGTCTAAGTGTATGTTAGTAATGGTCAATGGAATGGGAATACTGCGATGGAAGGGAGGTCAATGCGAGGAGGAACAAAGGATATAAAAGGAGTTGGGTATTTGGTTCAATATTCCTTAGAATTAAATTATAATATCGTATTTACATTAATAGTGGAAAACCTTAAAAGTTAAATCATTGTTATTGTATCTTTCTTTTACCTTCTCAATATTCATTTCTAAATCCTAAATCTTTGACTATTGAGTTTCCAACCCTTCGTGAGATTTTAAGAATTATTATTACCTTGGAACTAGTTTATAATTCTTCTCGAACAAACCTCGAACCTATAGCTATTACTTCGAGTGACCTTCGAATAATTTCCTCGAATCATTCCTCTGTGCTTCGAAGAAGTTTCTAAATCCCTCATCTCACTTTCAGGAACATCCTCGACCTTGTGCGTAGGTCGTCCGGTGACAATAACTCACCACTTGAGCTACTATCTTTTTCTGACTCCACTTGGAATAACAAAGAATTCTCAAGAGCTCAAAGTGGACACCTGCTACTCCTTAACTCTTGCCCAATTGTTTGGACATCAAGGCGCCAGTTGACGGTAAGTGACTCATCATGCACAGCTGAATATGTGGCACTTGGGGGTGGTATGAAAGACGCAATTTGGATCTCAAACTTGCTCAAAGATATCTTCCCTGATATCCCCCCTATCAAGATCTTCTGCGACAACAAAGGAGTGATTGCCAATGCAAAAGATAACCCTGGCAACAAGCGGACACGGCATGTGGATAGGTGTTTCTATATTGTTAATGAACAACTCTTTCTAAAGAAAGCAACATTGGAATGGGTTCCTACTGCTCAAATGCGGGCTGATATACTCACCAAATCACTGGGCCCATCTCTGACAATGCTTAGAAGGAAAGATGTCTGTGTGTGGTGATGGGGTTACATTTGTTTTCTTTTCTTTTTCTCTTATTTTTCTCATTTCATTTTATTTCTTTTTCATTTTGGAATTGGTTATGTATGCATGGGGGGGATATCAGTAATATTTTTCATAACTAAGTGGGGGGGATGTTAAGTCACTAGGACTATGTACTTAGTTATGTGTGCAAATGTATATAGACTGTAGTCGCGGCGTCTCCTATTCTCCGGTTCTTTCCGGAGTTCTATAGGCTGACACCGTGCTACAGGTAAAGTAATAAATCCAAATGGTTCTTTCCGGAGTTCTATAGGCTGACACCGTGCTACACTCAGAGGCTTCTGTCCTGTATTCATATGTAATTACCCGATGTTTGAATTAGTTTCAGTGATTACAGCCAAATTCAAAACGATTGGTGCTGTTTTGCAAAAAGAATCAAAACGTTGAGACAGAATGATTGACATTTGACACAGAAACTGCCAAATTTTTGGATAAGGGAGGCTAAGTTTGCTGTCAAATGTCAATTGAGCTGACCAAAAGTTTTGAATTTTTTAGTAAAACTGCACCAACCGTTTCGAATATCGCTGTATAAAGACATACAGCTATTTGGGAAAAGCTTGCTGTGTTTTTGCCTTCCACTTCCCGCCAAAAACATGAGTTAAAACCGCTTTTGGCGGGGGATGAGGGGCAAAAAAAGAGCAAGGTTTTCCCAAATAGCTGTAAAAAAACACTTGATTTTTCTATTGTATTTTACCTTTGAATTAGCCCGTGCGCAACTGCTTGTTAAGATAACCAATGTGAGCTCAGCTTTGGTAAAAAAAATGCAGAAATGAAGAAAGACTAGTTCTTTCAACAAGTTATCAATACCTTTTTTTTCCACCAAATCAACCATGATTACATTTTAATATATGGCTTACTGTACTACAAAAACACCTTTTTACTGAGAATCATTGTCAAGTTTGTGGCTTTCTTTTTGTGTTGTGAAATACCTTTTAATTCATTACAGATTTCTAACTTTGATACCCCCTATTATTATCAAATTACCACTTTACATAATCTGCAATTTATTGTATGCAACTCATCATTTATAATACTTCCTCATTTGTTCAATATTTAGGTAGATGATGTTAAGCAGATAGCCGTGCGACAAGTTACAACGTTGATACACGAATTTGCTATCAAGTCCATTGGTGTGAGGCTGTCGGAATATGTATGAAGCTCAGATTTTGGACAGAGACCCAAGCAGGAATAATTGTCTTTGTGTGTGTGTTTGTCGAAACCCTAGCTCCAGCAATGCTGCATCTGGGGTGATATGTTTTGTTGATTCATTCATTTGAATCTTACAGCTTATTGTGAAGAGCTTGAGACTTTCTGAAAATGTTTTCCAACTATCTCTCCCTGAATCTGAGTCTAGGTTTTCTGACCTTGTGGATCTGACTCATTAGATAGTTGCCACTCTGACTTCTTCAAAAATAATTGCCCCAACTCACATCCCGGGGGAGACAGGAGAAGAAAACATTTTTAAAAAGCCGCAAACGTTTCGGAAGTAGTTGTATGGGTTTGCAGACCCAATAATATCCTTTCTCCAACCAAGATGCAGTATGCTTCAAAGACAGTGATTATGTCATAAGATGAGTTATGTAAGATTCATGTCACTGATAGGACAAATGACGGAGATGGTGGCGTGGTGGTGTAATATTTTGGCAAGTTGTGATCAGGATGGAAGACTTTGCAATCCGAAATGAGTTGGGGGCCTTGAGTGCAAAAATCACTCAATCAGCTCATCGCGTCTTTTGGAGATCGCATCCCCTGCTTAGATGATACTGATCCATTTTGATTGCACTATGCACATTGTCCATGCGCTATGCATACATCCAAGGCAGACATAGCATGCAATATAAGCCTAGCATTTGCATAACAATCTCTCTTTCCTTTTGATTTCTGTGCTTAGCCCTTCTTTCTTTCTCCGTACATCTTCAACAACCATGCCGCGTCCATATCCACGCACTCGCGCCACCAGGCTCCTTTCTCCACAGGCTTCCAAGTCTCACTCTTCTGAATCGGTAGGTGCTTTCTCTGATTGTTTGTTCTCATCTTGATATGGACTCTCACTCACCTTCCTTTTTATCCATACCTCTATATTACTATTCCCCTTCAAATTTAGCCTCTCTCCTCTCCTTCTCATCCACCTCCCATTAAAAATCCTTGTAAAATTATTGAAAGCTCCCCTAGCTCTAAGAGTGATTCAGATTCAGACTTCCATCGGTCCAACAAACCTCTTAAACGCTATTTCTCTGCCCGCGCATCTAAGAAGGAGATTTCTTATCCTAGAGTTGTGATAAAACCGCTCAAAAATTCTAAGAAAATCACCAAAAACTTCTCCAATAAAATGAATTACCCCCAGATTAATCTGACTGACTCCCCCAGGCAATCCTCATGTCTGATGTCAGATGATGAATTAGATTTTCCTCTACATCGCCATACTTCCAGATATCTTGCCAAAAAAAAAAATTCATCTAAAAAAGAATGGAAACAATCAACTCTTCCAATGGCTAATTACCAACGGATCAAGTCACCACGTGAATTCCGTACCCATGAACCGGTGAGTCTACATATTTAGCTTGCTTTACTACTTTTTGATAGTTTATCCATGTGACTCTTTCATCAGACTTGCATTAAATGTGACGAACACCATCAGCCCAATCTTATAAACCTCTGGCGGAAAGCTCACTCTAAATCTTCAAAAGGAAAAAATGTTGTCCCATCAATTTTGAGGCAGTTTGAAAGTCTGGATGACATATGTCAGCTTGGTTGTTGGCTTGAATGTGAAGAATGCTCCACTTCTTGCCATTTTGGATGTCTTCCTTCTGAAATCAAAAAGCAAGTAAAGGCAGCTCTCAAATTAGAGAGGCTAAACAATCAAGTTCAAAGGGAAAATTCCGATTCAGATGATGATTCACCTTATCTCAAATATCGTGAACGGAATCCTGAAGTAGTTCTACCTTTCCGGTGCAACTTATGTCGTAAATCTAAAACCTGTATGGTTTGCCAATCTTCGGCAAGTGACAAACTTAAATTGAAGAGTAAAAATCAAAATGGTACGCGGTTCTTTTTTCTTGCCGCGTTTTGGTAGCTTTACCACTTCTCCCTTTTGCATGCACTTACTCTATATCCCATTAATATATTCTTCTTCCATCTTGGAATCTTTAGCAGATGTTTTGGGCTCTGTCACAAACGATCATAAAATTTATCTTAGTGTGTCTAGTACGCCAGAAGTTGAAGTTGCATCAGAGGGATCTTCGTCTTCATCTGAAAAAGGTTTAAACGGCTTTTCCCAAAAGCTTTTCAGATGCGCTAGTTGTCGAAGGCCTGCTCACTATTCATGTCTCGTTACGGTTGGGCTGAATCTTCTTCCAGAAGAATTTTCAAAAAATGACAGCTTTGAAATCCAGATAAAAAAACTTCAGCATGATTGGACTTGTCCCCAGTGTAAATGTTTAAGCGGCAAAGAAATTGAACACATATTAGCATGGCGTCATTTAGCTTCAACTTCACATAATTCATTATGCTCATCCTTTCCCAGTTTTTCAGGCCCTCTTTTGAATAGTCCTCAACAGACACCAATTGAATACCCTAATGTTAAAGATCCCCTTAGTCCTGCGGAATATTTTATTAAGTTTAAGGAAACCTGTTTTGCTGAATGTGCTTGGATTTCGCATTCGTTGAGTGATTATTTTTTCTAATTTATGCTTTTCAGTTTTCCTTATACCCAGAAGTTGGCGACTTGACTTGTTGCTCACGACTACTTATTTATTTATTAAATTTTTATAGCTACATACATGCCAAAAACTCTGCTAAATTAAGAAATTTTCTTACCGATGGCCCTTCTCTTAACCTATCTCACATAAATGCCAATGATGTATCAAGTGATCATGGTGAAGATGATATGGACAATGAGTTTGACACGCCATCGCAGTTGAACCTCAATCCTGACCCAGATGCTCATTTGAAAATTCCACCTGAATGGCTTACACCAGAAAGAATCTTGTCTGTCGAATTTCGTGGAGGAATTAGAATTGATGAATTGGATGAGGATGATATTCCTGACTCCTGGCAAGAGTTATACGTCGAAATATGTCGTGCTTATATTAAGTGGCAGGAACAGCCATATTCTTCTGGCAAGTTTTTTCTATCAACATTCATTACGCTAAGTGTTTCTGATTCATTAAGATATCCAATTAATCTAAATTTTTTTTTCTCCTTTTCTTAATTGTGTATTCGTTTCATTTTTTCCCTTCTTTCTGTGTGATTTGACGTTTGCACAGCTACTTGGACCGTAAAACTTCCGAAAGATTCTCCCCATTTTCCTGCCTTCAGAGCGGCCTTGCAACGATACTTCAAATTCCGGTCGGTTTTCGTTCCTATTGTTAAGTCTGAAAGGGAATTGGCTCTTTTGGACAAGACAAGAGATCCCACAAAATTCAAGGCACTGAAAGCTCAACCGAAATTTATTCCTGAGCCATTGATGAATTTCCAGTTGGAAGGTGTTAACTTTTGCTATTAGTAAGCTTTTGAACTCCTTGTCATCAGAATCGATAAGTGACATTAGATGTTGATGAGTTTATACTCATTTCACTGCCTTTTACCACTTATAGTAACTGGTACTTGGGGTGTCCCACCATTTTAGCGGATGAAATGGGTTTAGGTAAAACTGTCCAGATTTGTTCTTTGATCTCTGTTTTATCCAAGATAGAAAACAGGATGCCATTTCTGATTGTAGTTCCTAACAGCACCTTAGGAAAGTAAGTTGTACCTTTTTTCATTTTTTTTCTAAAAAATATGGTTGTTTGTTTCTAATGAGTTCAATTTGTGTAACATTTAGTTGGATGCGAGAGTGCTATAAGTGGATTCCCGATCTAAAATGTGTTTCTTTACCCGGGTCGTCTGATTCGAAAAACGTAGTTGTGAAATGGGAGCTATTTTCAGGTCCTAAGAATCAGCTTTCAGCTCATGTTGTCTTGGCGACTTATCAAGCAGCAGAAAAAAGTGCAAGTTTACTTCAAAAAGTTCAGCGCTGGGAAGCAGTTATTGTTGATGAAGGTCAAAGGCTTAAGTCAGGCGATAAAGGGGGTTTATTCCGAGTTTTGTCGAGCCTCAAGAGCGGACACCGCATCTTGATGACTGGCACTCCACTTAACAACAATGTCCGTGAATGTATGTCATATCAAAATTTTACCAGAGTGGCTAGCTGAATATGTACTAACATGGATGGAGAATAACACGTTTATGTTTGCCAGTGCTCAATCTCTTGTCTTTCCTAAATCCTACTAGTTATTCTTCTAAAAATATTGATGAACTTGAGCAGCGATATTCACAGTTAGTTTGTACTTTGGACTTAAATAAATGTTGGGAAATACTGAATCCTAACTCTTTGTTTGTTGATCGTCCTTTGGTGGGGAAATCGATATTCTGTAGACTTACTCCTCAATTGGTTGATGAACTGAGATCAAAAATAAGACCCTTTATGTTAAGAAGTGGGTTGTTAATTTTTGATTTGTTTTTAAATCATATATCTTCTTTTAGTCTATTGACTAAACATTTTTTGACAGGGACTAAGGAAGCAGTACTCAATCTTCCTAAGCTGACGGAAATCATTGTTCCAATATCCATGAGACCTTTGCAAAAAACTGTAAGTTGTTTGAAGCACGTATTCCTATAGGTGTAAGCATATGATAGCTGACTTCTCTTTCGCCGCGTTTAATGCTAGGTTTATAAAAACATTTTGTCACGCAATGCTAGTGCCATATCATCTATTTACGCTGACCGTAAATCTGTTGCCAAGGTTAAAACTATGCGATCTAGTTTTCAATTTTTATTAGTGGAATTAAGAAAGACATTGGCCCACCCATACTTAGTTGATCCGCAACTCGAACCTGAAAGTGAAAATTTATCTCAAGAGCACCAGAATCTTGTTGAAGCTTCAGGAAAGCTAGTATTCCTTCAAAAATTTCTTGCCATTTTAAAAATGCGTGGCCATAGGACGTTGATTTTTTCTCAATGTATGGTTGTCCAATTTTTTTGTAAACACATGAAAGTAAGAAACATATGGCTCATATCATTAAATTCTTAATTTTACAAAACCAACTACAGTCGCTATTTACCTGGACATTTTGGAGCGGTTTATGGAGGGTGAAAAAATCCACTATTTGCGTTTGGTAGGTCTGACAATGTTTTCCCATTTACAATCCTTATGTTACAAAATAACCTAGACAGATTATTAAACTTGGAATATTGCACTCTCTATGACAGGATGGGAGTACTTCTCAACTTGATCGACAAACTCGAATTGATGCTTTTAATCGACCCAACTCTAACTACAATGTATTTTTGCTTACCACTCGAGCGGGTGGAGCTGGTATCAATCTAGCCACTGCAGACACTGTGATAATTATGGATCCAGATTTTAATCCTCATAATGATATCCAAGCAATTAGTAGAGCTCATCGTTATGGACAGAAAAATCCAGTTCGTGTATATAAGTTGATGTGCAAGAGCTCTGCCGAAGAAAAAATTGTGATGGTTGGAAAACAGAAATTAATTTTGGTGCTTACCAATCAATCTTTTGTTTAGTGCTGGATCATAAGGAACTAATTGTTTTTCCTTTACAGGATCATCTCATAATTCAGAAGGCTTCCGAAGAAGAGGTGAAGGCACATGATATAGAAAACATATTGCAATTTGGGGCACAAGAATGTTAGTATTCTACCTTGGTTTTTCTTAAAAGTCTCTTAGTATCAAAAAGTTTTTGAAATCATTATTTTCTATCCTTTACAATTTTGATTGGTTGTCGGGGCTGATGTTGATGATATTCGCGATCGCTTAGTGTTTGCGGAATCAGACCAGAATTCGCAGCGTGTTATTTGTTACACCGAAGAAGAACTTAATGCTCTTATTGACCGTTCGGAGCAGAGTAGTTCTTTTGATACGAATGATAACGCGCTTGAGTCAGATCGCAACTTCGCTTTCGCCCGTGTCTGGGAAAGTCATTCGAACGGACAAGGTTCTTCAAAGCAAAACGACATTGACGATAATGCTGAAGAACAGAGGAGTTTTTGGGACCACGTTTTGCAAAAAAATCAAGAGGAGGAAGAGAAACAAAGAAAAGAGAACGAAGTGCAGACTGGACGTGGTCATCGAAAAAGAAGAAAGATCATATACGGTGATCAAAACACACCTGGTGAACTTAATAAATATTTGGGAAATAATCTAGATTCAGAAGACAATATAGACAAGGACTTTCAAGTTATTGCTTTATCTGATTCTGGTGATGAACAAGCTTCAAATGATGAGGTGAGTTTTCCTCGTAAGGCAAAAGGTAAAAAGCGAGAGAACTCTATGAAGCTTCACAAGAAAAACAAGGCAAACGGCTTGGTTCTTGCTGAAACTACTGGATACTCCAACGCAGTCAGCACTACATCGCACCAAGATATTCCACCTCTAATTGACCCACGTTTATCGATGCAAGCATCCACTTCCCGGTTTTTCCCTTCTCATATCATGGACTTGCCGTCATCAAATTTCCAACTTGATGGCGATTATTATGATTATCCAAGCAATATGGACCAATATCATGAAATGATCACACCTGTTGCTAATTATGGTCATGATGTCATGGAAACAACATTACAAAATACTATTCATTTCCAATCAGGTACCATTTATAATGATGTTCAAGGCGCTTTAGATAATTCTACTCACTATCTTGTAGGCCATTTTTAAAATTCATGCATAGATTTTCAAGGTATAAGAGAGCAGGAGTATTGATGCAAATCCTTACTTGATTACCTTTTACACTACGTACCATCAACGCTATGTCAATATATTATTTTTATAAGCATGTATTACGTCAAAAAAGATTGCGGGATCAGGTGTACCGACAACTGCGTATGCGTTTATTGACTGAAACTCCTTTTCCTACTCGTGAAACATTAGCACGCTGGATTGAACGTGAACATTACAACTACATGGATATTCCGATTGACCAAACTGCACAGTGTGCTGTAAGTCAACTTCTTCTTTCTCTTATTCACTATCTTTTAGGTGTCTATTTTGCGCGTATAATTAATTACGTTTGACACGGTTTTTATTTTATTTTGTGACTTGGGAACTCATATGGGCCATGGATGACATGTCATTGTTACTTCTACGAAATCTTAAACCAATAAAGTATAACAATCTACCTACCGTTTTTAGATCTAGTTTTACTGCTGCAGCCAAAAAAATTGTTCGCAAATTTTATTTACGTGTCCCAAGAACAGATTTATATGGGCGTAAGGCATTACTTTTTTGGCTTGATTGCTCGGATGATAGATTTCTTTTTGCTGATCCTCACGTGAGTTGAAAGATAGACTGTCTTTCTAATCTCACATTCTAAATTAGTGGGAAGCCCTTAGCATTTCAAGTTCTATTTCCTTGAGCTAATATTTGTGTCTTGATGTCTTCTATTTAGAACCTAAATGGATTTTATCAGCACCCTGCTGTTATTAGTTTATTGCGTGAATGTCTTGGAAAGGGGCTAGGCAGCTCGAATGCCATTATGCATCAACTAAATGGCAAATTTTATCCTCCAGTACTTGCGTTGGTTGGAGTTATGGTAAGCCAAAATTTTATTATAAATTTTTAGGACATCCTTTGTCATAGTATGTTTGTATTCATGAAAAATTGACCAAGATGATCTTATTATTTATATTGTCTACTTTTAATGACCTTGATGTGATTTATTAGTTGAGGTATGGAATAGAAAGCGAAGTCGGATTACAAGTTTCAAAAATCTTTAAGTCCCGAGATTGGATTCCAATGTATGAGCGGCTGCTTGGGCAATTAAAAGGAATGGATGAAAAAGATCTATCAGGACTTTTAGGACTGCTAGAAGAGCAGTTTATGTTGCCTTTTAACCCTACAACTGAAGTTGATTTCGGTGGAGTTGTTGTACAGCAAATGACGATGTCGGATAATCAAGAGGAGGGGAGTGCGAGCCTTGGTCAACTAGCTTTGCAAGATAACAAATGGGGTAAAGGTGTGCAGGAAATGCAAGAAATAGTGTTTGATGGATGCATGGTTCCAGCGAGCTCGGATCATGAAGATGACAACAACATTTCAATTTACCGGGGTAGTTCTGAGGTTCATGATTTTGTTAATAAAAGGGTCGAGCGGCGCGTCAACGATCATGTCTCGTAGTGGAGCTATCATTAACCTGAAATCGTTGATTCTAAATTTTTTAATGCCTCTTGATCAATCATATCAAAAAATATTTTTGTTTAATCTTTACTCTTTTATTTTCCTCACCATGAGTACAATCTCCTTAACATTCTTAAATTTTTAATTTGGATGCCCTTATCAACTTACATATGCATTCACATATATGTATATATTCATTAACTTAATCTTATCGATCGATTTGGTATATACGATTCTCAGCATTGGTTGACAAAATATTTTTGATTATTTCAATCGGTTCAGCTTAATCAAGGGGGAAATAATAAAGCGGATGTTAAGGCAAAAAAAATATCATGGTGATCAGTTGATATTTATCCTTCAAAGTTTAGAATCAATTAAACAAATCTTTTTTATTACTCATCCCTTGTTTTATTTTTATTTTTTCTCCGGTTGTATTGTGGAATGGAAAATTGTAAACAACGTTTAATCAAATGGTCATCACACTTAAGCAATATTACCATCTTTTTGTTATATACACCATAATATGTTTTTTCTTTTCCTTTTTAATTCTTAATGATTTCATGATTCGTAACCATCCCTCCTTTCTTTTGATTCTCTTTTCATTATTTAGGTAAATCTGTTTGAAACTATGAAATTCATTCTTTTTAATCTATTAATGGATGTGATGTGAAAAGCTTATTTCCTAATGCTTGGAGTAAAAAAAATTAAAATTAAAAATTAAAAAAAGTGATTTATTTTTTTTACTGTCATATCTAAAATATAATGAATCATTCATTTACTTCATGGAAGCAAATTTTAAGCCATTAGCCAATTCTTATGGAAATAATAAGGGGTATTGATGTTGACTGATCTGCAATTAAATAATTGCAGATAAAAATCATTATACCCCAAATATCTTCTGCAATTATTTTTGCTAATAATTGGGTTATTAGACCTTTTACATGTCAATGTTCACCTCTATCTGACATTTTTATCCTCAATTTTTCATAACCACATCTTGGACAACTTTCTGGATGTGCGAGCCTCCCTAGCTTGCTGTGCACTCCCATCCTGTCTAATAATTCTATCCATTCAAAACCCCTCCCCATCTCATCTGTTTGTTTCTTCTCCTTTTCATCTTCAAATATCTCAACATGCCTTGTCATCATAGATCTTCTCAAAGGAAGCCATCCCCCAGATGTTCTTCAAATCCCATTACTCCCTCTTTCCCCTGCTCAGCTGAGAAATCAAAGACTGTTCAACTAAAAAAAGGTGATCATCTTATACTTATCAATAGGCTGAAAATTAAAACTAATTATTATGAAAGTTATTTTGGTACTGAGAATGCAACTAAAGTAGAACAGCCCCCTGCATCAAACATCAATGGATATCTTCTAATGGCCAATGAATTATGAAATAAGACAAATGGAAGGATTAATCTTTTGCCTAAACAGATGTCTGAACACTTCAAGCACTATAAAGCAAAATACAAGATAGCTAAGACTCTTTCATCTTCCACTGGTTTTGGTATTACTGACCTTGATATCAGTAAGGGCATCAAAACTATAGACAATAAACTTGATTCTTTATGTCCTTACTATAAAGAGATGGATTCCATATTTGGAGAGCAAGCCAATTTTAATCCTGCAAACATGTTGGATGGAGAAGATAATAGGGGGTATCAATGTTCAGGGATCCACAATTAAATTAATTATGGATAAAAATCCTTATACCCCAATTATCTTTTGCAATTTTTTTTGCTAATAATTGGGTTATTAGACACTTTACATGTCAATGTTCACCTCTTATCCAACATTTTTCTACTCAATTTTTCATAACCACATGTTGCACAACTTTCTGCCATAACCACATCTTGGACTACTCTTTGGATATGCCTCATGGATGTGATGAGTTTGGGATCAGGAATTAGGAATGGAAATTGGGGTATAAGAGGCAGGATAATGCATTATCTTGGATTCCATATCCACTAGCCCCGGGGCTAGTGGATAGGAATCTTCCACAATTAATAATGTCTGATCCCAGGAAAAAAATCCTGATCCCTAATTGTGGATCCCTGAAAATTGATACCCCCTAATATCTCCAAACATGATTTCAAAAGAAATCTTTTTTCCTTCCACTTCTACTCAAGCCTCCCCTCATTTGACTTCCACCAGTCAAGATATCTTTTCCATAGATCCTTATGGCAATATAAACCAACCTGATCTCACTCCAGTGAGCTTTTATTTCTTGTCTAGCTGTTTTATTTTTTTTACTTCTAAAAAGGCTAATGAATGAAATGAGGATCCTCAAGCAAGCAAGTCTGAAGCTAGAATAGGAGAAGAAATTTGAGCATTCTTTAAAGAGGGATGAGAAAGCACATGACTTGGAGAAGAAGAAATTTGAGATAAAGAAAGCAGAGAAGGCTCTTGAGTACAATTTCCTATTGGATCAAATGAAACTCAAGTATGAACTTGAAGATTGTTCAAAGAAGAAAGTTTTCTTCATAGAATGTGTTAAAGCTAATAAATCTGTTGAGGAAATTGAATGCTTAATGAAAATGTTTGATGACTAGTTTTTTTTATTTTTTTTGTTCATATTTCAATCCAGTTTTTTTTTTTAAATTTTCTTGATATAGTGCATTAAAGCTAATAAATCTGTTGAGGAAATTTACTGCTTAATGAAAAGGTTTTATCACTAGTTTTTTTTTTTTGTTCATATTTCATTCCAAATTTTTTTCAAGTCCAAAAATTTACACATCTTATTTGAAAATTTGGCAATACCCCCCCCCCTGTAATTAACTGTGGAAGGGGGTAAGGATTACCAAATTCTCATTCTATTTCATAAATAATTAAGTAAATCAATTAAAAAAGATAATCAACCAAGTAAAGAAATCCCAAATACTATATCTGTCAATGATTTCATGAGCAAAGTCAAAAAAACATATGAAAAGAATGGTATTATGAACTCATTCATAGAATATAACTGAATGAACACCTTTATAAAGCACAAGGGCTTGATGGTACAATACTTAATTTGATTGATTATCTTTAATAGCTGATAAATTAAAAATTTAAGATATAAAAATAAAAATTTGGAAATCCTTTAATTACTGTATTTAGAGCCTCTCCCTAATGGTTTAGTAGCTATTGACACTTCACCCCTTACCTTACTTACCTGGTTTATCAAACATTTATTGATCTGAAAAGAACATCCTAAATGAGTAAACTTTTTGCAAGATTCCAACCCAGGAGGTACCTTAGTAGTTTGATGATTATCTCTTGAAGAATTCAAATCGCTTCCACAATCCTGTTTCCTAATCCAAATTCCATGATACATTTATGATCCAGAAAATATAGTCCATGGCCTTTAATTTTAGCAGGTGAAGGGATCAGTCTTCCAGTAATAGGATTGATATAACAGAAAAGCCAAAAAGTAAGCATATTAGAATCAGTTTTTTCAACATGGCTCTGGCTATGAGATCCTCCATAGTTTATGATAAAATAAGAATAAAAGATATAATAATTACTGAGTTTAACCCATTCTATATCTGTCCAATTGGGAAGTCCAGCTTTCTTGGCCAGTTTATGATTAGATTGAAATGCATGAATATATAATTTTTTAAAGCAATTTGCCAAGAAATAATTGAGTGATTTTAATCTTTAGGAGATAAAAGCCTAGATAATCATCAGATAAGTGTTTCAGAAGCCTTATTCTCTAATTATGAAATATAAAAACATAAAATAAATTAAGTGACATTGGGAAAAAAAGGCTCAACTTTTAAGGTCAAAGTCTCAGTAATCACTGAACCAAATTCAAACCTATTTGTGGTAAATGAAAGATAAGCTTCAGTACAGTCTTCAGCTAAAGAACATGTGACTTAAATAAACCTAACACTAATTTGTTACATAAAAACATAAAATTAAAAAAATTAAATTGGGAAAAAAAGGCTCAACTTTAAAGGTCAATATCTCAGCAACCACTGAACCAAATTCAAATCTGTTTTATGGGAAATGAAAGCTAGTCTTCAGGAGAACCTTCATTTAAAAGTAAATTAGATTTGAATAAACCTAAACCTAATTTTGAGTATGATTTTCAAAATTTTACAAAAACTTGAAAAGTGGTAATGGAGATGAGAACAAAAAGAGTTTTATAAGTCCACTGTTATCCAGATAAGAGTCATGTATATATTTAGGTATGAAATTCTCATAGAAGGAAAGAGATATAATATAGGCATGAAAAAAAGGAGATGAAACTTACCTTCATTGAAAAGCAGGAAAAATAGAGTGAGAATGAATGATGTTGGAATTTGGGGGAAATTGAATATGGAGTAAGTGAAATGCATAAAGAATGTGCAATGTATGTGTTTTAATGGCATGGAACCAAAAAAAAGTGAAATAGGGGAAAGGGGGATAATGACTATGCCAAGGAGGAATGATGAGTAGGGTGATGGAGCTAAAAAAGAAAGAAAAAAGAGGGAGATAAAAAAAGGTTAATTTTACCATAAAAATCAAAAATAACCACTTACAAAAAAAATTTAGATACAAAAAAGAAAAAAAAACAGATAAAAAAACAAAAAAAAATATAATTAGCAATCAAAAAATCAAAACAGGAATAAAATGACTTACCTGGAGAGATGAGATTAGAAAATAGATAAAACCAAATTGTTTGAGGGATGTTTGAGGAGAAAAGGAAAGGATATGAGGGATGAATGAAAAAAAGAAACAGTGAAAAATTATGCAATTGCAGAAAATATGCGTTTTCATGTTGAGCTGGTGAATGAAAACAAAGGAGACATCCAAAAAAGAGACATTCAGCATAATTTCAAAATAAAAATGAATATGCAAAAAAAAAACACCAGACCAAGTGAGTAAAGCACACAAGCTGAAAATCTGGAGAGTATGAAAAAAAAAAAATAAATGGGTTGTGTTTTAAAATGTTGGAGGGTGATTGGCATAATGACAGAGTGTATGCTGGTGGAAAGAATGATTTTTCATTCAAGGGAGGGGAGAGCTGGTGCAGTTTTGGGATCCTCTACTTCATAAAAATCATTGAAAAGACATATAAGCTAAAGTGTCTTCCAAACTCAAGTCAGAATCAGAGTCAGCAGCTAAAGTTAAAGTGATAGCATTCATAGCTGAGTGAAGCTGCTTCCTAGTAGAGAGATGCTTTATTATTGTCAGTAGAAGGTTTAAGTGATGAGTGGGAAGTGCGAATTCTCCATCAAATGAGCAGGTGGGGTGTGTAGATAGAAAAAAATGTTATGTGTTTGCCACCAAAATTAAGTAGCATAGAGTGAAGAGACACATAAGGATGAGAAAAAATGTTATGTGTTCACCACCAAAATCAAGTAGCATAGAGTGTAGAGACATATAAAGATGGAATCTGCAATTATATGTCATGTGAGTTTCTTACAAATCAATCATGAATGTGATGAGTTTGGGATCGAGAATTAGGAACAGAAATTGGGGTATTAGAGGTGGGATAATGCATTATCATGCAATCCTTATCCACTAGCCCCAGGGCTAGTGGATAAGAATTATTCACAATTAATAATGTCTGATCCAGGGAAAAAAATTCCTGATCCCTAATTGTGGATCCCTGAACATTAATACCCTATAATAATCATAATCATAATAGGGGGTATCAATGTTGACCAATCCGCAATTAAATTAATTGTGTAAAATAATCTGCATACCCCAATTATCTTCCGCAATTATTTTTGCTAATAATTGGGTTATTAGACACTTTATGTGTCAATGTTCACCTCTTATCCAACATTTTTTTACTCTATTTTTCATAACCACATATCGGACAACCTTCTGTCATAACCACATCTTGACCTACTTTCTGCCATAACCACATCTTGGACTACTCCCTGGATATGCCTTCTACCTTGCTGCGCACTTCCATTCTCATCCCATCCTGTTCATTCTATCCGCTCAGAATTTCTCCCCATTTCATCTATTTGATTCTTCTCCTTTTCATCTCGCTATCTCATCTGCTTGTTTCTGCTCCTTTTCATCTTCATTTATAATAACATGCCTCGTCATCCTAGATCTTCTCAAAGGCAGCCATCACCCAGTTGTTCTTCAATTCCCACTACTTCCTCTTTCCCCCGCTCAGCCAAGAAATCAAAGACCGTTCAATTAAAAAAAGATGAAAATCTCATTCTTATCAACTGGCTGAAAACCAAATCTAACTATGATTCTTGTTTTGGTACTGAGTATGCCACTAAAGTAGGACGGCCCCACGCATCAAAAGTTAATGGCTATCTTCTAATGGCAAATGAATTACGGAATAAGACCAAGGGAAGGATTGATCTTTTGCCTAAACAGATGTCTGAACGATTCAAGCATTACCGAGCAAAATACAAGAAGGCAAAGGCTCTTTCATCTTCCACTGGTTTTGGGGTTACTGACAAAGATATAGCTAAGGGCATAAAATCCATAGACGATAAACTTGAAACTTTATGTCCTTACTTTAAAGAGATGGATGCAATTTTTGGAGAGCGAGCCAATGTTAATCCTGTAAACATGTTGGATGATGAAGATCCTATCTCCAAACATGATGTCAAAGCAAATATTTTCCCATCCTCTTCCTCCACTCGAGCCTCCCCTCTTCTAAATTCTACAAATCTAGATAGCTTTGCTATTGATCCTATTGGCGATTTAACCCAACCCAATCTAACTCAGGTCTGTTTTTTTTCTTTTATCTTATCAATACTTTTTTTATTTACTTAGATTTTCTTATTTCTTAAAAGGCTGATGAACAAGCCCAGGACCCACAATCAACTGAGTCTGAAGCTAGTGACAATGATGAGGAGGAAAATGCTATGTTTAACAAAAAGCGAAGGGCTTCAAGTAGTCTAAATTTCCACTCCCAAAGAAGACAAAAAAGTGATACTTCATCACAAACCCCTTTTTCGTCTATGGAACAATTTTTAGAGAAACGTGATGCTGGTAAGTGATACCATACCTATTAATACTTTACTCTGCTTTTCTTCTACTTTTTGTTAACATTACTTATCACTCTAGAACAAGTGGAAGCTGCTAAAGAGACTCTAAAGTTTGAAAAGCAAAAATATGAGCTCTCTTTAAGGAGGGATGATAGGCTACAAGATTTGGAAGAGAGGAAGTACGAGCTCTCTTTACGGAAGGATGATCGGGGCCAAGATTTGGAGGAGAGGAAGTACCAGCTCTCTTTACAGAAGGATGATCGGGCCCAAGATTTGGAGGAGAAGAAGTTTGAGTTAACTCTAAGTATTGAAAAATCAAAAAAAGAGGAGAAAACACTCGAACATCAAAACCTATTAGAGCAGATGAAATATAAGTTTGATCATGAAGAAAATTCCAAAAAGAAAGATTTCTTGATAGAATGTGTTAAAGCTAATAAATCTGTTGAGGAAATTGAACGTTTAAAGAAATTGTTGGATGACTAGTTTGTTTTATTTCTCTCACACTTCAACTGTTCATATTTATTTGTACATAAAATTTTCAATAATTTCCTTTATTTCATTACTCTACCACTTTTTTTAAATAAAATTTTCATGTCTCCTTTGAAAATTTGACAATCCCCCACCCCTGGATTTTTTTGAAGTAAGGGGTGGGTATCACAAAAATTCTTTCATGTCATGAATCTTGAAAGTCTTATATGAAAATTTGGCTTTACTACCTCCTGCATTTTACTGGTATCCCAAAAATTCTTACATGTCAAGAATTTCACAAGTCGTATAAGAAATTTTGGCAAAACCCCCCATGAATTTTATTGAAGTAAGGGACGGGTATCACCAAAAAATTTTCACCAAAATATTTACAAGTCAAAAAAATTCTATATCTGTTTTAAAAAATTGGCAATACTCTCCCCTGCATTTTATTGAAGCAAGGGGTGGGTACCACCAAAATTTTTCTAAGTCATCAATTTCACATGTCAGATTTGAAAATTTGGCAATACCCCCCCTGCATTTTATTGAAGTAAGGGGTGGAAGTCATCTAAATTTAATATAATTACATAAATTATTAAATAAATATCTAATATATATCAATTTCCCTAGTTTAAAGTAATGACAATTCCTCAAGCCAAAATGCAGACCAAGTCTAGAAACAAAAGTTTGGGACTTTCTACAGGTATAGGCAAGAGGAACCTCACAAATCAAACAAATAAATGTTATCATGATTACCTGTTATACAACCAAAGGTTGTTGGCTCATCACATTACTTGAGAAAATTGATATATAAAAAATATTTATTAAAAATTTATGAAAAAATATAAAATTTTCGATGACAACTCTAATCCCCATACTTTTTGGATCTAGATAAAGTTTTTTTTAATTGAATAACTTTACCTTCTTTCTTTAACTTATTGATTCTTTGTATCAACTTATTACTGATTTGAAATGAGCAACCAAAATGTGTGAAATCTTGACAGGATTCCAAACCAGGAGGAGCTTTGGTCGTTTGATGACTATCCTTAGATGAATTCCAAATAGTTTCGATGATACCATTTCCCAAACCAAAATAAATGATGCACCGGTGGTCTGGAAAATATAAACCATGTCCTTTGATTTTAGCTGGAGATGGTATTGGGTGGCCAGTTATAGGATTGATATATGAGAATATTCCAAAAGTAAGAAAATTGGCATCATTCCTATTGATATGAATCCTATTTTGGAATCCAGAATGAGTGATAATAACATTAGAAAATAAAAGATATTTGTGGCTGATATCTTCCCATTCAGAGTCACACCAATTTGGTATTCCAACTTTGGTTGAAAGTTCATGATTTTTTTCAAATGCCTTATTACAGAGCTTTTTGAGTCGAAGAGCAAGAAAAGAATTAAAGGAAGGTAGAGTGTCCCATAAGCGAAAATCTTCATCTTTTTGTGCTTTAGTGATATTCTTGACCAAGGAATATATGCCTATATAAATGAAATAAGTGAAATGATATTAAGAATGGAAAAAAATTATTAGACATACCAAGAGAATATTCTTTAACAAAACCTGGTCTCCAACCAAATCCAATCATGATACCACCCAACGAATTTGTATTCCTTATAGGTAATCAAACCAAAGCCATTTGATAAAGAGTAATGATAAGATCCAATAGTTGATTAAAAGTTTCATCTTTTACACCATCAAATGAATGAACTTCCAAAATGAATTGAGGCTTATAAGTATTACTGATAACTGCAACCACTTGATCATCACCAATTTCGGTTAGATATTTGATATCTTCTGGTAATTTTTTCGGATATTGAATTTTTTTATCTACTTTAGTTTTATGAAAAAAAAGGTTTGGGATATGACAAAAATAACTTTCACCGAGAATTTTTTTTTCAGATATCTTTTCTTCTGATGAGACTGATTATCTTTAATTTTTCTTGATGATTTAGATGATGAATAATGTTTTTTCAGATATCTTTTCTTCTGATGAGACTGATTATCTTTAATTTTTTTTGATGATTTAGATGATGAATTTTTTTTTTCAGATATCTTTTCTTCTTATGAGACTGATTATCATAAATTTTTTTTGATGATTTAGAAGATGATTGTATGGAAGTTGATTTCAAAGAAGATGATAGTGATGATAAAGATGAAGATGATAAAGAAGATAAAGATGAAGATGAGAGAGAAGTAAGGGGTGAATCTGAAGAAGACATTTTTTTGATCTGAAAAAAAAATTAAATGTCAATAAAATTTCAACTCAATTTTTTTTTAATAAAAATTTCTCACCTAATAATAAAAAAAGCTGTTTTTTATTTGAAAAATAAAATAGAAAAAAAAAAAAACAAAAAACAAAAAATGAGTAAAAAATTATCCAAAAAAAAACCTGAGGTTTTATTTTTAAAAACAAAATAAAAGCAAAATCCTTTAAAAAAAAATATTCAAAAAAAAATTTCAGTAAAAATTAAATCAAAAAAAAAATAATAATAAAAATTTAAAAGTGAACCTGAAGATTGGTTATTAAAAAACTTCTCACAAGATCCTGAAAAAAAAAATTCAGTAAAATCAAAATCAAAAACAAAAAAATTATTAAAATAAAAAAAAACCGAAAAATTATTTACTAGAAAAATTAATTTTTAATTTAAAAACCTTTTTGGATTTGGAAATAAGAGGGACAGTCCTTAACAGAAAGAAATTTTTTTTATTTCTATAATACTGCCAGCCAAAAAAAATTAAAAAATTAATCAAATTTAGAAAAAAAAATTTGTTAGTATATTTATTTGAAAGTAGGTAACCCCTCTTTATCTTCCATAATTGTCCCCTATTCAACTCCTTTATTTATGTGAAATCCCCTTACAAATCCCTCCCTCCTTGCCTCAATAGTCTCCTCAAATCCTCTCCTTGCCTGCCTCAAAAACCCCCTGAATACCCCTGCTTAATTTCCTCAAAACCCCCCAAAAAACCCCCCCAAATCCCCTCCCTTAGTTACCTTAATCCCCCCTTTACCCTTCTTTATATCTCCCAACCACCCCCCTTCACCTCTCTTTAGCCGCCTCAAACCCCCCTTTCCCCCCCCTTCCACTCCCTTACCTCCTCCTCTACCCCCCCCTCCTTCTTAATGAACGATTGGTAACAATCGTTAGTGATTCATTTACTTAGTGAATGATTGCTAACGATCGTTCACTAAGTAATCGAATCGTTACTGATTGTTCATTAAGAAGGAGGGGGGGGGGGTAGAGGAGGAGGTAAGGGAGTGGGTAGGGGGGTAAAGCGAGTAGAAGGGGGGGAAGGGGGGGGTTTGAGGTGGGTAAAGAGAGGTGAAGGGGGGGGTTTGAGGCGGCAAAAGAGAGGTGAAGGGGGGGTTTGAGGGACATAAAGAGAGGGGAAGGGGGGAGTATTGAAGCACCTAAAAAGAGGGGAAGGGGGTGATGAGGGACCTAAAGAGGGGGGAAAGGAGGGATTTGAGGCAGTTAAAAAGGGGGTAAAAAGGGGGTCTTGAGACAGGTAAAGAGAGGGAAAAAGGGGGGCCTTGAGGATGATAAAGAGAGGTGAAGGAGAGAAAAAAAAACAAAAAAAAGAGAAAAAAGAGAAAAAAACAAAACAAAAATTAGTTTACCCTGGAACAAAAATAAATGAAGCACTTACAAAAAAAACAAAAAAAAGCAAAAAAAAAAATCATGATTAGCAAATAAAAAACCAAGAAAAAAGAAAAAAAATGACCTACCTGGTGAGTTGAGTGGAGAAAATCAATGCAACCAAAATATTTGAGGGATGTTTGAGGAGAGGATGAAAAGGATATGAGTGATGAATGAAAAAAAAATCACTGACAAAATATGTGATATAAGAAAATATGCGATTTCATGTTGAGGAGGTGAAAGAAAACCAATGAACCATCAAAAAAAAAGATATTCACCGTAAATTCAAAAAAAAAATGAATATGCAACAAATCAAAATACAAAACCAAGTGATTAAAGTACACAAAGAGGACATTTGGAAAGTATGAAAACATAAAAATAAAAAATTAAAAGGGTGAAGAGAAATGCTGGAGAGTAATTGGCATTATAATGGGGCGTATGCCGGTTGATTGAATGATTTGTGAATCAAGGGAGGGGAGTGCCGGTGGTGGTTCAGGATCCTCTTCTTCATAAAGATCATTCCACTCATCCTTTAAATCAGCTAGAATATTGTGGAGTATTACGCAAGTCAAGATCCAATGATTTGCAGTTTTGATCTCCAATTTTTTTTGAAATTGGATTCTGAGCTCCCAAAGACTAGAAAATTTTCCCTTTAAAATACCTATAGCATGTTCAATTCATACTCTTGATTGTGCAAGGTGATAATTAAATTTAGTTTTGGGGTCATTTTCTGAAGTTGCACCACGGAAAGCAGGTATAATGTACTTTCCACTTGCATATGCTGAGTCTGCAAGGAGGTAATGAGATTTGTCAAAGTATGAGTCAGGGGATTGAGAAATCCTCATTCTTTGGAAGAAGGAAGAGTCATGACATGATCCAGGGCAGCCACTGTGAAAAGCAATAAATTTTTTTTTGACATCGCATACAAGTTGAACGGCAATAGAGTATCTAGAAAGAAGATAAAAAGTTAGATTTTGAAAGATGAGAACTTGGAGGAGATTTTGAAGAAACCTTTTTTTGCAATCAAAATAATGGTTGCCATCATGAGCAGGCTTTTGACTCAAAGGGATGGTTGTGCCATCAACAAAACCTATACAGCCAGGGAAACCTTCAGCTTGCAT